>JAHNEJ010003621.1:0-304998 GCA_022559845.1 Amorphophallus konjac
TTCACAAAATAGAGAGTTTGAAGCACCGTTTGGTTAAGATACAAAAATTGTCTTGCCAAAGATAGCATCTTAAGTGCTACTCCCAGGTGTAGTCCTACATGGCACAAATCTGCCTCTACCCCTTCCTCCCACCGATGGCCGAAAAATAGCAGGTGTTGATGTTGCAGCAGTCTTCTTTGGTCTCCCAGGAGGCCTCCTACAAGAAATGCACTGTTAAGCAACTAAGTAAAAGAAATGTAAGATCGGAAAATTAAGTTGAATTACCTTGCACTTGAAGTATGTGTGTTTTGGATTAGATTCTTGCATGTGTTGGCACAGTGACCAACTTCACCACATCTTGTTCAATTAGGTTATCTTTTTAGTCTAGCTGGCTCATCTGGATCTCGAATACGACTCTTTCTTGGCCTTCCAGGGGGACGTCTTGTATTGGGTGGAAACACTTCCACATCAAACTTGACCCAACTTTCTCTGTCAGGCATAGGGCTGATGGTCTGAGCATAAGTAGCCTTATATGTGGCCACATGGTAATAGTGAGATACATAGTCCTCCCACTTCGGTGCCCTATTTGTTGATAAGAAAGCACATGCATGAACACAAGGAAGCCTAATTTTTTGCCATCTATGACAGCTGCATGTCTTCCTCTCTAAGTCCACTTCAGCCCTCTCTATCGGACTAGTCACTTGGGCTTGATTGTGGCTGGCCTTCTCAACTAAATAACCTCCCAGCCCTCTTGTTGTAGCAATAATGTGGCTCCTGGAAATTGGTGTCAGTGTGTCCTTCCACCGGTCTGCAAGTGTCCTCCTATTATGGAAACTCTTCATGAATAATGATCTCAGTGTGTCAATACAAGTAAGAATGGGTTTTGTGCGGGCATCTCCAATGTAATTATTGAATGACTCACTGAAGTTATTGCAAACGTACATGCACTTTGTTTCGGTGCTGAACTGTGACCTGCATTGGCTCTGACCGGATATACTTAACATCAAACTCATGCAATATGGCAAATTGGGATAGAGCCAGTCTAAATGCTTGAATATTATCATATAGAGGTCCCTCAGTCATGTATGGCATCATTAAGTCAGCAAATTGGTCACCTACTTCATCATCATCAACTAGCTCATCAACATAATCAACATCAGAGTCAGAACTAGGATTGTAGTCACTATCATATGTTCTCACTTCCCCATCTGATACTTCATCTAAAACAACATGTGCATCCTCTAGTGTCTCATCAATACCAACAGCATCTAAAACTTCTTCAGGTTGCTCTGCATCTAAGGGTAGAGTTGGCAAGTCTTGACTAGCATAAACCTTTATGATTTTGTTGTTGCTGCACTTATCAAACATTTGGATGATATGTTCATCTGTCTCTAAGTTCAGATACTTTCTATCCCTGCTGGCATTCTACACTTCAGCCACAAAATATATCTGATCAATTTGTCCCCCCTCAGTGAATAACCCACTTGCTACCAACTGCAGTTCCATTAAATTAGCATAATCATTGGTCCATGAAAAGGACCTCTGTCTGAAACTCCTCAGAGATAACCTATCATGTCCATCATGACCATGCACCACCTTCCAATGCCCACCATAAAACAACTTAATTAAGTAGCTCTCCTCCATTTTACCTGTTACAAAGCTTTGAAATATACAAAAACCAATTCATTCATTAAACCTTTGCAAAGTACCATACACATGGTCACTCAATTTAATACTAAACCTTCAACTACTGAGAATAAAGAAATACTAACAGGATTGTGAACATGAACTAATGCAAGTGAAGGGAAGGCAAGGAGGACATGCTTGAAAATGAGAACATTTTAAACATTTGTATATAAAAAAAGTGAACATGGAAAATCCACTTGAAAGAAGTTATGAAACTCTACCAACCGAGTCCCATTCTCCCCCCTCGATAAAGTGAGAAAACAAAAGTGGAGGTGAGATGGGGTACCAGAGCACCAGAAAAATATGAAAAGTAGCCCTGCCCTGTGTCTGTGGACCTCATTGGGAACCAGAAAAGATGAAACCAGCCCAAAGTCAAGTATCAGGCATACTCTTTGGTAACAAATTCATGATGAGGGGGCTCAAGAATACACACCTGACTTGACCACCACGCAGGGGGGGGGGCAGGAGAAGAGCACCCTGCGAGGATCAAGCAACACAAGGAAGAAGCCGACAACGAAACGCCCTTCTGAAGACAACACTGGAACGCCCTTCTGCGCGAATGGCCCTTCTGCGGAAGAGGAAGACGACACGCATTAAGGGGGTGGATTAGGGTTCCGGTGAGACTCGACGAGTTCGCCGAGGGTTCCGGAGAGATAGGGAGGTCACTCCGTGAAATCGGGTGCAAAGGAGAGGGGGGGCTGGAAGGGCCGGGGAAGGGGGAACCGAAGGTCAGAGGGAGGAGGGGTGGGAGAGCAAAGGGAATGAAGGTTTCGTTGAGCTCGAGGGGGGGGGGAGATGAAAAACCCACTTTAATTATTAAACCCAAAACCTAACATGCTATACCCACGGGCCGGGGTAGGTTAGTCTTTTCCAGTCACACAATTAACGTCAGTCACGGCCCGTCGACGGCATGTGTATAATAGAGATGTATTTGAGTTTTTGAGGGTATGGCGGTAGTTTTTAAAATGCTAAGGGTATGCAGGTAATTCATGATTTTTTTAAGGGTATACAGGTAATTCTCCCTTTTGTAAAGGCTCATAAGCTCGAAGGTTGAAATTTTTATGTAAAGCGACCCCTATCAGACAAAACTATGGCCTCTGATTGTTCACCAATCAGACAAATATCGTTACCTGTGTGGTGGTCCTCAGCCGTTCGGAGTGTTCTGAGGCAGAGGGAGTTGGGTCCCTGTCGGGAACCCCGCCCCCGGTTGTTGACGTTGCGAAGGTTTTCATGGGGCGTCATAGCTTTTCACTCGAGTTTCTCACAGACGTCGTCAAGAAGTGTAGCGATAGGAAAATGGTTCCTAGGTCACGTACCACCTTCTCTATTTATTGATTGGGGGAATCGTCTTACGTCCGTGGAGCCCTGCACACACCAAGAAATCAGAAGGGCGTCAGAAGGAGTCCCGGGTGTTACCCCAGGGGACAACCCTATGATGTTTAAGTCAGTAAGGGATTTAATGAGCAATAGAGAGAAGCAGAGTAAGAGAGGAGTATGGGTCGTAGTAGTCGGTTCAAGAGGCACATAGTTCCTCTGTGCGTGTGCTCGCCTGTAATGCCCCGGATTTTTCGGATATTTTTCGGATCATTGTAGTGGGTCTCGGAGTGTATTTTGTGCTTTACACGTATTTTTTCCCTGATGTGCCTTCGGAACTCTTTGCAGGGCAAACCGTGGCGTTCTACGACTCCGGGACAGTACCACTGCGTTGTGTTCCTTCCGAGGATCGCGGAGGTAATTTTTCGTAATTTTCTGAATTTATCGAATTTTCGGGTTTTCCTATATATACTAACCATTTTCTCTCTCCCCCTCTCATTTCTCTCTTCCCTCCCTCTCTCTTCTCTTACGCCCTCTTTCTCCCCTCTCTTCTCCGACGGCCGACGGAGCGAGGCGGGGGCGAGGTGGAGGTGGCGCGGGCGAGGATGCGGGCGAGGACAGGTGAGGATCGAGGCGGAGGAGGCGCGTGGAAGCTTGGTGGCGCGATCGCGAGCCGGCGAGGGTTTCGCGGCGTTTTCTTCGTGGATCGGCGTCCACGACGCGTCGTTTCTTCGGTGGAGGTAGGGAGATGGGCCCTCAGCCCGTGTACTTCCTTTCCCACGAGTTTCGTAGGCCGTGGTGAGCAGAGCGGGTAAAACGGGGCATTTTGGGCAAAATTCATATTTTTGGAGTGTGAGCCGGATCTCCCGTTTTATGGTGTTTTTGGGCGATCCAGGGGTTTAGATGCATGCCTAGGGGCTTGGGGAAGGTTTCCCCTTTTGTTTCCCCTTCACCTGGGGGTGAACGGGGCGTGGCAAGGCTTTTCCCGCGGTTTCTACCGTTTCCGGGCGCGGACTGAGAACGCGCTATACTCCAGTAGCGCGTTCTTGAAGGTCGCGCTGCCCGATAGGGCGCGTTCATCGGAGAAGATGAACAGTAAGGCAGTTTGGGTCGCGCCTTACGGCCCCAGCGCGTTCTGGTTGTCGCGCTATAGGATCATAGCGCGACCTGGCCTGGTCGCGCTATGGTCATGTAGCGCGTTCGTGTTGAACGCGCTAGGCACGTATAGCGCGTTCTGGCTGAACGCGCTATGCACGTGTAGCGCGTTCTTGGAGGGACCAGCCGGGCTGCCCGGGGCGGGCGGTCTGCAGCTGATCGTGCTCCCCTTGGGCCGTGTGTGCCTTGGACACCCAGTGAAGTTCCGTGACCGTGTTTTGAGGTGTCTGGAGGTTCCGTTTACCTCGTTTTACGTCCATGCGCTTAAGGGTCGGGGTGACCTTTTAGCGTCCGTTCGCATTGTGTTGGTCTCCGGTCGACCCGGTTGGGACCCAATGGTCGACCTCCGGCCTTGTGAGTATCCTGGACACCCCATGGGTTCCGTGTCCTTATTTTTGGGGTGTCGGGAGGGACCGTGTTACCTCGATTCGCGTGCCCATCGGTGTGGTGGGTCCGGGTGACCCCATGTATTCCGGGCTTTCGTGTTACGCTTGATCGAGTCACCGTGTGTCGGTGTGTGTGCGGTGGGGTCTCCCCCGCATATCGTGGGTTCCTTTGGAAGGTGATTCCCGTGTGGGCCATGTGTTTGGCCTTGGACTGCGAGTCCAGTTGTCCGGCCTGGGACTGGAGGTTCCCCGCTTGTTTCAAGATGGGAAATCGTCGTGGCGGCTTGCGTGCTGCCTTGGGAATCGTGCTTCTGTATTTTTTTCGTGTGGCCCGTGTGAGTGGCCTTAGTCCCTTGCGTTCCCTTCCCGAGGGAGTGGTCTTGGCGACTCGTGTGTTGTCTCGGTACTCGTGCTACCGTGGTTTTAGACCTAGAGATTGGACTAGATTGATGGCCTTGTGCTGTTGCGTGCAACGGTCTTGATCCCGAGTCTTGTGATTCAAGGACCGTTGGCTGTAGTGCGTTTAGAGGACTGTTCAGAGTCTAGTGGCTTAGTGCCACTTGAGTTTTCTCGACTCTAGCGCACGGTGCGTGCGTGGCCGTGGACTGTGAGTCCCGTTTCTTCTCCGATTGTGGTCACCGTGCGACGGGGCCCGTACGTGGGGTGGTCCCCGTACGTCGTCGGATTCGGACGTTGTTTTCCGTTGGTTTGAGAGTCTACTCCTTCAGTGACCCTCCACTAGTCGTTGCCTATTAGTACGCGTGTGCTAGTCGGACCAGGGAGTGGTGTACGGGCCGACCTTTAAAGACGGTTTGTGGACCGGTTACCGTTGGGCCCCACGTCTTGCAGCCAGAGTCCGGCTGAGGGGAAAACCGGTCAGAGGGCCAGACCAGGGACGCGCGGTCTGTGTGTGCACACGTGGTTGGGGGCGGTTGGACCCACGTCGACGGGCGTGACCCCAGCTAGTCACTTGTTTGTGGTTACTTGTACGGTGTTCGCGCCTCGGGTAGGACCTACCACGTCAGGCGGTTCACCTGCGGTGCGGTGTAAGACGTCAGGGGACGCTACCGGCTGTGCTTCTAGTGGGTGGTACTCCTGTCGAGTACGGAGTGACAGACTGTCAATTTCTGTGTCTTGACCTTCGGATTTTCGGTCGTGTTGACCGTTGAGTTTCGGTTGGTTCGCCGTGATGCGTGTGTTGGTTTTCGCGTCATGAGATTAGTGCTAGTGGCTTTACCGAGGTTGGGTCTTGTTGTGCGGTACCCGCGATCGGATGGTCGGGGTTGCACCTTGGACAGCGTGTCCAGGTTGACTGTCCGGGGGATAGGCCTTTACGGTGTGATTACCGTGTGTTCTTACTTCGGTAGGTGGTACTAGCGTGGTTTGGTAACTTCGACTGCGTGATCAAGGTCTGCCTTCTGGCAGTAGGAGTAGCTGTAGTGCCGAGTTTTTGACCGGCCACCGGTTTGCTGTTCCTGCTGTAGTTGTAGCTCTCCTTTCCGCTACCGCCGTTGTTTCCGGTTGCGGTTCCGTGGGATCCCTGCTGAGTCTCTGTTCTGGAGACTCATTCCCTACTTTTCAGGTGTAGCGGTTCTTCCTCGAGGTTCGAGGGTGCGGAGCGGAAGTTCTCAGTTGTCAGCTTGCCGGGCCGAGTGTTCACTTGGCATGTGGTACGTTTTACTACTTTAGACTGTACTTTCTATTGGACTGGACTCTGTTGTAGTTGTTTATTTATTTCTATTAATTGTTGAATTGTCCTGCTTTATTTCCTATTTCCTTGTGCCTCCACACTCCTTTTAGCCCTTCCGAGCCCTCCCGGCTCGTGGGCGGCGGTGCGAGTCTCGGGTTATCGGGCCTTCCCGGTAATCAGATTCTCGGGTCGTTACAGCTGGTATCAGAGCGGTGGTTGTGGACGTACATAGGAATTCGAAATATTACAGTGATCAGAGTCCATAAGGTCTAGTACAGTCGGCAGCTGGCTTAGGGTTTTGTGTTCACTTTTCGCCTTGTTTCTCGCTTGAGAGCTTGAGTGCGCTGTGCGGCGCTGTGAAGGTGGTTGCTGTCCGTGACTTTCGTGCCAGCATGGGGTCTAAGGATCGAGGTCGAGAGCCTTCTCCCTCATCGGTGGTGGCCCTGGTTGTGCTGCGTTGGGCAGAGGTTGCTGGCAGGCGTGAGCTCGCGGTGCTGCGTTCGAGGAACCTGCAGCGTGGTCAGGTGGCTGGTGCGGACTGTTCTTGGTTAAGTGGCCATGAGCGTGCTCTGAGGGAGCTGCTATCGATTTTTGGTCACTCCAGCTTGAGATTTGTCCAACTCCTGAGGCGTTCTGATCGAGAAGTGTGCTCCGGTGAGCGGAATGTCTTCTCGGTGAGCTACTGTTTCGTCGAGCCTGATGTCCTTGTCGTGCTCTGTGGCGTCAGAAATGACGTGTCGGTCCCGATTGTTTTATGGATTTCGAGGCAGGATTGGGCTGTGGTGTCCCAGTAAGTCTTTGCTCCTGCGTTCCTGTCAGTGGATGGGTTGTGTTCACCCTGGAGTTGGCTTGAGATGTGAAGGCTCCGCGGCGAGTTCGGGACTCGAGGATGAGCATTGGCGGTTGCCGGTTATGGCTCGTGTTGCGGCTCTTGGCATGCCGTGTTACAGTTTGAGGAATTGCAGCGGTGGTGCATCGAGAGATGTTGTGATTGTGGTCTGACGTGACACTCGTCGAGTGTGTCGGAGGCGCTGACCTGATGGAAGCGATGGTTTTCCTTGGTGCTGGATGGTGCTGTTTCCAGCGTGCGCGAGGTTTGAGGTCAGGTCGAGCGTGGAGTCCTTCCATTGGTCGGAAGTGCGTTTGGTCTCCCCTTTGGTTGGAGAGATTGTGTTGGGTTAAGGTTCGTCGTCTTGCATTGCGTGTTCGGATTGGTTGGCCTTGTATGCCATGAAGTCCGTGCGAGACGTGCTCCTTGTCTTGGCAGGGTGGTTGCCTGTGAGAAGTCGTGCCCATTCCCTTGTCGTGTGAGGGTGCTGGCGCTGTTCCGGAAGGACGAGTGCTGGTTGGGCGGTGTTTGCCTTCTCGGCTGTGCGCGCGGATTTGAGTGCGCAGCGGAAGCGTGGTGGGCCCATAACCCACTGGTTCAGGATCGTAACGTTGGTTGCTACGGGCAAATTCCTGAGTTCGCGTTCAGCATCGGAGGATGGGTTCCTCGGTGTGAAACGTGTTGTTGCCGTGCCGTTGCTCGTGGTATTATGGTTGTTGGCACTGGCAGGATGGAGTGTTGGGGAAAAGTGCTGACTAGTGCGCCGCATGAGTACCCTGTTCCTGTGAAGGAAGCCAAGTCAGGCGTCGGTGTTGGACCTGGATGAGGTTGTTGAGGATGTCGCCTGACGGAGGTCGAGGACGTGTTGGTCAGAGTCGGTGGCTTGGCGCCCGACTTGTGTTCCCAATCGTGTCCTCGGTTGAGATCGTGCTTTGAGGATGTGGTCTCTGGCAGGCTATGGGTCCCGGTTGATGACTATTTGTGGCTGATGAGCCTAACCGTGTGACCGACCACAACAGTGTCTGTTGGTTCTACGGTCTTGTCAGATTGTGGTGGTGAGATGGTTATTGCTTAGGGACCCGTGAGCACTGTTCAGGTGGTGTCCCCTGGCTCTGTGGTAAGGGCGGAATCGGTATTGGCGGGTGTCCACTTGCATTGATCGAAGGATTTGATGAGACCAGATGGATGAGTGACGCCTGTGGGCGGAGGCCTTTTTGTGAGATTGGCGTCGGATTGGTGGTCCTTGATAGGACGTTGGTGTCGCAATGGTTATCCCTGGTTTGGTGACCAGCATGGGATGATTCCCCTGTGAGTCTGAGTCCAGTGAGGTGATGATTGAAGACACCAGGATCCGTCATTTGGTTTCGTCGTGCTCCCCGAGAGGGTCGAGTTGGAGCGATGTTCGAGCTCGGATGCAGAGTGCAGCTCGAGATGTGGCATCAGTCTGTGTGTGAGTCGACGGATGGCTTACCGAGGTTTGGAATGTTTCCTTTGGACCCGGTCGAGGACCAGGAAAGAAGGAAGAAGCTGAGCAAGCGAAGGTTTCCCGTTGATGAGCAGTTGGTGACCAGTGGATGGTCTTTTCAGAGACAGAAGATGCTGGTTGTTGGGGCTCGAGCGTGGCGAGAGCCGTGTGCCAGTGAGACCTTTGGTGGTCGTTTCGGTAATGTGCCTTCCCGGACGGGATCTGGGCTTTGTCGAAGTTTGTCTTCTGACAAGAGTTGGCATAGTGTTATGTCCGGCTTTCGGCTTGCCATGTGTGTGGTGTTTCTTGGTGCTGAGCCGATGTTCTAGTTGCGGTCTGTTGAGATGGCTGCCTGAGCCGGTGGAGGCTCTGTGTTGGTTGCCCCCTTGAGGAGGGTGTGTGACCTGTCAGCTGGCTGCGAAGCTGATGTGCGATTTGTCTGCCGACGATTGGATGAATCGGTAGCTGTTGTTCGTGTCGAGGGTTGTGATTCCTCGGTGAGCGAGATTGTGGCTGCGGTGCCATGGTTGATTCTCGCATTGTCTGAGGTGATGCCGGACTGTGTCCTTTGGTATATGCCTGCTCTGCTGGCCAGTGTGCTCGGTGCGAGGAGCGAGGTGTTGTTCGTGATTATTAGTCTGGATGTGTCCCTCAGGATCGGTGTTTTGTGAGAATCGAAGTTTTCTGTGCTGGGGCTCTGACAGCGTTGTCAGTTCGTTCAGTGTTCTTCCCCTGTGACTTCGTGATTGGTCCTGAATTTCGAGGACGAAATTCCTTTAAGGGGGGAGGGCTGTAATTCCCCGGATTTTTCGGATATTTTTCGGATCATTGTAGTGGGTCTCGGAGTGTATTTTGTGCTTTACACGTATTTTTTCCCTGATGTGCCTTCGGAACTCTTTGCAGGGCAAACCGTGGCGTTCTACGACTCCGGGATAGTACCACTGCGTTGTGTTCCTTCCGAGGATCGCGGAGGTAATTTTTCGTAATTTTCTGAATTTATCGAATTTTTGGGTTTTCCTATATATACTAACCCTTTTCTCTCTCCCCCTCTCATTTCTCTCTTCCCTCCCTCTCTCTTCTCTCACGCCCTCTTTCTCCCCTCTCTTCTCCGACGGCCGACGGAGCGAGGCGGGGGCGAGGTGGAGGTGGCGCGGGCGAGGATGCGGGCGAGGACAGGTGAGGATCGAGGCGGAGGAGGCGCGTGGAAGCTTGGTGGCGCGATCGCGAGCCGGCGAGGGTTTCGCGGCGTTTTCTTCGTGGATCGGCGTCCACGACGCGTCGTTTCTTCGATGGAGGTAGGGAGATGGACCCTCAGCCCGTGTACTTCCTTTCCCGCGAGTTTCGTAGGCCGTGGTGAGTCGAGCGGGCAAAACGGGGCGTTTTGGGCAAAATGCATATTTTTGGGGTGTGAGCCGGATCTCCCGTTTTATGGTGTTTTTGGGCGAGCCAGGGGTTTAGATGCATGCCTAGGGGCTTGGGGAAGGTTTCCCCTTTTGTTTCCCCTTCACCTGGGGGTGAACGGGGCGTGGCATGACTTTTCCCGCGGTTTCTGCCGTTTCCGGGCGCGGACTGAGAACGCGCTATACTCCAGTAGCGCGTTCTTGAAGGTCGCGCTGCCCCGATATGGCGCGTTCATCGGAGAAGATGAACAGTAAGGCGGTTTGGGTCGCGCCTTACGGCCCCAGCGCGTTCTGGTTGTCGCGCTATAGGATCACAGCGCGACCTGGCCTGGTCGCGCTATGGTCATGTAGCGCGTTCGTGTTGAACGCGCTAGGCACGTATAGCGCGTTCTGGCTGAACACCCTATGCACGTGTAGCGCGTTCTTGGAGGGACCAGCTGTTGGCACTCAAAATATGATCCTTTGGCAGCCAAGCCGCAAGGATGAATGATACGGCCCACTGAAGCACAGAAGCCGATAAAGATCAACTTATCAAGAGGACCTCTCAAGCTGACGAAGCCCTGAGCCACCTTGAAGGGAACGTCGGGGACTTTACCTCAGGAGAGTCGAAGTGAGCCCGCAACCAACCGGCAGCGCGATCAAGCCTGCCCAATGATCCGGCATCGATCTCGTCGTGCCGCTACCCCACATCCGTCGCCCGACCAAGGACGACGGTCTACCCAATGACTCTCCTAAGGAGGAAGAATGTCCTCGGTCATCCGTAACAAGGGGTCGAAGGTTCTGTCAGCAGAAGACCCCGATTATCCGGCACGGATTCGGCTTCTTGTCATAGTGGGCCCATTAGTGGCCGATTGATCACCAATTCAAGGTGGAATTGTCCGGGATGTAACATCATCCTGCAAGGAAGCTTCGAGCACGAGTCCATCTCAGCCAGAAGCACAAATCACAGTGCCGAAGACTGTGTCAGTAGGACACCCGTGTGCTCGGACCGGACACACACGAAGTCTTGTTTAAGGCCATTCGTCCTATCAAGAGCTTCATGAACACCCCATCAAGGCCCTCCAATGGCCAGGGTGAGAGGAACAGTCGACGGGAGCTTCCGGAATCATCTCCGGGCCGACCGAACTACACGCCAAGTGAACAGGTTAAAACGGCGCCGTCAAACCGGCGCGCCAAGAACAATGGGGGGGTGTTCCCCGGCGCCGTCAATCCGGCGCGCAGAAGCCCAATGGGGGGTGTTCCCCGGTGCCGTTGAACCGGCGCGCAATAGCCCAATGGGGGTGTTCCCCGGCGCCGTCGAACAGGCGTGCAAAAGCCCAATGGGGCCTTCTCCGGCGCCGTCAACCCGGCGCGCCTCTTCCTGGGGCGCCGAATTAACCCCAAGGCTATATATAGCCTGCCTTCGATAAAAAGAGGAAGAAAGAAAGAAAAGGAAAAAAAAGAAGAACAGAATAGAAAGAGAGAGGGGGGACCCGATCAAAAGAGGAAGCGGAATCAAAAAGGGAAAAAAAAGGGAATTAGAAAGAAAGGGGGGAGGTCCAGGAGTGCTTCGACCTGAAGAGTTCTCTGCCCGAGCTCTCGGCGGCCCTCACCCTGCTCCACCGGAGTCTCCCGGAATCGGAGATGAAGAGCGCCCGTTTCTTATCTATCGAGGTGGGTTTTTCCGTGTTTCATCGGGCGAATCCCTCTGCTCCGCTCTGAGCCTTTGTCTCCTGGCATAATGTAAGTGAAGGAGGGGAGGGGCGATGATATGAGCCTCACCTCCCCTCCCTCACGATGATTTTCTTTCCCTCTTCTCGTTGTAATAGGTTTCTTCTGTTAATGGAAACGGCGGCCGAGCGACAACGCCGGCGCCGGAATGGATATTCCCTACCTATCTATTTGTGTCTTTCATATGAATGAATGGAATGTGAGTCTCGGGTCGATGCCACGTCTCTCTTTCTTCCCTGTTGCCTTGTCTTATTCCTTACAGCCGGTGAAACGGTGCCGCGCGATGATGCCGGCGCCGTGGAGGATGAATGCAGAGCATCATGGGTTTTCTGTCTGAATAACTTTCTTCCCGTCCCGTTTCCCTCGGCGCTTTATGCCCTGCTATGGCCAGGGCTACATTGATTCCCCTCCCCGGGGGTTTTCTCTTCCGATCGAATGCTATGAATCTTCACCGTGCAAGGTGGGTCAATATATAGGTTCCTCCAACCTGTCTGCCCCCCCCCCCCACCCGCAATACCCTTTCTGTTCTTGACCATGAATAGAGGGAAATATGGGCGCCCCTACATTCCAGTTATTGTTTTCTGAACATTTCTTGACGAATATTCCGTTGCTTTATGAACATGCATATGCATGAACGTACGTATATCTACAGGCATTAGTTCTGGCCTGCTGGTTATGCGAACGATCTCACAGCCCCGTTTTACTGTTTCACTAGTGCGGATCGGTAACCCGGGGAGGGGGAACATCCCCCCACTGTTCCGTTTTTGACAGCACTCTGTCCGCCGGGGACCGTCCAGCAGTGATGAATCTCCCATGGACTAATGAGTGAATAATAAACGGGTTAGTGTGAGCGACGTCACGCGGTTCGGGGAAGAGAGAGCGGGGAAGAGGAAGCGGAGCGCGCGCGGGCTCCTCTTTTTTTTGTTTGTTTGCTTGTTTTGCTGCAACACAGAGATGATAGAGAAGAGATAAGGGGCCACCAAGGGAGATTGCTCCGGCGGGGCGAGCGGGACAAGTATAATATAGCAAGATATGGGGTTCAAACGGCCATAGCGGGAAGTGACTCGCCGCGACCTCGGGGGGACGGGAATGGTGCAAAAATTAAATAACAAGAAGTGAAACGGCCATTGGGGAAGTGACTCGCCGCGGCCTCGAGAATATGAGCAGATAATAAGATGACAGAATATGAAGAGAATACAAAGTGCGGGAATTTAAACGGCCATTGGGGAAGTGACTCGCTGCGGCCTCGATGATAGGAGCAGAATATAACAGAATATAAAGAGAATATAAGAACGGAAATTTAAACGGCCATTGGGGAAGTGACTCGCCGCGGCCTCGATGATATAAACAGAATATAACAAAACATAAAGAGATTATAGGAATAGAAATTTAAACGGCCATTGGGGAAGTGACTCGCCGCGGCCTCGATGATATAAGCAGAATATAACAAAATATAAAGAGAATATAGGAAACAGAAATTTAAACGGCCATTGGGGAAGTGACTCGCCGCGGCCTCGATGACAAGATGTGATCGCCAGGGGCCGAAAGACCCCAAAATAAGAAAGTGATCGCGCCTACCTCAAGAGCGGGAGATGGCGGGTTGCTTCTTCCTCTCCTTCCGGCCGGCCGACGGAGAGGGCTTTCCTCGGGTACCCTTGTAAAATAACGATAAATAAATGACAAGTGGATTAGAAAGATGGAGGTGTAGTATTCAAATCCTTGCGATAAAAATAACGAAATGATGGCAAGACACACACCTGGTTGGTGTTATCTTTTAAACCCCTCTCGGACTCGAGTAGGAGGAAAACGAGATGATGGATGCAAGAAGTATAAGAGAAGAAGCACCCTTGTGAAGGGGGATAGAGGATGCAATATGATGAATGTAAAGAACTATGGAGAAAAAGGGGAAGAAAAGGCTTATTGGATGAGCCGAGGGTGAAATCCGGCGGAGCTCCAACAGCGTGGGGACGACGTGGAAGCGCGGTGGATGAAGACGACCTTCCTCTTGCGAGCGTGGGCACCCGAGAAGCCGGCAGAACCTCCACCTACAAAAGACCCGACGGGTTAGAAAATGACTCCGTAGCCTCTGGGCTCCGGCAGCCTATCGGATCACTGCTTAGCTCCCCAGAACTGAGGGGGTGGGGCTCTATTTATAGAGCTCCGGAGGGTGGAGGCGTCCAGGACCCTGGACACCTCCATCAGGGATGAAATAATATTTTATTCTATTTTTATATATTTTTTTGGAATAATTTTGTGGGGGCGTCCAGGGTCCCGGACGCCTCAAGTAGGTCCACCGAAAGCCGACGACGGCCGCACGCGGTTTGGCACAACGCGTGGTTTTGTGAGCAGCGCCTCGTGATTCAGAAATGGGCGCGTCCAGCTGACTGGACGTCTCTATGTTTTGGATTTTTTCACACACGACAAACCGTCGTTCGGTGGCCGGCGCCCGTGAGGGAGTTGATGGAGGCGTCCAGAGGCCTGGACGCCTCCAAAATTATATTATTTTATTATTTTTCTTTTGTCTTTTATACCAGGCTTGGCATTATATATTTTTTATATGTTTTTATGGAGGCGTCCACGGGCCTGGACGCCTCCATTAATATATATATATTTTTATTATTTTTTGTGTTTTTATGCCAACTGGCATCTTACAAATATTTTTTATTATTATTGTTCATGGAGGCGTCCAGGGGCCTGGACGCCTCCATGAATATATATATATTTTTATTTTGTTTAGGGCCCTGAGAAAATAATAAAAGAAATTAAAAAGATGGGGGCGTCCTGGGGCTTGGACGCCCCCATTAAAATCGACCCGGGTCCTCGGATCAGGCGTCGGCGGCCGCCCGGTAGACCCCCTTCTTGATTCCGGAACCTCCTGATGCGTCCGACTGGTGTTGATGTCGTCTGAATGCCGTGACGAGACGATTCCGGATGCCGAAAAAGGCAGAAGAAGACCCAAGAAAAGGAAGCACTCGAGCGATTCAAAATGCGTAAGCCGTTGCGGCGCGTTGTATAGTAATATGAGACTTTCTCAAGAGACGTCAGGAATGGCGTGTCTACAGCTGCCCCGCCTTGGCGTCTGCTTTGCAAGGGAGCGACACGTAGTGGAATGGTATCGAAGTGGAGTGAAATGTAGTGGGAGCGGACTGATAAGTGGATGCCAAGGTGTGATGAGACACGCTTGTGACGTAACTGTTTGGAATCTTTCCTGGAGTTTCAATGAGGCGACCTTGCAGAAGGTCTTTCAAATATTGATGGTTGCTTGGACGGAGATCAAATAAGGGAGGGTGAGATGTGCGCTCAGGCACGAAACAAAAGGAGACCAACTTCTCGGTGTGGAAGTACCTGGGTCATAAACCTGAGGTTTCACCTTTGGGGAGCGGTTACCAGCCAATGTGGAAGTGCTGCGGCCAAGGTGGGTCAAAAAAGGTAAAGGAATATCTGAGGGTCTGTCCAAACAAGGGTCTCCTTTGGAAGAGCAGCGTAGGGCTGTCTCAAGGAAACTCAGTATTTCATTCGGAGTGGAATATCTCATATTTGTGGGAATTGGGGCACAACGGCTTTCACAATCGAATCACTTGAATGATCTTCCGCAATAAATCAAAGTCCTATATGAATGCATGCTGGGTTCAAAGAAAAATTTAAAACAAACAAAAATAGAAAATAGCCAAGGATAATATTGTCAACTTGTGAAGAATGGGTCAGGATACCGACCCGGTGAGCTGATACTGGGCTGGGGCCCGTTTATCCGCGCACCAACTCATTGAATGGAACCGTCGTCCCCATTCTATCACAAGTTGACGGCCTATCCGTACAACCCAAATTCCTCCGGGATCATCATCATTTTTGTTGAAGGGGAATTCAGATCCCAGATTCGTTCGAGCCGCAAGGTCCTTGACATGTTCTAGTAGCGTAAGTATCATATACTACGATGCATGACAAGGTGGGACCAACCAATGAAAGGTGGGACAGGAGATAGGACAAAGGCGTCCGTTAGTAAAACCTGCACAGGCCAGCAAAGGTTAGCAACATCATAAAGTAGCAGAATGATAGCAGAAACGCACCACAGTTCAAAGGAGATCCAGACAAAATCCTGATAGCGACCGCTGATGTGACATGTTCTGTCCTGTAGCGATCTTCTCTTCCTATAAGAACTCCCCTTAGGCTAGTTCATTCAAATGCACCAAGGTGGGTTTTGGAAGCTCAGGAGAGGAAGGAGAGGAGAATCTAGAGATTTCAGGATGGAAGGAGAGTCTTCCCGCGCTATGAAGAGGAGCAGGCCTAGCAGCGAGATCAGGCGACTCTCCGACCTCGAGGGTCATCTGAGTAGGACGATCTTGTCGCATATGGTAAGCTGATTCATTTCAAATTTCTCCACGTGAGCCTTCTTCTTACTTACTTCCTTTCTTCTTCTTTCCTCTTCTAGCCATATCCACTCTTCCCAGGCCCGAGGAAGTTTTCCAAGCTGTCGTGGCTTTCAAAGCTGACTTCCAATATCTCCATTGGCATGAGGGCCATACTCTCGAAATGGCATCTGCAGGGGCTCCTTATTCACGCCAAGCATTACGAGAAGATTCGTATGGACTGGGCAGCTATGGGCGCACTAGTGGAGATCTGGCATCCCCAGACCCACACTTTTATCTTCCCGACCTTTGAGGTGACCATCCTCCTCGAGGAGGTGGAACTTCTGCTCGGATTGAAGAAATTCAAGAGTGACGGGAAGGTGAAGGCTATGCGGATGCTGACACGGGGGACTTCTGAAAGTGTCCTCGGAAGCTTCATGCCGCCCGACGCAGCCCGAAAGGTCCGTACTCAAAAGGGGATCAATCTCCAAAAGCTTACGGAGTGGGTCATGGACGCCCTGAGAGGGTCACCAGACGATGACTATTTGGGGGGAATCATGAAGGGGTTCACCATTTGTCTGGCGGGTGCTCTCTTGTTCCCTTATACCGACAACGTGGTGGAGGAAGACCAACTGGGTGCTATCTGCGGGATCTGGCGTGGAAAGAGGGTGGGACCTGCCGTCCTTGCCTATCTTTACAGCGGTCTTACTGCCTCGAGCATAGGTAAGCCTCCATTTGGTTGTGCACTTGTCTTGAGTTGCTGGCTGGATTTGCATTTCAAATTCGACCACCGCGAGGGAATGCCAACCGCTTCGAAGCTCTTCCAACAAAGCCCTCTTCATCACATAGCCGACGTGTTAGGCTTCGGTGGTACTGTAGTGAATCGCGTTCCGTGGCTGAAGAAACGTGAAGACTGGTGGTCTCACTTCCGTACCGTGACACAAGGCTTCTTCACTTGCGCACCGGCATGTTTGCTTTCGCTTGATCTCCTCATGAGGCCTTCTCCCGAAGTTGATCTTCAACTGATCGGCGCGACCGAGTTTGTTCTTTACAACGCGCATCGGTGCTACCTGCAGATTGGCATCCCACGCCATTCGTTCCCGCCACCGACTGGCATCGTTCCTTTGAAGAAGAGGGAGTTGGGCACTGAAGCGGACGCGAAGGAAGCGAAGGCCATTAAAGCACCCTGGAAGACAAGTGTTGCGGGAAAGGCGTTAGCGCACGTGGTGGAGGAATGCGAGCCGTGGAGGGCTTATGTAACCAAACTGGGGAAGTTAAGGCCTAAAGCGCCTAAGCCCTTGATGTAGTTCACTGTGCTTTTCTGATGGAATAAAATTTGGCATGGATGTTTTGGACCAGTCCCCTTAAATATTATTATCTTTTTTATGGTTTTTTTCTTTTTCTTTATGTTTCTTTTTTTATTTTGTTTGGATTATATACATATTCTTATCTTTTTTTACTTTTATTATATATAAATATTTTTTTTGAAAATTTTTTATTATGGGGGCGTCCAGGGGCCTGGACGCCCCTAATTTTATTTTTATTATTTTTTTGACAATTTATTTTTGGGGGCGTCCAGGGTCCTGGACGCCCCTATTTTGATTTTTTTTATTTTTTTATTTATTTTATTTGTGGGGGCGTCCAGGCGCCTGGACGCCCCTATTTTTTTGAATTTTTGAAAAAAATAAAAAGTGTGGGGGCGTCCAGGCGCCTGGACGCCCCAATAAAAGGTAATTCTATATATAGGGGGGGCTCCCCCCCTGTTCACTTATACTGTTCATTCCGACCGTCCAGCCACTCCAAACGACCCATTCTTAGTCCCAATGGAGCGAGGAGGATCGAGTCAGGGTCCAGAGAAGCGGAAACGACTGGCTCGTCGTGCGAGGAGGTTGAGGGATGATGCCGAGGAGGCCGCAGCAGAGGAGATTGCTGCGGGGGAGGAGATGGAGGTGCCTCTCCTGGCCGCGGAGGCCGCTGCGGATGCTGGTGACGCGGGAGAGGACGATCACGACCCGGTAAGTACTTCGGAATTCTCACTCTGTGGTTCAATAGGCTAAAACGGGCGTGCGAGAGGCTGTGAGAGAAGGCCGGGTAGTGAGAGAAGGAGGCGTCCAGGGTCCTGGACGCCTCCACTTTTTCTTTTTCTTTTTATTTATTTACGAAAAGTAATAGAAATATAATAATAAAAATAAGGAGGCGTCCTGGCTCTAGGACGCCTCCATTATAATATATATATTATTAATATACTTTTTTGTTTTGGTTTTGTTTTTCTTTTTCTAAAAATAAAACAAAAGAAGAGGAGGCGTCCAGGGGCCTGGACGCCTCCACAAGAAAATAAAAATAATTTTTTTTTAAAAAAGTAAAAATAAAATAAAAGAATAAGTAGTATATATACAGTATTATTGTTTATGACTGTTCATGATGCTGATGTGTTCTTTGTTGATTTTGTGGTTTGCAGGGCGTGATGAAGGGCCGGATTAGCTGGTCCCTGGTGGTGGCAGCATACCGTGGGCTGCCGGATTTCCAGAGGGCGCGTGTGGACGCCATGGGCTTTGGAGCTTTCCTTAGGATCGAGCCCTTCCGGCTCGACCTTCCTCTTATCCAGGCACTGAGGGAGCGGTGGCATGCGTCGAGCCGAGCGTTTCTGATGCCCTGGGGGCACATGGTGCCATCACTGGAGGATGTGGCTCGGATCACCGGGCTACGGGTGGACGGAGAGGCGGTGAGCGGGGTCACCTACCCCGACTACCGAGAGAGTGCCCTGGACCTGCTGTGGTTAGAGACGAGCGTGACTGACAGGGACAGCAGGGTAGTTGGCCGAGTGGAGATCATGGAGGCGCTCGGATTCGTCGACCCGCGGCAGCGGGTTAGCGAGACTGGAGCGGAGTTCTTGGCTCGACTAGAGGGAGACGCTCGTGCAGCTTTCACCCAGGATCCGAGTGAGCGGGAACTGGTGGATCTAGACCTCCGGAGGTTTCTTTTCTTCTTCCTGGGCCGCCTTCTGCTGGGGACGAAGGGGGATGGCATCCACTGCCGTTTCCTCGGGATCTTGGCGGATCTGGACAGAGTGGGGCACTATGCGTGGGGGGCGGCTCTGCTTGCCCATTTGATTGCTGATCTCTCCCAGACTTCGGAGAAGGAGACGACAGTCAGTGGCTTCGCACCTTTCCTCCAGGTAAACATTTTATTTATGCATTCCCACAGTTAAATATGCAATTATTGTACTAATGATGTATGATGGATGCAGGTGTGGAGCTATTACTATTTCCCGATGGGGAGGGCTAGGCATGGGAACAGGAGGGCCGTGCCTCTGGCGCGGCAGTGGAGGCCGGTCGTGGTTGCAGCACCCCACGGCTACCAGCTGGCGTCACTTCGTCGGGAACTGAGCGAGTATCCCGAGGCCATGGTATGATGCGTATGATTTTTTTGTGTTTATGCATGTGACTGAATGGTAACTAATATGATGTATGTATGGTGATGCAGGTGGTGTGGAGGCCCTACCTGGGCATGGGCGACGCTGGCCAGCCCTGGGTTGTAGCGGGCCTTCCTCGCTTCAGGCGGGACGTGTGGGTCCATTGCCTGAACGAGATTGAGCCGCTGCGACTTAGACTGGTCATGAGGACGTTGGGGCTGGCCCAGGAGTGGGTTGACGTAGATGCGCCGGCCCGCATTGGGCGGAAGACCAAGGAAAAGGCGAAGATCGTGGACTGGCGTACGCGCTTCCCAGCACAGTACCAGGACTGGCAGCAGGGCGGGGTCCCAGTGGTGTCCCACGTACAGGACAGCACAGACTACATGAGACGGTACCGAGCTACGTACGGGGACCGCCTCTCCTTGGGTGGTATGGCAGGGGTAAGTGAAATGAAACTGCTCCACCTTTCTATATGTATATGCATGGGATACTAACTTATGTGTAATGCAGGATGCTCGTGACAACATGATCGCCGACCTGCGGGCCCAGCTGGCGGACGCCAGGCGGCAGTTGGTGGCCATCCGACAGGAGTTGGAGATCCTGGTGAGTCTATGTAATGCATTTTTTTTTTACCTGGATTTTCGATGCTTAGCCTTTGACTGACGTTTACCCCGTGTTTCAGCGGGCCCACCAGACAGCGGCAGCCGGGATGGCTGGTGGAGCGGGTTCCAGTTCGCGGGGCCCTCCTCCGGAGGTTTCTGCCCTCCAGGAGCAGCTGGCGCACGCGGTGGCTCGGGCTGAGGAGGCCGAGCGTGACCGCGACGCTCGAATGAGTGTTTGCTTGGCCCCGACCCTTTTCTAGCTGCTTTCCTTCTATCACTGTTCTCTTACAGTGCATGCGTGCTTTGACAGGTGGCCGAGATTCGGGAGGCCCTGGCCCGTGCTGTTCGTGCTGAGCAGGAGCGTGATGCCTGGGTGGCAGAGCGTGACGCCCGGATTGCGGAGCTAGAGGAGGAGCGTCGACGGGAGGCTGAGGAGCTCCCTCGTGACGTGCTGGATCTGCGGATCGCCCTCGAGCTGTCGAGGAGGGAGGCGGTGAGAGAGAGAGAGGAGAGGGAGAGGGATAGGGAGACCATGGAGAGAGAGAGGGAGTGGGATAGGGAGACCCTAGAGAGAGAGAGAGAGAGGGATAGTGAGACCATGGAGAAAGAAAGGGAGTACAGGATGGCAGAGCGATATCGAGATTGGGACGAGAGGAGAGCTCTGGTGGCCCAGGTGTCGGAGCTCCGGCTGAGTCTTGGCACGGCGGAGGGGAGACTCCGGGAGAGTGAGGAGCGGTATCGGAGGGCGAAGGAGCGCGGGGAGCGACTTCGTCAGTCCGGTTCCTTTTCTGTGGGCAGCTTTCTAGTTTCTTCGGCCGAGCAGCGTCGCCGTACCTTGGAGGCTGGCATGGTGCCACCTGGAGAGGCGAGCACGGCTTCTCAGGGTTCACAGAGGTCGCGGAGGCCCCCTAGGGATCCCCGTCAGAGGAGGGAGGAAGGAGATGACCAGGAGGGTGACGGTGAGAGTTAGAGAGTTGCTTGTACGTCACCCTTTTCACTGTATGATGTACTTTCGGCTATTATATGAAATGGAAATGGCTTTTTTGTGTTGTGTGTACCTTTCTCTCTCCCACACTCTCTTCTTTGCACTGAGTTGTCCTTTGAGGCATGCTTCGCGAGACCTTGCCCTGAACAGCGGGGAACTACGCTTTGCACGGGGGGATTTTGTTCCCTTTTCCCCCTTTTGGGCGCGTCCAGGCGCGAGGACGCGTCTTAATCCTTGATTTCAAATTTAAAGTGACGGGTGGTCCTTCTTCTCCCGTGCCTTACCCGCAAACGAGCCCGCCTTCTGCCGAAACTCGCTTGCCCCCCTTTCCGTCTTCCTCTTCTTTTGATCGATGGAGTTCGGTGGGCCCGACCATGGTGAAGGTGAAGAGGGACGAGGAACTCCTCGCCCAAGGAGGGATGCGCTCGAGCACGGAACGGCGTCCATGGAGGAGGAAGGGCCGCTCCGGGCCCCCGAGGGACCCGAGGGGCCCGATGGCGTGGGAGGAGGTGAACACGGTCCGGTAGGTCCTCCGATCTCTTCCTCTTTTAATTCATTTTGGGTTTTGAAGCGAGCCGCGCGAGGAGGAAAGGGTTCGGCGAGTGTTGCACTCAAATGATGGACGCGTCCTAGACAGGGGACGCGTTCCTTTTGACTGATGTGGGACCCCTTTCTTGGTACAGGACATGGCAAGGACCCTGGGCCTGGCTGATGAGTGGGCGAGTGCGGACGAGCCGAGCCGCGTCAGGAGGGAGAGTCGCAGCAAGGCTAGGCTCGAGGAGTGGCCCGTACGTCTCCCTGGACAGCAAGGGGGTATACTGGTGCAGGACAGTGCCGACTTCCTGCGGCGGCAGAGAGAGAGCGACGCGGGGCTTCCCCAAGCTGGGGACACGCGTGGCATCGGCGGCTCGCGCGCCCAACTATCAGAGACTAGGCGGCAGCTGGCCGTTGCTCAACATGAGTTGTCGCTCCTGGTAAGTTATGTGCCGCACTTTTAACTTCAGATTTTGGAGTTTCACTGACGGACGTTGTTTATTTCGTTCCAGCGTGCCCAGCAGACAGCGACGGTGGGAGTGGCTGGCGGATCTTCCAGCTCCTCGGCCCCTTTTCTCGAGATTGCCTCCCTCCGGGAGTAACTTGCCGGTGCGGTGGCCCGCGCGACCCGGGCGGAAGAGGAGCGTGACGCCTGGGTGGCGACTGTAGCGGAGCTGCGGCATCGTGGTGAGGAGAGACCTTCTCCAGACATCCTGGAGTTAAGGGTTCTTCTGCAGATGATGAGGAGAGAGGCAGAGAGAGAGAAAGCCGAGAGAAGGTCCGAGCGACAGTGGGATCTGACCGAGAGGAGGGCCTTGGAGGCCCAAGTGAGGGAGCTCCAGCTGGGCCTTCAGGCCGTCGTGCAGAGGCTAGGAGGGATGGAGACGCGCTACGAGAGAGCGCGAGAGTTCGGGGAGCGACTCCGCCAGTCCGGTCGCTTTGCCGCCAGTGGCTTCTTCGCCACGCCAGGGGAGGAGCAGCGAGTCACTGCTGCGGAGCAGGCGCCCAGAGGCGAGGCAGGTGCTACTGCACGGGGATCCCGGAGGCTTCTGAGGGACCCTCACCTCGGGGGAGAGGAGGAGAGTGCCCGGAGAGATGAGTGATGGTGAGGATTGGCGGGCCAGTGGGCCCGCCACCTCTCTATGATTGTAGTGCTTATGACAGCTTATGTAGAATTATGAATGGAGTGATTTGATTTTATGTTGTTTATTTTTTCTCTTGTGCGTTCCTTCTTCCCTACACTTCTTCTCCTTTGCACTGTTCCCATGTGATGGGTCTGCCGAGACTCCGCTCCAAGCGGAGAATCGCGTCTTGTTGTGACCATTATTTCACGGGAATCTGCCGTCGAAGTCAATACTGACGGCCCTAGTTCCTTTTCCCAGATGTTGTGCCAAATTTTGCGGGCGTCCTCCAAAACACGATAGGGTATCCCTAGACAACATAGGGGCTATTCGTCCTATTCTTCGTCCAGTCAATCACCCTGTGCGAGCGGTGAAGTGACACATGGGGCCGCTTGGCCGGTGTCTCATTGCGAGGGCTATCATCGACAGGTGATGGAGGCAATCTTGGCCCGCACTCCTTCCATTTCTATAAATTCTTGTCCCTTTTATCCTCCCAGGTATATCGAGAGCTAACTCGAGGAGCACAAGTTCTTACGGGAAGGGAGGAGTTCAAAATTCTGAGAGTTGGATGGAGGGCGAATCTTCCCATTCCTCGAAGAGAAGCAGGTCCAGTGGTAGTAGTTCCAGGAGGCTTTCAGACCTTGAAGGGCACTTCAGCGAAAGGGCCCAATCACAACTCGTAAGCCAAGTTTTCTTGCCATTTTCTCATTTTTTCTTCCTTTCTTCTGACCAAACCTCACCCCCATTCCTTGTATGTGTAGGTTGTGATGAAATCACAAATCTCATGGGAGTTGGTAGTAGCAGCGTACAGGGGCCTCCCAGATTTTCAGAAGGCGAGGCTAGACGTGATGGGATTTGGTACCTTCCTTCGGATCGAGCCGATCCAGCTTGACCTAGTCCTGATCCAAGCCTTGTGTGAGAGATGGGACCCAGTGAGCCGGGCATTCCTGATGCCTTGGGGGCACATGGTGCCCAGCTTGGAAGATGTGGTCCGAATTACGAGTCTCAAGGTGGATGGCGAGGCAGTGACCGGAGTCACTTACGCGGACTACCGAGAAGGTGCCCAGAAGTTACTGGGTTTGGACCTAGATGGTCGGAGAAACAGGTCGGTAGCTAGGGCGTCCCTCATGGATGCATTAGGGCTCACCGACACTCGTCGGCGGGATGACGAATCCTCAGAAGAGTTCATGGAAAGGATGGAAATAGGATGCCGTGCCGTGTATTGCACAGATTTCGGCAACTGGGAAAGATGTAACATAGATTTGAGGAGATTTCTCCTCTTCCTTTTGGGGAGATTGGTACTGAGCTCGAAAGGGGACGGCATCCAATGTTGCTTCCTGGAGCTGCTGTCAGACCTTGAAAGAGTAGGGTACTATGCCTGGGGAGCTGCCATGCTGGCGCACTTGTTTGCAGGCCTATTCCAAGAAACGGATCGTGAGATGACTGTGAGTGGTTTCGCACCATTCATCCAGGTATTTTTGGTTTTGCTTGTTTTGTATTTTTTTTTGTTGTTTTCGCAAGGTGCTGATGACCTGCGCCGAGCAGCTATGGAGCTATTATTACCTCCCCACGGGGAGAGCTCGACATTGGCGACCCGTGATGGTGCCGCTAGCCAGGCGGTGGGAGCCCATCATGAGTGCGGCACCCCTAACCTACCAACTGATGGTGTTAAGGCGGGAGCTACAGGAGTTCCCTGCAGCGATGGTAAACTGGAGACCCTACTCAGACATGGTCGATGCCAACCAGCCGTGGGTTCTAGCAAGTCGTGCCCGGTTCGGACGGGAACTATGGATGCACTGCCTGAATGAAATCGAGCCGCTTCGGCTACGATTAGTTATGAGGACTTTATGACTGGCTCAAGAATGGGTGTATTCAGCTGCGCCACCTCGTGTCGGGAGAAAGACGCGAGGACCGGCGACCTGCATTGACTGGCGCGTGCGGTTCCCTGAACAGTACGAAGACTGGCAACGGGGTGGCACGATTGTAGAATCGCAGGCGCGGGACAGCGAGGACTACTTGCGTCTATATAGGACAAAGTACGAAGAACGGTTCCAACCCCGGGGACTTTTGGAGGTAGGTTTCCCCTTTTTCTCTTCTCTTCTTTCTCCTTTTCTTGGTTTTTCTGGTGAAAATGCTGACTTGTAAGGCTGCAGGATGTCCGGGATGCCATGATAGCGAATTTACGAACTCGCTTGGCAGAGATGGAACAACAGTTGGGTGATGCCCGCGGAGCTACGAGCGCCTTGGTAGGTGTATAGTACATTCCTAATTAAATCCCCAGATTCCAGATGTTGGCTGCTAATTCACATGGTCGTAGCATGCCCAGATTGGCGCGGCCTCCCCAGCGATGGGAGTAGGTGGTGCCTCTTCAAGCTTGTGGATTCCCACCTCAGAACTTGACTCGCTTCATGAGCAACTTGCTCACGCCACGCAGCGTGCTGCGGAGACAGAAGGGATGCTCCGTATACAGGTAAAAGTTTCAGCGTTGAGTTCTCTTTGTTTACGCCTTATCGCGTATCTGAGATGGTACACTCGGCAGGAAAAGGAGACGGAAGAAGCGCTTGCCCAAGCTGCGCAGAAAGAGGCTAGGATAGCAGAACTGGAGAGGGAACTGCGGCGTCATCCTGATGACGACTCATCCAGGGATGCTATGGAACTGAGGATCACTCTCCAGTTGGAGAGGGAAGACCGTGAGAGAGAACGGGCAGAGAGGGAAAGAGACGCAGAGAGAGAAAGAGCCAACAGTTTGGCTGAAAGGGAGGAGCGAAGGGCCATGGAGGCCCAACTATTCGAACTCCGAATCGGCCTTGGTCTTGCTGAACAGTGGCTGAGAGATGGTGAGGAGCGCTACCGAAAAGCACGAGAGCGTGGCTTTCGTGTTGGTAGCTTCTCTGCTGCTTCCGTGGATCAACGCCGGGATGTGGGAATAGGAAGAGGAGTACAGAGCGGCAGGAGTACCGCTTTTCGTAGTTGGGTAGCACCTTTGAGAGTGTTTTGCCCGGAGAGTAGTGGGACGAGTAATACAGAGAGAGAGGGCGGAACTTGATGTAAATTTTTTTTTTTGGTTTATGGAATAAAACACAAGGTTTGGTTTGTTTGTTTTTCACCTTTGCTTCAGTTACCTGAATCCCTGCACATATCACTGAAACAAACAAATCAGAATTTCTGTTCTGACTTGGCCCCTTGCTCAATAAGCAAATGGTCACTGTGACTGTCCTTGATAACTGGTCAAGGGGCCAAGCCTTTATTTAACGAAGGCAAGGGAAAGATGCGGTGATGATAAATGTGACAGGCAAGCACACGAATGCAAGCGATATTAAAAATGAGATGATGCACGTAAATGCAATCATGCAAAATTGATTTGTTTTCTTTTTTATATTTGATATTTTTTTGTTTTATCATAAAAAGATTTTTTTTGTTTGCAAATATGTACATTTCTCTTTTCCATTTTTTTATGCTTTTATCATTTCGATTTTTTTATTGCTAACGCCCGGCAAGCACCCAAATGGTACCTGACCTTCGTGAAAACAGGGGTTTCTTACTAACCTCCCAGGTATCCTAAGTGCACATCTAGGTTGATTTGGGCCTCTAGACCCCTCGAATGATGATCCCGCCGGCTAAGACTTACCCTGATGACAATACCGTCATGCCATGCTTAGGCTCCCAATTGCTTCCGACCACAGGGATTCACCCAAAAGGTGTTTGAGGTAAAAGATTTGCCCGACCCGGGCCTGTTTCCTCACAACTCTAGATGGTATAAGATGGAACACCCTGGAACCCTAACGGCCAACCGCGCGACGCTGACCCGGAATCAGACGCCGTCGCACCCATAGGTGACGCACTTGCATTGGCCTAAGCCCGAGGTTAAACAAGAAGACATCAAGGTGGTAAACAGGGGTCTTGACCAGCCAGAAACACGGAGACTCCTTCGCAGCGATAGCTTTTGCTTTTCAAAGTAGGCAACTAAAATGTGTATATTAAAATAAGGTCGCAGACCCTGGGCAGTTTTCACCTTTCAGAAACTCCATCGAACCTTCATCTTTAGAGGGAGAAGGAAGAGTGTAGGGGATAAACCTCCTGAGAGGACCGGCAAAGCCGTTAACCCGGCGAGCGAATAAGGGCCCATTAACTCTTTCCTTTCGGACAACTTCGGACCAAATCTCGAGCATTTACATTCCACGGCCCCCCTTTGTGGATTCAGACTTTTGCTTTGAGGGGTTTCGTTTATCGCACCAGGCACGGTCACGACCAGGCTTTTCTCTTGATTTTGACTTTGTATTTTTTTTGTGGGGGAGATATAGTCGTTTGACGTTTGTGGGCTCCCTTTTTGTATGCCTGCGGGGACACTGCCCTCTTCTCGTGCTCTGATCGATGCTCGAGGAAATGGGTCCTACTCTTGCCTTTGGGGTTTGAGTTTCGGTTTCTCATGCTCAGCGTTTTAAGGGCGCCGACTGTCTCATTTGGTCGAGAGAAAAGAATAAAGATTACAGCTTCTGGAGATCTTCTAGGTGTGGCCCTACCGTAGGTGATGCTACCAACTTTTTTGAATAAAATACATAAGTGAACATATGTTAGCTTCCTTCGAGCGAGCATAGGCCGACGTGGCCGGACAGGGATCTCCACGGTTCTGGCAAACCAAGACCCGGTGCCTACCAAGCCTTAATGGGCCCTATCCTAACATGAAGGTTAGATGCAGGGACTTAACTACATGGTGACTGCCAGGCATCGGCGTTTTGAGTTTTCCATATTTTTAGTGGTTTTCAATATTTCTTTGTTTTTGATGTTTTTTATCTTTTCATCATTTTTTTTTGTTTTGTGCTAATGGTAGTATTTCTTAAGATAAAGCCCATTCCAAGGGTGGGATAACTCGGTCCCTTCGGTGTTGATTAGCTTGTAGGCGTTGCCAGGGTACACGGCTTGAATTACAAATGGTCCTTCCCAATTGGGGTGGAGCTTAGAACGCGGCCCTCCAGGTTTGACAAAAATTCTTTTTACGACCATCTCACCGACTTTGAATTTTCTCTCAACGACTTTCTTTTGGTAAAAGCGAGCGAGTCTATTTTGATACACACGCGCGTGTTCGGCAGCGGCCAGTCGCTTCTCATCCAAGAGTTCCAACTGGGCGAGTAGTGAATTACGACGATCGTCGAGGGGAAAGTCCTCGTCCAATTGTACCCTGAGAGAAGGGATCAGAGTCTCGTACGGGACTACCGCTTCCATACCATAAGTAAGGGCAAATGGAGTCTGCCCGATGGGGGTACGGATTGAAGTGCGATAGGCCCATAGGGCTTCGATAAGCTTTTCTGGCCAGTCTGAAAACTTACTAGACTCGCAGGTTTTTTTGATGATTTTGAGCAATGTCTTATTGGTGGCCTCCGCTTGACCGTTACCTTGTGGGTAATATGGCGATGAATGATGCAATGCAATTGCGTACCTTTTGCAGAGGTCCTGTAGGTCCTGAGAAATGAATTGTGGCCCATTGTCGGTGACGATCGTGCTTGGGACGCCGAATCTGGCGAGGATGTTCTTCATGATGAACTTGCAGACTGTTGACGCCTTGATTTCCGCGTAAGCTTCGGCTTCGGCCCATTTGGTGAAGTATTCCGTCGCAGTAAGGATGAAGATTTCTGCTTGGTGAGGGAATTGGGATCACCTAGGGGACCAATGATGTCGAATGCCCACATGAGAAAGGCCACGGGGAGGATATTGGATGAAGTGAGGAAGATGGTGAATGGATTTTATCGGCGTGAAGTTGACACTTGACACACCTACGGACATAGACAGCACAATCTTCTTCCATGGTGGGCCAATAAAAGCCTTGACGAATGATCTTCTTGGCGAGCATCTGACTATTCACGTGGCCACCGCACACACCCGAGTGCGTCTCTTCTACACATTTCCAAACCTCATCGTCACCAAGACATCTTAACAGAATACCAGTAAGGCTCCTCCTATAGAGTAGACCTCCAACCAATGTATATTTCTGAGCCACCTTCTTATGGCTTTCTTGTCCTCTGTGGTGGCCCCTTCAGGATAAGACTGATTTTGGCAATATTTGACAATTTCATAGAACCATGGTTTCTCTTCATCAGCCAGTTCTTCTTCGGCCTCTGCCAACATGATCTCCCTCTTTTCAAGGATATCTTCTGCAGGATCTTCCTTGCTATCCTGTCTTTGATGTTTACGTAGGAAGCATCATCGATTGCAGGAGCATGAAGTTTGTAAATGGAAATGGACTTAAACCATCTTCCTAGAGGGAACCTTATGGATGATGCCAACGAGGCGAGGGCATCGGCGAGAATATTCTGATGACGAGGGACATGAACAAAGATCAGTTTGGCGAACAGTTTGGCAAAGGCAGCAGTGAGTTCTTGGTATGGCTTGAGTTTGGGATCGCGAGTGCGATACTTAGTGAGCACCTGGCGAAGGATGAGTTGACTATCACCTACGACTCGCAACTCAGTGATACGAAAAGAATGGGCGAGTTCTAGGCCAGCTAGAAGAGCTTCATATTCAGCTATATTGTTGGTGACTGAAAATTTGAGCTGATATGCCAACGGGAATGTGAGACCTCCAGGCGATAGGAGGGCGACGCCGATTCCTCTCCCTTGAGAATTCAGAGCTCCATCAAAATATAGTGTCCACATTGGCTCATCTGATTGGTTGATGGACATTAGTTCCTCATCTGGAAACTCTGATTGGACGGGATCGAACTTGGGAAGAGGATGGTGAGCGAGGTGCTCGGCTATGGCATAGCCTTTAATCGCCTTTTGCTGGATGTAGGTGATGTCGAACTGAGAGAGAAAACTTTGCCAGCGTGCTAGCCTATCCGTAAGGACGGATTTCTCCAGAAGGAATTTGATAGGATTCATCCATCAAGTGGACCTCGTGAGCCAAGAAGTAGTGCTTCAATTTCTGCACCACCCAAACGAGGGCAGCACAGGTTTTCTCCATGACGGTGTACTTCTGCTCACAGGGATTGAGAAGTTTAGACAAGTAATAGGTTGCCCGTTCCTTGCCTTCTTCATCAGCTTGTGTGAGGACGGCTCCCACGGAGTCATCCAAGACTGAGACGTAAAGGATCAGAGGTTTTTCTGGTTTGGGTGGAATGAGAACGGGTGGACTAGCCAGATATTCCTTCAACCCTTCAAAAGCTTTCTGACATTTAGAATTCCAGTGGAATTCTACTCCTGGCTTGGTCAACTCGTAGAGAGGTCTACACCTTTGTGAATGTTGAGACACAAACCGACGAAATAAACTGCAACCTCCCGATTAAACCTCGGACTTCCCTCAAATTCTTGGGAGGCGACATATCCCTGATGGCCTTAGCTTTGTCGGGATCAATCTCGATCCCTCTTTTACTCACAATGAACCCAGCAATTTACCGACGACACACCAAACACACACTTCTTCGGGTTCATTTTCAGTTGGAACTCTCTTGACCTTTGCAAGACCTTAGCCAAAACTTCTGGATGTTCCATCCTGGTCCTCGATTTCACCAATAAGTCATCCACATACACTTCCAGATATATGTGCATCATGTCATGAAATATGGCCATCATCGCTCTTTGGTAAGTAGCTCCAGCATTCTTTAATCCGAAACGGCATGACCACGTAACAATATGTTCCCCAAGGGGTAGTGAATGACGTCTTTTCCTGATCCTCTTCTGCCAAACGAATTTGATTGTATCCTGAAAATCCATCATGAAAGAGAGGGTTTCATAGCCTGCCGTGTTATCAATCAGCACATCAATGTGAGGTAAGGGAAAATCATCCTTTGGACACGCGCGGTTAAGGTCCCGGAAGTCGATGCAAATCCTGACTTTCCCATCTTTCTTCATGACCGGGACAATGTTCGCCACCCATTGAGGATAAAGACGACTCTAATGAACCTGGCTTTGTGGAGCTTATCGACCTCTTCTTTCATTTTCAAAGCCATCTGAGGGTGGAAACGCCTTAACCTTTGTTTTACCGAGACGGACCCTGGTTTTAGGGTTAAACGGTGTTCGACCAAGGTTGAATCCAGACCTGGCATATCCTCGTAGCTCCATGCAAACGTGTCCTTATATTCCTTGAGAACCTCAATTAATGCCTCTTCTTCAGAGGGTGGTAGGTTGTCACTTATGAGGATGATCCTAGGGTCTTCCTCAGTCCCCAAGTTGACTTCTTTGGTGGATTCTTCTACGGCGGTTGACGGCTCGTCGAATCTCCTTATTCCACTAGCGTATGCGCCCGCCGCATCCTCATATTCTTCACCCTCATCTTCAGTGGGGCATTCTTCATCCGTGATCTCGTAGACTCCATACCCTTCATCAGATGCACAGTCGCCCTCGCATTCTATTTCGGGTAGCTGGATGGGATTTTCTAACAACTGGGGGATGACAAGAAGGGCTTGACACCTGGCGGTCAAATCCAGAAGGAATCGACGAGGGATCTGCCTACCCTTGGATTTCTTCCTAGGTATTACCCTTGGCCTATCATTCCTAGATTGACTGATAATATTTACAGAAGAAGAGGAAGACGAAGAGGATGGTGTAGAATGTACAGGAGAAGACCCCTCAGAGGAGGGGTAGAAAAGGTCGCTCATCGGACCTTGGACGGGTGGTCCGCAAGGCGGTATGCACCCGTGGGAGATGTAGGAGGTTTCCTCAACGAAGATGTGTTGTTGGGGAGTTTGAAAATTGACGTTTTTTTTTCGTTTTCATTTTTAATGACAAAGCAGTGAAAAGAGATTGGAGGAGAGAGAAAAGGGGTTATGGCTAGAGGATTGTGAGGCTCATAGAGCAGATCATGGTTGAAGACCTGGCGCGGGTTGAAAAGCCCGCGCAGGTATGTAAGCAAAGAAGGGGACCTGGGAAGATCATGAGACAATTGTTTGGCCCAGGAAGAAGATATCAGCAAAGGCTGAGACGAGTGGATGGAGAGGATGGCGGCTAGTGAGCCGTCGACGGCAATGTTGAAGACGGATGAAGATCCGTCGACAGAGTCCTTCTGGCGAGGACGAGGATAGTTTGGAACCTTGGCAAGAGTGGTAATATTCTCTGGTATTTCGGAGATCAATGGTGGTCCTTCAAGCTGCGGAGACGAGAACATCCTTTCCAGTGCAACGGGAATGTCCCGTATGTCGAACCATTTGTCCCACTCGCATTCCGGATCTTGATCTTGCCTCTTTTGGTGATCCTCGGACATTTTTCAGCCAAATATACAGCATGTGATCCCCCATATGCTTCTCGTGGGTGATCTCCCATCTGAACAACGGGCCCTCTGTTGAAGTGGTTTGATAGAGTCCACGTGAGGGGCTTCCAATCTGCCTTGAACGGTCCTTTGAAGCCTAGGCCAAACCTGCGGTTCGGCCTAATTTCCTTTGGCGGTTTGAGCATACCATGTAATTGTGCGCCCAGACCTTTTCCCTGTTGATAGCCGATGTTCCTCATAATCTCCCAACCTTTGGAGTGAAGAGGGAGACATGATGTTGTGGTTGCCCTGACCGGCTCCTTTGGTGCTAGTGGAACATGAGATGGATCACGTACGTCCAGCAGTGACAATATGGGCCGATGAGACGGCCAAACAGAAGGCAGAGAGGTGTTGATAGCATCCACTGTGTGAAGGACAGGTGTACTGACCACTTTAATAATTCTCCCATTGTAAGGAAACTTCATGCACTGATGGTTGGTGGAAGGCACAGCGTCCATGGCTTCGATGTAAGGGCGACCCAGTATAGCCTTGAATGTGGGGTCCATGTCGAGGACATGGAATTCCGTAGGAATTGCCATGGGGCCTAGTTCTGCCTTCAGAATAATCATCCCCTGCGGCGGCCTTTTGCTATTGTCATAAGCCGTGACCGTGATCGAGGAAGGTCTTATTTGTTCCTCGTTGACCCCACACAACTGAAGAGTGCTCATGGAGATCACATTTATGGATGCACCCGTGTCCACAAGACACGGGTTTATGGATACCCCATTGATTTTTATTGAAATGCACAATGCATATTTCGAGCTTCCTTGGGAGCGAGCTCGTAGTTGTGAACATAATGGCCGGTTGTGTGTCTGTTGGGGTCAGGACTGTCGAAATCTTCTCCACGGGGAGGTCTTCATTAACCATGACTCTTTGAAGGTATTCCATTAAGGCTGCCTGGTGGGATGTGGATCTTTGAAGAAGCTCCAGGATGGAGATCCGGGCAGGTGTCTTATCCAGGTGTTTCAATAGATCATACTGTGTTCCAGGGATAGCTCTTTCTGGTTGTTCTGCATCATCCTTCTCTGGCTGAGATTGCTCGGGATTCTGACTGTTGTGGGGGAAATCCTGTGGAAAATCCTTCCACTCCGGAGCACCATTGCCTGCGGCTTTTGTACCTCTGTGGGGGTAGCAGTGGATCTTAACAGGGGTTTGAGGGGTAGTAGTGGAGGAATGGTTGATGAAGCAGGGGTGACGACGGGAGCAGGGATTCTGATGAGGGGTTTGTTAGGTGGAGGCATGGCGGAGGTAGAGGGGATATTGCGCGGATTATGAAGGATAAGGGGTTTAGAAGGTGGCGGCGGAGGCAAAGTGGAAGTGGGTAAGGTTTGAAACGGGTGATGGTTTTGAGGTGGATGGTGGTTGATGAGTGGTTTTGAAGGCATTAGTGGTGATGTGGTGGAGAAAGACGGGGTTATGTATGGTTGACAGATGACAAGGGGTTTAGAAGGCGTAGGGGTAAATGTGGTAGAGGTGGGTGGTAAAGTGGGGGAGTGAGAGAAGATGAGAGGGTGTGAAGGCGTAGTGGAGAGTGTCGGTTGATAGGAGGTCGGGGTGCGGATGAGAGGGCGTAATGGTAGTGGAAATGGTGATGGTGATACTGACGCGGGTTGATGAGAGAGAGGTGCTACCCGGGCAAGGTGAGGGGGGTGCATGACGATAGGGTTGGAGGTAGAAAGAATGGAGGTACTTTCCTGACCTGCTCTCTCCCGACTTCCGGGAAGGAGGAGATGGGGTTAACCTGATGATTGGGCTGTTGGTGCTCCGGTAATGGATTCTGGATTATTCCCATGTCGGGTTGTTGTTGTGGGGCCTGCTGAGGCTGCTGTTGTTGTTGTGGTTGCTGCTGCTGCTGCTGTGGCCTCTGAGGAGGTCTCCTAGCATTGAGAGCCGCGACGTACCGTCTCATCTCATCCCAATCTATTTGATGTTCATCATTCATATCATGGATGTAATCTTTGTAATGGAAGCAGTAATCTACTGTGTGTCCCGGCTGCCTGTGGTAGACGCAGTATTTGGAGGTATCAACATTGGGGGGCCACGCGGGCCTTTCTCTGGGTAGGGCGAGTTGGTTTGATGCCATGAGGGCATTAAAAATGTCTGTTAAGGTTTCTGGAAATGGTGGATAGTAGGCTCTCTTGGGACCGAGCGGCCTCCTTTGTTGCTGTTGGGGACCATAGTTCCACGGGGGTGGAACTTGGTTGTACTGAAGCGGTGGTTGTTGTTGCTGAGGTTGTGGTTGTTGTTGCTGGGGTTGACGTAATGGAGGCATATTATCCTGGGGTGGATTATTTTGGGGTGGAGGACGAAGAGGGAAAGGACCCGATTGAAGGGAAGTCGGGGCATTTGTGGAGGCCTTGGGTTGACTGCATAGTTGGCATTGTTGACCGCACCTGACTTGCTCATTTGTCACGACCCCTTCTGTGGCTCCGCCCGGGACACCAGCGCCTGTCTTTCTGACCACTTTGGGCTTCGGTGACTCAAACATGTTCATGATGGGGGAGTCTTTTAGCTGGGTTTGGATGTATCGGGCCCTTTCATAGAGTTCCTCCATTGTAGTAAGTTTATTCATGGCCAGGACGTGTCTGAACTGTGGGGTTGCATTAGACACAATCATCTTCACTTGTTCGGGCTCAGAGAGGGTATCCCTTATTCTTTCCGCCAGAGACCTCCATCTATCAGCATAGCGGATAAAATCCTCGTCGGGCTTCATCTTTTCGGCCACTAGGTCGGTAATGGAGAGTGAGGGACCGACCCTATCCCTATATTTCTGCAAGAACCTTCTCTGCACTATTTCAAAATTCTCGGCCTCGCGGGGCTCCAGAGAATAGAACCACTCAAGCGCGGGACCATCCAATGATCTCCGAAAGAGGTATGCCAGGGACCTCTGATCGTTTTGCCAGTAGGAGGACTCATACATGAAGTCCTTGAGGTGAATGAAAGGGTTGCCGGTACCATTGTACCTGCGGTACGTGGGCATTTCGGAGGGGGGAAGATGAATGACGGGAAGGATTGGTAAAGCAACCTCCGGGGTGGCTTTCACGTCCACCATTCTTCTCAGATTTTGAAACTGCTCGTCCATGCGGTTGAACCTATTGAGGAGCGATTGGGCGAGCTCCTCTGGAGGTGAAGGTGGCACTTGCCACTGGGGGAGAAACTGTCTCCCGGAGACTTGAGGGGGAAACCCCGAATGAGAGGGAGCTGTCGGACCACCGACAGTTGGCCCTGGCTGAAGCGGTGTGTAGGGAACAACGGGAGTTTGAGATTGTGACGGAAACTGGAATGAGGGTGGTTGTTGGCTCGCTTGACCTTGAAGCGAGGGAGACTGGATGGCTTGCGCCAATGAGGGAGATGGAATGGCCTGCACGGACTCTTGGAGAGGTGCGATGGCCGGAGTTGATTCCTGGGGCGTGGGGGAAACAGATTTCCCTTTTAGAATGGCCTGGAAGGCCCGGAGCTGTTCAGAGGTAAGCTCCGTGTTGGCGAGGACGCCCAGTAAGGAAGTGATATCCTGTGGCGGGGACGTGTCCCCGGCAATAACCTGCACCTCATGCGAGGGGTCATGAGAAGGACCCGAGTCCATAGCATAGACTCGCGGGTCGGCTGTCAAACCACGGCTAGGGTGGTTCTCCTCAAAAGACTCGTGAGACATGCTCACAATTTTCCCAGAACGTAAAAACATACACTAGCAAGTAGGTAGCAGAGATTATCAAACAAGTGGATGCCTTTACGCCCTTTTTTGTGTTTTGATTTTGATGATTTTTTTGTGTTTTTAACGAGATCCGAAGTTCACACAAAATGGGGACCCTAGTTTATTTTTGTTTCACCGCCGTGTCAGCTAGGGTCTCTCGTCTCACCATGAATGAAATGACTAACTCCGGGGAACTTCAATGGTACAACCAGCCCAGTGAACGAAGAGGAGATTCTTCGATGTCGGGGACTTACGGAGGTCCCAGTGTAGGAGATTCTAGTCCGTTGAGAGGAATTCCCAAACGGAGAGTCCTTCCTTCACCGGGAAAGGGTGATCCTCAAAGAAATAAAAAAAGGATAGAAAAGAGGAATGGATGTATGCAATGGAATGCTGACAGATATATAGAGTAAGAAAACAACAGACATATAAGAAACAAACAACGAATCACAACTGATAGTGCTGCCGTGAGCACAACGGGGGCGCGCGCGGGCGCGAAGGTGGAGAGGCACGGGTGGTGCCGAACTTGCAAGGGTAGCCGAAAGGAAGCAGTAGTGGTCCCACCGTGATCGCCAATCTGTGAGCGACGTCACGCGGTTCGGGGAAGAGCGGGGAAGAGGAAGCGAAGAGCGCGCGGGCTCCTTCTTTTTTGTTTGTTTGCTTATTTTGCTGCAACACAGAGATGATAGAGAAGAGAGAAGGGGCCACCACGAGAGATTGCTCCGGCGGGGCGAGCGGGACAATTATAATATAGCAAGATATGGGGTTCAAACGGCCATAGCGGGAAGTGACTCGTCGCGACCTCGGGGGGACGGGAATGGTGCAGAAATTAAATAACAAGAATTGAAACGGCCATTGGGGAAGTGACTCGCCGCGGCCTCGAGAATATGAGCAGAATATAGCAGAATATAAAGGAGAATATAAGAACAGAGATTTAAACGGCCATTGGGGAAGTGACTCGCCGCGGCCTCGAGAATATGAACAGAATATAACAGAATACAGAGAGAATATAAGAACGGAAATTTAAACGGCCATTGGGGAAGTGACTCGCCGCGGCCTCGATGATATGAGCAAAATATAACATGATATAAAGAGAATATGAGAATAAAAATTTAAACGGCCATTGGGGAAGTGACTCGCTGCGGCCTCGATGATATGAGCAAAATATAACAGGATATAAAGAGAATATGAGAACAGAAATTTAAACGTCCATTGGGGAAGTGACTCGCCGCGGCCTCGATGATATGAGCAAAATATAACAGGATATAAAGAGAATATGAGAACAGAAATTTAAACGGCCATTGGGGAAGTGACTCGCCGCGGCCTCGATGAAAAGATGTGATAGCCAGGGGCCGAAAGACCCCAAAATAAGAAAGTGATCGCGCCTACCTCAAGAGCGGGAGATGGCGGGTTGCTTCTTCCTCTCCTTCCGGCCGGCCGACGGAGAGGGCTTTCCTCGGGTACCCTTGCAAAATAACGACAAATAAATGACAAGTGGATTAGAAAGATGGAGGTGTAGTATTCAAATCCTTGCGATAAAAATAATGAAATGATGGCAAGACACACACCTGGTTGGTGTTATCTTTTAAACCCCTCTCAGACTCGAGTAGGAGGAAAATGAGATGATGGATGCAAGAAGTATAAGAGAAGAGGCGCCCTTGTGAAGGGGGATAGAGGATGCAATATAATGAATGTAAAGAACTATGGAGGAAAAGGGGGGAAAAGGCTTATTGGATGAGCCGAGGGTGAAATCCGACAGAGCTCCGGCAGCGTGGGGACGACGTGGAAGCGCGGTGGATGAAGACGACCTTCCTCTCGCGAGCGTGAGCACCCAAGAAGCCGGCAGAACCTCCACCTACAAAAGAACCCACGGGTTAGAAAATGACTCCGTAGCCTCTGGGCTCCGGCAGCCTATCGGATCACTTAGAAGCTCCCTTAGAACTGAGGGGGGGGGCCCTCTATTTATAGAGCTCCGGAGGGTGGAGGCGTCCAGGACCCTGGACACCTCCATCAGGACCGAAATAATATTTTATTCCATTTTTATATATTTTTTTGGAATACTTTTGTGGAGGCGTCCAGGGTCCCGGACGCCTCAAGCAGGTCCACCGAAAGCCGTGATTCAAAAATGGGCGCGTCCAGCTGACTGGACGTCTCTATAATTTGGATTTTTCACACACGACAAACCGTCGTTCGGTGGCCGGCCTCCGTAAGGGTTTTTATGGGGGCGTCCATGGGCCTGGACGCCTCCAAAATTATATTATTTTTTTTATTTTTTTTTTGTCTTTTATGCCAAGGCTGGCATTTTTATTTTTTTATTTGTTTTTATGGAGGCGTCCAGGGGCCTGGACGCCTCCATTAATATGTATTTTTATTTATCTTTTGTCTTTTATACCAACGGGCATTTTATATTTTTTTTTATATTTGTTTTTATGGAGGCGTCCAGGGTCCTGGACGCCTCCATTAATTTATATATTTTTTATTTGATTTAAGCCCTGAGAAAATAAATAAAATAAATTAAAAATATGGGGGCGTCCAGGGGCCTGGACGCCCCCATTAAGACCCACCCGGGTCCTTAGATCAGGCGTCGGCGGGCGCCCGGCAGACACCCTTCTTGGTTCCGGAACCTTTTGATGCGTCTGACTGGTGTTGATGCCGTCCGAATGCCGTGATGAGACGATTCCGGATGCCGAAAAGGGCGGAAGAAGACTCAAGAAAAGGAAGCACTCAAGTGATTCAAAATGCGTAAGCCGTCGCGGGGTGTTGTATAGTAATATGAGATTTTCTCAGGAGACGTCAGGAATGGCGTGTCACTCAAGTGATTCAAAACGCGTAAGCCGTAGCGGGGTGTTGTATAGTAATATGAGATTTTCTCAGGAGACGTCAGGAATGGCGTGTCTACACCTGCCTCAGGGCGCCTTTTTATTGCATAGCGCCTCAGATCAAGGCGCGATTTTGGAGTTGACGCCCTCACTCTGAGGCGTCTCTTTTGTTTTTAGCGACCTTCCTCAAGTCGTCTTTTTCCTGTGTTTTCACGGAGCCTTACTACGTGCTGTTCTTGATTATCATATTCATTGTTTGGCTTACTGCTGTGATTTGTTCATATCTCCTGCATTTCATTCATTGGCATTGGTTTGGGAGACCTCCTCTCCCCACATCTTTAGGAGCCACACACCCCTTGGTGAAGGAACGACCCTCCATTGAGCACTCCGTCTCTTTGGATTGGAAATTCCTAAACCAAGCCTCCATAAGTCCCCACACCCGTGGATTCCCTCACGGACGCTGGGCAGGTTGTACCTTTGAAGTTCCCCGGGTTTAGTTGGCCTATGCATGGTGAGAGAGGGTTCCTAGTTGGCACAGAAGTTAAACCTCATTTGAAACTAGTTTCGCCCCTTGAGTGAGCATATCTATTTGCAAAAGTCATTAATCCACCAAAGTTCAAATCAACATTCCAACTTGTGTGTTTTTACAAATTATATTGCTTGAACTTTGCTTGTATAATGGCTTACCATGGTAAGAAAATCGACATGTTTAATTCAATTCATGAGGATGCACAACCGTGCACATCTTATTCTCCTCAATCTCAACATGTTCGACATTATTCTCACCATATTTTCAAGGGACCGCATCCTCATTCTTATGGCCATGCCCGACCCATGGGCAGTGTCCAATCCCATAGTCCCTCACCACAAGCGCGAGCCACTATCCCCTCGGGACCGTCTCTTCCCGATGATGAGAAGTTCTCCCAAATCATTCATGCATTAGATCATCTCACCCCTCAACAGATCCAAGCCCTTAAGGCCGCTGTTGAGGGTACATCTCATTCATCGCACTCTTCTCATCCTCCTTCCAATCCTACACGGGTGGCCCATCACTCACCTCCCTCTTCTATTCACAATCCTAATCGGGTAGCCCATTACCCATCCTCTTCTATTCACATTCCTCCCCGGGTGGTCCGACACCCGCCTCCTTCTATTCCTCCTCCATCACGACCCCGAGGCCCATTTATTTCTTGCAATCCGGCCCATCTGGGTTCTTCTGCAGGTCATCCCGTTAACTCCCCTCCACGGCCTTTTTATGCCACCCCTCCTTCAAGGCCCTGCCAACCCTTGGTTGCTCAAGTTACACCCCTCCAACAAACCCTTCTTGATAAAGTCACTTTGATGGAGGAACAATTAAGAAGGGTTATGGCTCCTCCTACTCCGGTCAATCCTCTCCATGCCGCTTTGGATAATATTACTAAGATGGAGAAAGAATGGAAGGATAGGAGAGATGATTATGGTATCGGCAGCTCAAGCAAGCAACAGCTGGCAGATTTCGACGATCAAGTGGACACCGTCCGTCCTCCACCCATCCGCACACTTCATTCATATGGCCTTCCACCTCCACATACGCAACATCACTACATTCCTCCATCCACATATACGCCTCCACTACGGTGTCCACTTGAATTTGATGATGAAGAACCGGCAATTGAAGAACTTGAAGCGGTATACGATGATGAAGCTCCGCAGGCATCCCTTCCGAGTTTCCTTCGCCATCCTCTTCCTCCACTGTCAGAAGACCCCTATGCTCAGGACTATGCCACAGTCCCCGATCCAACCCCCATTTATGGGACCTCTTGGTGTTACGATGATGGGTCAATACTCCAATCACCCATACCGCCGCACCATGAGTCTCCTCCTCACCCCAATACTTGGTGTTACGATGATGGGTCGATACTCCAGTCACCCACACCGGTGCATCATGCACCTTCCCCTATACCTGACACCTCTCGCCCCATCTGACATTTTCAGCACACCAAACCCTTTCCTTTTACACCATTAACCTCTATTCCATCGGCCTCCGCCAAACCTCCACTACTCTCCACTCCACCGGCCTCCGCCGAACCTCCATCACCCTCCACTACGCCGGTCTCTGCTGAGCCTTCTATTACCCCTCCTCTTTGTTCGCTACCTAAGCCGTCCATTATCCCTGAAACGCCAAAACCAGCTTTGCCAGGCCTTTCCCCTATTCCACCACTTAACCTATCACCCTTACCCGTGGCTAATCCTGAGCAAGGTCCACCCCTTTTTGCACTCAAGCCAACCCCTACTGCTTCCGAGCAAAGGGGGAAGCTCGACGTGTTTGAACCTTCGCTTCCACTCACCCTTTCTCCAACACCTTCCACTATACCTCCACCATCCATGGAACCTTCCGCCTCCGCTTCACCCCCCTTTACTACTCGGAAGGGGAGCGCTGCTATAAGTACGTGTGCCGAAGATGAGCAAGAGCCGCGTAAGAAGAATTTGGCCACTGCCGTGCCATTCAAGATTCAAGAATTTATTTACCGGATGCCGATCCGGGTTATTGTGCCAAACATGGTCGAAGGGGCCAGGTCACCGCCATTGCTCAGAGAATGCCAAGCGTTGATGCCATCCAAGGGCCGGGCAGGGCACCCTTTGTTCCATCTTCCAAATCTTGATTCCATTCCTCCATACAAGGGGCGAATGCCCATTTTGTTCAACACTTCTTATACACCACAATTAATGGGCATGGCAATGCTTCCTGTATCAACTTTCCAACTCCCTTACATTATTGATCCTTGCCTTCCAAGGGGGTTGTCATTTATTATTGAAGCTTCTTCCATTGGGCCGTTTGATTATACACTTTCACTGCCGTGGACGGGCAGTTATCTTAGTGCTAAGGGGCCGTCCCTTATTTGTTCCACCTTCTATGCATTCATTTCTATCACTTTTTCTTCATGGGCCATTCCCGGGGTTAGGAGGAGGATCTCGTCCTCTCACCCTTCACATTCTCCATCTTCTTTGCATCTCACGCATTTTGTTGCATTCGCGCATTCACTGCATTCATCGCATCCATCATTTTGCATACACCTCCTAATTCCCGGGTTTCCAAACCCGTATCTTCCCAGCCTTCCGGCACCTCCGGATATTCCGCATTTCTCATCTTATTCATCTTCATCCTTGGGATCTGTGGGTCCCCTTACATTGCTCGGGCGTTGCCCCCTCCCCAATCTCTTCTCAGGGCATCGCGTCCCTTTTCAGCTCTTGTATCCGGACCCTCCGGATTTCTCTTACTTTCTCCCAGGGCATCGCGCCCCTTTCCACTTTATTCTTCCGAAACCTCCGGATTTCTCTCACTTTCTCCCAGGGCAACGCGCCCCTTTCCACTTTATTCTTCCAGAACCTCCGGATTTCTCTCACTTTCTCCCAGGGCATCGCGCCCCTTTCCACTTTATTCTTCCGGAACCTCCAGACTTTCTCCCAGGGCATCGCGCCCCTTTCCACCTTATTCTTCCGAAACCTCCGGACTTTCTCCCAGGGCATCGCGCCCCTTTCCACTTTATTCTTCCGGAACCTCCGGACTTTCTCCCAGGGCATCGCGCCCCTTTCCACCTTATTCTTCCGGAACCTCCGGACTTTCTCCCAGGGCATCGCGCCCCTTTCCACCTTATTCTTCCGGAACCTCCGGACTTTCTCCCAGGGCATCGCGCCCCTTTCCACCTTATTCTTCCGGAACCTCTGGACTTTCTCCCAGGGCATCACGCCCCTTTCCACCTTATTCTTCCGGAACCTCCGGACTTTCTCCCAGGGCATCGCTCCCCTTTCCACCTTATTCTTCCGGAACCTCCGGGCTTTCCCCTCGGGCATCGCGCCCCTTTCCATCTTAATCCTCCGAAACCTCCGGATTATATTTCCCTCTTCTTTGGGCATCGCGTCCCTTCCCTTCTCATTCCTCCGAAACCTCCGGATCCTTCATGCCTTTCCCTCGGGCATCGCGCCCCTTTCCATCTTATTCCTCCGGAACCTCCAGATCTTTCACCCCTCTCTTTATCCCTTGGGCATCGCGCCCCTTTCCGTCTTCTTCCTCCGGAACCTCCGGATCTTTCTCTTCTCCTTGGGCATCGCGTCCTATGGTACCTTCCCCCTCCAGAACCGCTGGACTCTCTTTCCTTCCTCCCAGGGCATCCCGACCCTTCTGATTCCATCCCTCCGGAACCTCCGGACCTTCCTGATCCTTTTCATCCCCTCTTCCCAGGGCACCGTGTCCCACGACATCTCATTCCTCCGGAACCTCCGGACCATCCATCTTTCTTCCGATTCATCTTTCTACTCTTCCAGGACATCACATCCTTCATTTTCTTCTTCCTTTTCCATCATCTTTTTCCCTATTTCTTCCCAGGGCACCGTGTCCCTTGATATTTTATCCCTCCGGAGCCCCCGGATTCCTCCCATCAGGATTCTCCTCCACAACCTCCGGACCCTCCGAACCCGCCTCTTTCCATCCATCAATTTCTTCTTCTAATTCCTCATGATCATGGGTCTGACCCAGCTTCTTCCACATCCACTGCCTTGGGCAACTGCCCATTCTCTCACTGCTTTCGAGGCTTTAGTCCTCACTCCTCCTTCTAATTCTCCGCTTCTTCTGTAGACCTTTCATGTGATCAGGGTCTCCACACCTTAGTGAGGGAGTTCTAGCCCTCGCCTCTCTTCTTTTTTTCCTTATTCGTTTGAGTCTGGTCTTGGCACCACTCCTTCTTGTTAAGCCACTTTCAAACCCTTTGCTTCCAATCCTTTTGACTGCCAAAGAGGACTATCCCACGATGATCAACCCCGCCTCTCGCGGCATTTATTTCAAGAAAGGTTGCAAGGTAACATATTGACGTAAGTACGTATTTTTATGATATCATTACCTCATTACTTCACGCATGATTTTCAATATGAAGTGCTTCTTAACAAGATTAAAAGAGGTGTTTTTTTTTAAAACTTTTATCTTAGGCTTTTGTTTAATTAAATCATTTCAAAAGAGTCTTTAGACTTGCTTTTGCAGCACTCTTGGTTAAAAAGAACCCATGCTGGGAATTCAACATTCTCTCCCTGCTTGTTAAAAGCAACCCTCAGCTGGGCACCGCACACACTTCACGGCGTCCTTAGCCGGCTCCTTTAGTTAAACACCATTGCTACTTTGGCCATGCCATGAGTATTCCTGAAAGTCTTTTTCTCTTCTTCACTCGGCCGAATGCAGGGGCAAGATGTTGACGGATGAGATGACCAACCTCGGTAAATCCCCGATACGAGAGGAGTCTCAAATAGGGGCAGTCTTGACTCAAAATTAATATGAGTTTTCATATGAGTTTTCATGATATACATCTCTCCAAAAGGGCTATTATAAAAATCAAGTCAAAATTTCGATAAAAGCCAAAGTATGAATTATGGCATGACAAGAGTGGCAAAGTCCCCGCAGGAAAAACCCTGGTCGTATGCATGTCAAGGGTCTAAAAATCAAAGGCACAAAGCCCCGGCGTAACAGACTACCTCTTTGAGGGTTAACACCTTGGAAGGAATTCAAGTCCCGACATCTCCCATCCTGCATAAAGCTTATCCTCACTTAGTCTTCTCTTCTCCCTCTAAGACCGAATGTTTCTCAGGTATAGCCTTGGTAGGGGCACCGTTAATCAAAGGCGGTCGGTTATAGGATGCCACTTTCAATGCACGCCCGGCTTTGGGAAATTTTAGCAAAAAAGGAAGGAACGAGGACCCCTAATTAATGGTTTAAACACCCTTTGATGCTGCATTAGCTATGTCTAAACCAAAATCCAAAAAAATTGAATATTGCAAAATCAAACAAAAAAAAATTGAATATTTCCTGAGCAAAATCAAACAAAAAATCAGATATTTCTTCCAAGATTCATAAAAATTGAAATATTTTCCAAAATTCATAAAAATTTGAATATCTTTTCCAAAACTCATAAAAATTTGTATATTTCAAAAAAAAAAACTCCATAAAGATTGCATTGTATTGTCTGATGGTGTTTTGCAGGAACAACTTTGCAAGGACCAAGAGCACGGGATGAGTCCTATCTCCACTCATTGCTATCAATCTATTGATTCCTCCCGATATTCTCATGACATGCCACCCTGGGTATTTTTGGTTATCATCTCCTCATATCTTTTTTGGTTATATCTCCTGATTATCATTCTGATTATTCATCTCCAGATCTTTCAATCAACTCCTGCTGATTTCTCTTGGTCAATTCTGCCACTGGGCATTATCATTCTGATCATTCAACTCCAAATCTTGATTAGCCAAGATTGTCTTCCTCATGATGAAACAACAACAAATAATGATGATTTGCAATGCCATGATTTAATTCGTGCTATTCATGCCATATACATGCTATTGATGCTTTGATTCATGCTATGCTTGCTATGCTTAAATGCTTTATTCATTGCTTGTTATCTTTTATATCTTGGCTGATGAATTTTTGAGCGCAGGAAGAAGCTCTTAGTCCCACCGACTGGGCATCATCATCCAAGCCCCACGGTGCTTGCACCTCATTTCTCAGTTCCCCCATGCTCATTGCTATCGCCATCTCCATGTATGCATTCTACTATATGTTATTAAACTATTAGATTATATCAAGGACCTTGTGACTTTGGTAAATCTGAAATTTGAGTTCCCCTTCATCAAAAATAATGACGATTCCAGAGGCACCTTAGTCACACGGATAGGCCGTTGAGCCGTCCAAGGCTGGGGACGATGGTTCCCTTTTACGAGTTGGTGCGCGGATAAACGGGCTTCGGCTTAGTATCAGTTCGCAGAATGGGTTTCTTGACTCAGTCTTGGCAGCTTAGCAATATTATCCTTGATTATCTTATATTTTCGTTTGATTTAATTTTTCCCTTTAAACCCAGCATGCATTCATGTAGGAATTTGAAACAATTGTTGAAAAATCATTCTGATAAGCTGTTTTGAGGGTTGAATTGATCTTAATCTTCAATATGAGATATTCCATGCCGAATTGAGTCATCAGTTCGTTTTGTCGTTGTTTTGGGTCATTTTCTCGAAAGCTCCTTGTTTGGATTTTTATCATCTTATTTTATCTCCTTTCCTTTGATCCACCTTGGCTGCAGCACATCCACTGACTGGTAACCGCTCCCCAATGGTGAAACCTACAGGTTTGTGACCTGGGGTACTTCCACCGCGCTGGAAGTTGATCATTCTTTTATCTCCTTCGTGCACCGCGTGCACACTCCCCGTTTTATCCAAACATCGTTGGTTTCATTGAATTTCCCGAGATTGCTTCATCTCGTGCTTCTGATTTCAATTCTCATCAAGTGATGTCGATTGCGTGTCTCATCACACCTTGGCATCTACTTTTCAGTTTGCTCTGCTCCCTTGCAAAGCAGACGCAAAGGCGGGGCAGCTGTAGACACGCCAAAATTGACGTTACTGTGAGTACATCTCATATTGCCTTGTAATGCCCCAATTTGACCCTCGAATTAACTCTATTTGAATGATTTTTCTCACTTTTCTTGGATTTCTCCCATTTTCCTTTCTTTTCCCATTTTCCCTATTTTTTTGGATTTTTCTGGATTTTCTGGGCATTTTTCTCTATTTTTATGTATTTTTAGAAATAACGACTTGATGTGGGGCATCTTTTAAATAACGGCTTAACCTTGGACGTTTCTAAAAAAAATTGACGACTATAGTGGAGGGCGTCCATTCTTTCAAATTCCTATTTTTCTGGATTTTTCTGAGAATTTTTCAGAATTTTTGGGAATTAACGACCTATCATAAGACGTTATTTTGAATTTGAATGAAATAAAATAATCAAAAATTGAATTCACGACCTATGCACGGTCGTCACTTTTCAAATTGATTTTTTTAATATTATTTTCAACCCCCTTCCGGAGGTGATTTAGTGGCATTCCGGGTGTCAGAAAAATACGCAAAAATAGTCGTTGGAATCAGGGCGATGAGATGCACATTCACCTAAAAAATTGGAAAATAATATTGAGAATTAAAAAATAGCCCTATTTTGAATATTTTGAATTAACGCCCTAATCCAAGTCGTGTTTTTAATAACGCCTTTGTGCATGTCGTCAATTCTTGAATTGACGCCCTGACCCAGGTCGTGTTTCACCTTCGTTTCCCCCGTTCGCATCTTTCCTCCCCAAGAGTCCTCCCTTGCTTTGCCATTGCCCATTCTTATCTTTCCCGGGATGGACTCTTGCCATGCTTATCCCTTTGATCAATCCTATAAGGGGTTCGATCCCCTTGTTTTTCTTCTTCTTCGGTTCCCTTTTTCCATATTCTGTCTTCTTCCTCTGTTTTTCTTCTTTCGGTTTTTTTTCTGTCTTTTTTTTTTTCTTCTCCTTCCTTCTTCTTCTTCTGTTCTGTCTTCTGTCTGTCCCTCTTTTCTCTTCTTCTGTTTATTTTCTTTTACAGGAACCGAAGGGTGCTTGGCTAAGGAGGCTTCTTCACATCAACATCAAGTCCTCATCCCATCTTTTGAAGTTTCTCCCCGCCGAGCATTCAAGCCAGGGACCGCAAACAAGATTTTTTATTTATCTCCTCTTTATCTTATTTCTTATCTTCGTAATTCATGCATGCATATATCATTATTATGTTGATTTTCCTCTCAACCATCATTGAGATCTCCCATAAGTGCAACTCTTGCACTCTTTCCCCTTATTTTTATTCTTATCTTCATGCATTCATCATATCTCCCCACACCCTCTTTGCATAGGGGTTTAAGGGCAACCACCCTTAAGGTGTGTTCTTCATCATACTTTCATGCTCATATTTTTTTTATGAATTGATGCTACACTCACCATGTTTCTAATCCATATCTTTATTGGTGTTTGTCTTTGTTTGCACGGGTAATTAATTGAAGAACTCTCTCCATCGGCCGGTCGATTGGAAGAGAAAGGAGCACTCACAATCACCCGCACTTAAGGTATTTTTCGCGATCCCTCCCATATTGTTATTGTTTATATCCTTTGAGGCATCGCGTCTCTGGCGATCACGAACTCCATCTTAGCACCTCGTGCTTATTTGTGCCTTACATTGCTTATTTATTCATTATTTCTATTCATTCCTAAGTGGATTTTTAATTGAATCTACAGAGAGAGGGCAGGGATGGCACGAAGAAAACACCTCTGTCGGGGCATTCAACCATAATTCAAATCAACCTCCGCGCCTCTTGCGCACGCTTCCTTCTTCTTCTACCCCCCAATTAAGTCGCTCCCTTTTGCACCCCGTTAATCCAACTGTTCCCACTAATTCCTCATCCTTGCCAACCCGGTCTCTCCTTACCCGTCCACCACGACCACAGCCTCCGACGCAGCAAACTCCACCATCCGCCACCAACCCTTCACCCTTGCCGTCCGGGCCACTCCTCATCCACCCGTCACCAGCACCTGTTACATCCACCACCATCACTCCTCCGTCGGCAAGGACACCTCTACCATCAGTTCAACCACCATTTATACCCCGACCTCTCCTTGTTCAACCCGCTAGCCCTTCCCACACTCCAACACCCCCTTCCACCCCTACGCCTCCTACGGGGGCTTCTTCTTCAAACACTCTTCCACCACTTCTCAATGCTAACACCCCTTCTTCTTCTTCCAATACTACCTCCATCCTTGCCCCGACAGAGGCACGTCGAGCCATGGCACCGCTCCGCAGTGGACGGATGTTCCAGTGCATCTTTTCCCAGAGAGAGCAGGAGCCCACACAAGGGCCCAATGAGCAAGAACAGGAGCAAGAGTCCGCGCCAGGCACTCAATATGATTTACTGAAGCATCTTGACCGGACTCCAGCAAGGATTTCCATTTTGGAATTGATTAAAAGGTCAACCACTCATCAATTGGCTTTAAAGGAATATTTGTAGAAAGTTATGGTCAATGAAGACATCCCTGTCGAACAGATAACCACAGTCTTAACACCCGCTAGCAGTCAGCCGGCAATTACTTTTTATGAACATGAACTGGCACCTCAACTAGCAAGAAAGTATGCTCTATGCATCACAGTGGATATCAATAAGGTGGCAGTAAAATAATGTTTGGTGGACACTGGGGCATCCATCAATGTATTGCCGCCTGGCACTTTGAAAATGTGCGGCATTCCGAAAAATCATATTCGGCCATCCACTATAACAGTCACAGCATATGATAACACCAAGAAGCCTCCTTTGGGCATGATAACATTAAAAGTCAGTTTGGGTCCAGCTACCATCACGGCAGATTTTCACATCTTGGACATGGATCCGACATTCAATGGCATCCTGGGTCGCCCCTATATTCAACAGCTAGATGCAGTGCCCTCTACAAATCATCAATGCCTCAAGTTTCCACATAAGGGCCGCATTATTAAAGTCACTAGCATGCCAATTCTGCCAGATGAAGACATACACTTAGCAACGTCAGTTCCTTCTATTTGGCCTTCCAACAAGCCGTTGCTATCAGTGTTGGATATCCCTCACCCACGGCCGATGCCACCCGAGACAGTTACAACAGTTTCCATGACACCCCTAACTGCCAAGGGGAAGAAGAAGAAAAATATGATGAATACCCCGGGTTGGAATATTCTGGTGAGAATGGGGTACCAGGTTGGCAAAGGCCTGGGGGTCAATTCCCAAGGCAGAACTAAGCCTGCCAAGCCACAAAGATTGATTGCACGGGGCGGCCTAGGCTATAAAGGACCAAGCAAGAATGAAGAAGAACCATGGGCAGTCATGACCTCCACTTTGAAGACAGATCGCCAACCGCTCACTTGGACATTGCAAACACATTTTATTAAAGGTGGCGTTCAAAATAATGAGCTGACTACAATAGTCACTTCCATGTTAGACTGTCAAGATGTTCATGCTAGACAGTTTGCTGGTCATATTGCTTCATTGGCCACCTACAAAGCCCTGGAGTCTCTAAGGCCTGATAAGAGAAGGAAAATGGATGATCCAGAGTGTGACTGCTATAGATGGTTCGACATGAATGATATTACTATCGCTTTGAGCCGTCTATTTATGCCAACCGATCCAGAATGGCCGCCACTAATTCATGAGTTAATTGAGAAACCTGCTGTGATAACAGGCAAGAGATAGCGGCTGAGCAATTATACAGACACTGGAGAGCCTGATGTGCCATACGAAGAAGGTTTCATGACAGACATGCTATGGGCCGGCCTCTTCTCCCTCACTTCCATGCATCCGTCTCTTCTTTCCTCCTTGTATGCTCAACTGTTTTCTCGCGTGCCGAGACCGCCTCCGATTATGGTCATCATGTCTCCAAATTCACTACAAATTCCTCCTCCCCGTCTTCCCTTGCTCCTCGAGCAATTCTCCAGACTCTCCATCGCACCCCCGCGCGGGTCACTATTAATTCAATCCTTCTCCAATCTGTCAATTTCCACTCCTCCTTCTATTCCCCCTTCACATTGCTTTCTATTGAAAAAAGAAAATAAAAATGAAGAAAAAAATGAAGAAGAAAAAAAATGCCAAAATTCCAACTTTTCAAACCTCCATCTCTGTTGAGGAGACCTCTTATCTCCTTTCTGAGTGTGTCCCGACCCAGGGGCCGCTCTTCCAAGATTCATTGATAAACCTTTTCCACCCCTCCTGCGAGGGGTCCTCATCTGTATCCCCTCATGTATCCACTTTTTCACCTCCTTCATGTTCTTCTTCTAAAAATCAAGCTAGTTGCTCCTCTTCTTCTTCTAATAAAATTCATGGGGTAGCTTCACATAAGAAATCCAAGGGTAAGTAGATTCCCCGTAGATTCCTGTTAGAATTGGCTAAAAGGTGCCAGGCATGCTCAACTCTTCCCGAATTTTTAGAGAATCCGATCATCCTGCCAGAGATAGAATATGAGGGTACTTGTGCTTCTTATGAGGGTTTGGGTGTCTATGAGATTATGAATGATGAAGACCCTATTGAAGAGGGGGATGAAAGTTACGAAGAATATGAGGACGAGGCTGATGCCTTTGCTAGTGGCATAGGGAGATTTGATGAACCATCAGCCTCAGTAGAAGAGCCTACCAAGGAAATAAATCTGGGTACAGAAGAAGACCCCAGGATTGTCCTCATTTCAAAGAACTTGCCGCCATCCGAAGAGGAGGCGCTTATTTTGGTACTTCAAGAATACAAAGACACGTTTGCATGGAGTTATGAAGATATGTCTGGACTAGACCCTGCGCTCGTTGAACATTGGCTTACACTTAAGCCAGGGTCTGTCCCGGTCAAACAACGGTTGAGACGTTTCCACCCTAACATGGCTTTAAAAATGAAAGAAGAGGTCGACAAGCTTCATAAGGCTAGATTTGTTAGAGTTATCCTCTATCCTAACTGGGTGGCTAACATCGTCCCAGTTATGAAGAAAGATGGAAAGGTTCGGATTTGTATAGACTTTCAGGACCTCAACCGTGCGTGTCCTAAAGATGACTTCCCCCTCCCTCATATTGATGTTTTAATTGATAATACGGCAGGATTTGAGACTCTCTCCTTCATGGATGGCTTTTCGGGTTATAATCAGATTTGCTTGGCTGAAGAAGATCAAGAAAAAACATCGTTTACTACACCGTGGGGAACATACTGCTATGTGGTCATGCCTTTTGGGCTCAAGAATGCTGGAGCCACCTATGAGAGGGCTATGATGGCAATTTTTCATGATATGATCCACATTTATATTGAGGTGTACGTGGATGATCTGGTGATAAAATCAAGAACAAGGATTGAGCATCCTTGGGTTCTAGCTAAAGTCTTGCAAAGATCACGAGAGTATCAGTTGAAAATGAACCCCAAGAAATGTGTATTTGGTGTTTCATCAGGGAAGTTGCTTAGATTTATTGTCAGCAAAAGAGGAATTCAAGTTGATCCCAATAAGGCGAAGGCTATCAGAGATATGCCTCCTCCCAGGAATTTGAAGGAAGTTCGAGGATTAATCGGGATGTTACAATTTATTCGCCGCTTTGTCTCCCAGCATTCACAAAGATGCAGGCCGTTTTACGAGCTTACTAAGCCGGGGGTCAAGTTTAATTGGGATGACAAATGTCAGGTAGTTTTGAAGGATTGAAGGATTATTTGGCCAATCCTCCTGTCCTGAGGCCGCCAATTCCAGGCAAACCACTCATTCTCTATGTTTCTGTCCTGGATGACTCCGTGGGTGCTGTCCTAGCTCAAGTGGATGAAGAAGGGAAGGAGAGGGCAGCATACTACTTGTCTAAACTTCTCAACCCTTGTGAGTAGAGGTACTCAGCTATAGAGAAGACTTGCGCCGCTTTGGTCTAGGTAGTTCAGAAGTTAAAGCACTATTTCTTAGCTCACGAGGTTCACCTCATTGCTCGCATGAATCCAATTAAATTCCTTCTTGAAAAATCTGTCCTTACCGACCGATTAGCACGCTGGCAAAGTTTCCTCTCTCAATTTGACATCACTTACATTCAACAGAAAGTTATCAAAGGCTACGCCATTGCCGAACATCTTGCTCACCACCCTCTACCCCAATTTGATCTTGTCAATTCGGAGTTTCCAGATAAGGAACTAATGTCCATTAATCAACCCCACGATCCTATGTGGACGTTACATTTTGATGGAGCTCTAAATTTCCAAGGAAGAGGGATCGGCATGGTTCTTTTAACACCAGAAGGGGTCACCATCCCATTTGCTGCTCAGCTTACTTTCCCTGTCACAAACAATATAGCTGAGTATGAGGCTCTTTTGGCCGGTCTTCAAACCACTTATAGATATGGTGTTACCCAATTACGAATTGTTGGTGATAGTCAGCTCATTCTACGCCAAGTGCTTATTAAATGCCGCACTATCAATCCTAAGATCAAGCCATACCAGGAGCTTGCTTCAGCTTATGCCAAACTCTTCACCAAGTTGATCTTCGTCCATGTCCCTCGTAGCCAAAACATCTTAGCTGACGCTCTTGCTTCTTTGGCCTCTGCTTTAGTCTTTCCTCTCCAACGAGATTTTCATGTTCCTCTCATTCATCAGCGTGACACTCCAGCTATTAAGGATCGCGCGTTCCTCGACATTAGGGACAAGGTGCTCGAGAAGGTCAGGCGGAGTGAAGCTCTTAAAGGCAAAGAGGTTATGCTATTGGACTGGGAAGAAGAGTTGTCTGATGAGGAGAAACCTTGGTATTATGAGATTGCCAGATATTGTAATAATCAGTCCTATCCCGAGGAAGCCACTGCAGAAGAGAAGAAAGCGATTAGAAGAGTGGCTCAACGTTACGTTTTGGTTGGAGGTGTGCTCTATAGAAGAGGGCTCACGGGTGTTTTATTAAGATGCCTCGACGATGATGAATCTTGGAAGGTCGTGGAAGAGGCGCATTCAGCAGTGTGTGGTGGTCATGTGAATAGCCAGATGCTAGCTAAGAAGATCCTTAGGCTAGGTTTCTATTGGCCAACTCTAGAAGAGGATTGCTCCATCTATGTTCGAAGGTGTGTTAAGTGCCAACTGCACGCTGACAAGATTCATTCTCCTGCTTCTTCACTCCATCCTATGTCCTCCCCATGGCATTTCTCCATGTGGGCTTTTGATATCATTGGACCTCTTGGTGATTCGAACCTCCTTACAAAGTAAAAGTCATTTATCCTTACGGCAACGGAGTACTTCACCAAGTGGGCAGAAGCAGAAGCTTACGTGGAGATTAAAGCGTCAACCGTCTGCAAGTTCATAATGAAGAACATCATCGCAAGGTTCGGCATCCCGAGTACCATCGTCACTGACAACGGACCTCAATTCATCTCTCAACAGCTCAAGGATCTCTACAACAGGTATAACATTGCATTGCATCATTCTTCTCCCTATTATCCGCAGGGCAATGGCCAAGCAGAGGCAACTAATAAGACATTGATCAAAATTGTTAAAAAGACGTGTGAGGCTAATAAATTTTCAGATTGGCCAGATAAGCTAGTTGAAGCTCTCTGGGCCTATCACACTTCCATTCGTACCCCCACTGGGCAAACCCCTTTCGCCCTTACTTATGGAATGGAGGTGGTGGTTCCCTACGAGATTCTCATTCCATCTCTGCGAGTATAATTGGACAAGGAATTCTCTATTGATGAGCGTCGTGATTCGCTCCTTGCCCAGTTGGAACTCCTAGATGAGAAGCGTCTGATCGCCGCCGAACATGCGCGCATTTATCAAAATAGACTTTCACGTTTTTATCAAAAGAAAGTAATTGAGAGAAAATTCAAAGTCGGTGAGATGGTAATCAAGAGAATCTTTGTAAAACATGGTGGACCCCGTTCAAAACTCCAACCAAACTGGGAAGGACCATTTGCTATAAAAAATATTTATCCTGGCAATGCTTATAAATTGATTAATGCTGAAGGAGAAGAGCTAGCTCATCCTTGGAATGGGCTCTACCTTAACAAATACTACCCCTAATCCAAAAATCAAAAAAATAGAAATTTTCCAAAATTCAAAAAAAATAGAAATATCTGAAATTCAAAAAAAATAGAAATTTCTGAAATTAAAAAAAAATAGAAGTTTCCAAAATCCAAAAAAAAATAGAAATTTACAAAATCCAAACAAAATAGAAATTCTCCAAAATACAAAAAAAATCGTTGTCATGGCGTGCGAGGACGCAAGGTCTGAAAGGTCAAAATTCAGTATTCATTCGTCAGTCTTGTTAACTTAAGATGGGGTCGACACCCACACACACTACACGCTTAAACCTCGAACTCAAGCGGCGCAAAATCCAATGGAAAGTCAAAACCTGACTAAAGGTGAAGATAATACCCATTCTTTCCCTCTTCGGCCCATAAGGGAGGAAGGGAGGCCTCGGGGTAGATCTGCCAAGCCTACCCGCCGCCTTAGTAAGTGGAAGTCAGGGCCCAAAAGGGAACAAAAATGCCACAAAAGCCCAAGTACAATTAGGTTTTTCATCAATACAAATCAGTTCCAAAGCGGAAGTCAAATCGTGAAAAGAAAAGCATGTCAAGAGGGCAAAGTCCCCGCAAGGAAAACCTTGGGCGTATGTATGCAATATAAAAGAGGCAAAAGGCAGCAAAATTTCCCTATGCCAAAGACCGAATCCCAACTGGCATAGGGTAGGGGAGGTGGTTTTACCTCGAGCTTTTCAGAATCTCTTATGGGCTTCCTTATATCTTCTTCCATCTCTTTCTTTGTGGTAAGTCGTAAACCAGCAGGATGGTCGAGACTGACCTAGGAGATTGCACCGTGCGAGATCTTGCGTATAAGTTTAACCATTAGCACGTCGACCCCCTTTTAATTAATCAAGAAAGGTCAATGAATCCTCAATGACGACCGTGTATGACCCGGTGCCCTAGTAGCTTTGTCAACCTAATTCTGAAAGCAGCAAAATTAACGCCTCTGAGTAAGGCGCCTTTTATGTAATTAACGCCTGAGCCGAAGTCGTCTTTTGTCAGATAACGCCTTTAGATAGGTCATCTTTTCAACAAAATTTAAACTATTTTCCAGAATTAACGACCGTCACAGAAGGCGTCTTCTATATAAATAACGACCTAGTCTAAGGCGTCTTTTTGGAAAATAAATAAAAAAAGAGAGAAAAATGAAGAAAAAGAAAAAAAAATGGTGGTTTATCTTTCATGATGTGTGCTTGCATTTTTTACATGGGCATCTTTTGTTATGGGTTGCATATGTGTGCTTGCGTATTGCATCTCCCTTTATTGGTTATTTCATTCACCTTATTTGATTAAAGGCTTGGCCCCTTGACCCGCTATCAAGGTCAAAGTAAAGACATCCCTTGCTGATTGAGCAAGGGGCCAAGTCGAACAGATGAATTAACCTGTTTGTTTAAGTGTGAACTACAGCTGCAGGCACAGGGGAAAATAAAAGCAAAAGTAAAGAACATGGAAAAGAAGCAAAGTACACAACCACAAGTACACAACTACACAAGTGCTCAGGTAACAAAAATTTCAATCTCATATATATATATATACATCATAAATATCTAAGTACAGGTGTGAGGGTGGAGAAGTACAAGTAAGTCTCTCTCAGCTCTCGCCTCCACCCTCCTCTCTCCTGCTCTCTACCTCGTCCTCGCCATCCCGAGGAGGCGCTGGTGGAGGGGGCATGAGCCCCCGTGAAGAAGCTGGAACTCGAACCTGGCCCCCTGCCTCTCTCCTCTATCGAAGAGAGGAACCTGCCACAAAGGTAGAGCGGGTGAAGGCGTACCCCGCAACTCGCGCTCGCTCCCGCCCCCACGGTAGACGCTCCTCAGACGCTCGTAGATGCTCCTGGGTAACGGCTAGCTGGGTCCTCAAGTCTGCCAACTCACGCTCGCGTGCTGCCACCAGCTCCTGGTACCGGGCACGGTCTGTCTGCTGCTGCTCCTGGTACCGGGCATAGTCTGTCTGCTACTGCTCGTGGTGCCGGTCACGGTCCGCCAGGTGCTCTGCTCGCTCTCGAGCACGCTCCCTCCGCTCCAGCTCGAGAGCAACCCGCAGCTCTGCCACGTCCTGAGGCGGCTCCTCCCGTCGCCTCAAGGACCGCTCTAGCTCCATGACGCGCTGCTCACGGATTGCCAACTCTGCCCCAGCCAGGGCAGCCTGGGTACGTGCCGCCTGTAACTGTGTGGTCTGCAAACAGGTAAACAAATCATCAGTTCCACATTTTAATGCAATAATTCAATAATTCATGAAGTAAGCAACGCATGACTGAAAAGAGAGAGAACTCACCTGCGCAGTCATCGCCTGCTGTCCCTCGCAGACGCAAGTAAGAGCGGCTCGAAGCTCCTCAGTCTACAAAACACGATTTTCATCAGCACATAATGATAAATAATCAATAATTGAATGAGGTCTGAGTTTTGAATTTACCAGTGTGGCGAGGTCGCGCTCTGCCGCCTCGGCCCGTGCCACTGCCCCTGCTAGCTGCTCCGCTAGTGCAGTCGCCTCTGCACTAGGCCCTCTCGAGCTAGAGGCCTCTCCCGTATCTCTCCCTGCTGCTCCCTGCTGGGCACGCTGCATTCGTTGAGATTATCAGTGGCTAATCATCAATAATTCAAGGACAAAAAAAATTCATAGGCATATAGAAATAAATTAAACACTTACCAAGGTCTCAAGGTCTGCCCGTGTGGTGGCCAGCTGGTCCTCCAGGCTGTGTAGGTGGGCCTGTGCATCCATCGCCGCTATATCTCGTGCATCCTACATCCATTACACATTAGTTGCATGATAGATATACATAAGCATTTGCATTTAATTGAAGAATAAGTCCATTCATACATACCCCTAGGACCCTCATCTGGGGTCTGCCGGCGTAAACCTCCCAGTAGCGCCGGAGGTACTCGGAGCTATCCACTGCCTGGGAGGTGACTCGGGTCCCACCTCGCTGCCAGTCGGCGTACTGGTCCGCGAACCGCACTCTCCAGTCGATCTCCTTGGTACGACCGCGTGTCTTCTTTCCAATCCCTCACGGATCTCCAACCTCTATCCACTCCTGGTGAAGGCCGAGTGTCTTCATCACCAGCCTAAGCCGTAGTGGCTCAATCTCGCTCAGGCAATGAACCCAAAGCTCACGCTCAAAGCGAGGTCGGCCCGCTATGACCCACGGCTGGCCCTCATCGGTCATCCCCTCATAGGGTCTCCACCGCACCTGCATTCACAAGCATGCATACATCCATCATATCACATTCTATAACATAAACACAATATAGAAGATTGCATCATGCATACCAGTGAAGGAGGGAAGTCGCGGAACTCTCTCCGTAACACCCACAACTCGTAGGTGAGTGGGGCTCCGAACACTACCGGCAGCCAGCGCCGTGCTAGAGGGAAAGATCCCTCACCTCCAGGCCGTGGGTCGACGCGCCCCATGGGCATGTACAAATGGCTCCAAACCTACATCCATGCATCATATTAGTGAAACATTCATACGCATATACATTCTAACAAGAAAACAAAAAAAAATATGTACCTGAAGAAAAGGTGAGAAGCCACTGACAGTCGTCTCTCGACCGGTCCCCGTGGACAGGTCGTCTATCATGTGCGCCAGCAGTGCCACTCCCCAGGCGTATCTACCGACTCCCTCTAAGTCCTCGAGTATCCCTAGGAATCGGCAGTTGATGACGTCGCCCTTCGTGTCGAGCAGTAATCTCCCGAGCATCAGGAATAGAAACCTCCTCAGATCTCTGTCTGCCCTCTCTCTGTCAACCGGATCCTGGCAATAGGCTGCCCTAGCCCCGTCCATCAACCTCTGTGAAAACTGCTCCAAAGACTCCCTGGGTCTCTGCCTCGCATCGCCCAATCCCATAGCTATGGTGAGGTCGGTGCGGAAGATGATCCTGCACTCGCTAGGTGTCTCGTAAACCATCTCTAACCCTGGCAGTCTCTGGGTAAGCTCAGTGTAGTCAGGGTAGGTGAACCCACTCACAGCTTCCCCGTCTACCCTCAGCCCTGTAATCCTAGCTACATCCTCTAGGGTAGGGATCATATGACCCCATGGCATCAGGAATGCCCGGCTCGTCCTATCCCATCTCTCTCTCAGAACCTGGATCAGTGCTAGGTCTGGCCTAACTGGCTCTATGCTAAGGAAGGCCCCGAACCCCATGGCATCTACCCTAGCTCTCTGAAACTCGGGGAGACCGTGATATGCTGCTCGGACCTGGACCCAAGAAATGCGTGTCCTCATCAGTCCCTGCATACATAAAGAAAGAATTTTGGCTTAATTGTTTAAATTTCATGAGGGAACTCATTTAAACGTCATTTGGTGAGGTGTGCTGTTTGATTTAATTAACGACCAATCTTGGGCCGTGGATTGCTTGATTAACGCCCCTGAGGGTGGCGTTATTTCTAAGTGGCTTTTGATGATTCTGTGTGACTATTGAATTAACGACCCAGCCTGGGGCGTTGTTTATCTGAAAGACGCCCCTATGGGAGGCGTTGTTTTGAAATCTGGTTCTGGAAGTTTTAAATTAACGACCACCCTTGTGTCGTTACTAAATGAATTGACGCCCCGACGGGGGGCGTTGTTTTCCAGAGTTTTTTAAAAAATAAAAATAGCACGCGAAATAAATCATGGCAAACATATTGAAGAAAAATAAACAATTGAATTGATAAAAGCATGGAAATTAATAGCATGATGTTTAAACATGATGTTTCAAATTAACGACATGCTGTAGGGCATGTTCTCATGAGATTAATTATTTTCCAAATAGAGAAATGAATTGACGACCCTAGTGCTGGGCGTCTTTTCTTTAATTCACAACACCCCTGGGGGCGTCTTCTTTCTGAGTCTCTGGTTTTCTACCACCGAGGGCCATGGAAAAAAGGAAAAAAATGGAAATGAAGGGTTGAGGGCTTACCTTCTGTCGTTTGGGTCCCGTTAATTCTCCCCAGAGTTGGGGATGAGCCTGCCGTGGCCGACGGAGCTGGCCGGGGCGAGGGACCGCCACCGCCGCCGGTGGTTCGTTATCTCCTCCCTCTCCTCCTTGTTCTTCTTCTTCATCATCTCCTTCCTCATCTTCATCTTCTCCTTCGTCTTCTCCCTCTTCGTCTTCACCGTCTTCTTCATCTCCTTCGGCCTCGTCGCCGTCGGGTTCATCATTTTCGCCGTACTCCTCCGCCGCCGGAGCCTCCTCGGTCGCCACGGGAGGAGCTCCCTCCATGGCGGGATCGTCCTCGCCCAAGTCTACCACATCGGGAGCGGAGACCCTCTGACGCTTAAGTCCACCACCGGCCATGGCTTGAGAGAGAGTAGAGGGAAATAGAAAGTGATAGAGAATGGGAGATGGGGTTCGGTTAGGGTTTGTAGAAGGAGAGAAAGAGAAAAAAAAAGGACGAAGGAAGAAGAAGAAAGGAGGGAAATCAAAGTTGAACGGTCAAAAAGAATTAACGACCCTATCAAAGTCGTTTCTTGTTAAAAAGACGACTGGACCAAAGGGCGTCTCTTCCATCTTTAACGACGTGCTTTGAGGCGTGATTTCTGTTAGCATGGGAAATGGCACCCGTCGTCAGGAGCATTTAATGGGACTTGATTGACGTGATTGGAATAATCATTACTATTTTTAATTAACAGCTTGGATACATGCGTTATTTACATGAGACGTGGCTTATCTGAAGGCGTTACTTTTGGATTTTTAACGAATACTTTTTTGAAGTTGAATCATATTAACGCCTTGACTTGAGGCGTGATTCTATTAACGCCGTTGCTGAAGTTGTCAATTCTGGGAATCAATGTCTCAAATTCAGAAAATGATCAATGAGAGATGACAAGTGCTGAGACGTTATTTATGTGATTAACATCGTTCTCTGAGTCGTTATTCAAAACAGAAACGCAGGTTTTTGGAAGAACTGATCAGAAACACTGTGAATTGGCTCAATCAGAATGTCATCATTGTTTTTTTGATCTGAAAAGATTACAATGCACCTAATGAGCCATTTTGGGCCTCAGGTTCCTTAAAGCTATTACATATGACTTCCACTGATCTCTGTCTTCTTCCAAGTTCTCCACAGGTTGATGAGTTTTGCAGATTTTCCACATAGCTTGGATTGTGGTGCATTCTTCTCCATCTTCATTGTTGCCAATATCCCTTGTCTTGATAGGAGGGAGATGAGATGGGTCCTCCAATAGTCACCGTGGGAGCCCAAGTTGAGGGAGGCACCGGTGAGAGTTGTATAACATGAATTCCGTGGCGCCTATTAGTCGAAGATCCGTCCCGGGAGAGAATCGTGCATGGAGTTCTTGAGCTTTAAGTAATCCTGGGGCGCATGTAAATAAGTTCTTTGGCATCACTTTGAGATGCCCCCTCCATTCCACTCTTTTCTTGATTTGAGGAATCCGGTTCACCACTCTATTGCTCAACCCCAATGAGCCGGTCATGTAGGAAAGTGGGCTTTTTGAGAATATTCTTGATGGTTGTTGGGCCTTCTCACATGGATCGAACTTGAAGTGGAAATCTACCCAACTTGAGAGTGCAAGCATGCACCCATAAATCGGTCTCCCCATTGATGCCGAGGTGAGCCCACTATATAGGAAGGCTAATATCGCCGGTACCACTCTTTCTCCTTCCCAAAGGCTAGCTATAGCACTCAATTAGGACTCTTCCAAGAAATCTTCCGTGGAGGGGAACAAGATTGCCCCCGCCAAGCACACAACAAAGGCTTTTGCTACCCGTTCTATTTCATCTTCCTCTTTGGCTTGGTCGGACTTTTTGTAGACCCATGAGGCAAGCTTTAAGAGGTTAATCCCCTTGGTGGCTTTGATTTGGCTCACTAGGTTGGGACTAGGAATCAAGCTTGTAAGCAATTCATGGGAGGAGATTTGTCTTGGCATGATGACCATCTTCTCATCATCCCCTTGCTTCATCTTCTTTAAGCCCAAAATCATCTCTAGCTCTTCTAATAGAATTGTGGCTTCAAAAGTAGAGTAGAGGAAGGTGTGGGTAGAAGGATGCCATATCTCAACAAGAGCTCCTATAGCTGCCCAATCTAGGTGAATTTGGTCATAATGTTTGGCATGGGTAACTAAACCTAGGAGATGCCATCTGGATAGGAAAACCCTCATGTCTGAACTGAATTTGGAGAGCAAGAGGGGAAGCCATTTATTTTTGGTGAATCTCCTAGCCCTTGGAATGTTTGGATAATCCTCAGAAAAGAAAAGAAAAGAAAGCACAGAGGATAAAAGAGATTAGCAGTGGAAGGTAGAAGAGAAGAAACAGAAGAACTAAACAACTTAAATTATGAAATACCTGGTTCATGGCCACTCGGCTGCTAAGGTGCCCATTAATTTCCGAAAGCCTAGGAGTGGAAGTCTTCGATTTCTTGATAGCTCTCTGCATCTTGTGTTTATTAATTTTCACCAAGGAAGTGTTGTCTGCAGAAAGAAGCCGAACGGAACAAGCAGCACCTGTGCAGAAAGAAGAAGAAGCAGAAAACAGGATTCGATTGATTTACTGAAGGAAATCCCTCCTTTTATAGAAGTTTGAAGGATCTTATGCCCGTTCGAAACTGCAAAATCAAATACGAATATAACTGGGTTTAAGCTTTCTGATTCAGAGTCAAAAGCGTGTGTTTCGAATTTATGGTTAAGTAACGACGGTATTCAGGGCGTCATTTATTGAATTAACGACTTGCTCCAGGTCGTGTTTTATTTCACGACTTGATAAGCGTCGTCTTTTGTTGAAATCTCAAAGCAATTAACGCCTTGATGCTAGTCGTCTTTTATTCTTTTGACGCCACTGCTATTGGTCGTCGATTTATGACTTGCATATTCAGTTTCTCTAATGCTATTTTTTTATGAACTTAAGTGCTGTCTTTTTAATTGGAAATTATTTGTGATCATGCACTTATGGTCATGACATGTTTAAACTGAGGATATTTTCTATCATGAGGACTAATGAATTTTTAAGTGCAGAAGAGTGCAGGATTTGAGATGTATGGAAGCAACATCATTCTGTTCTTGTATTCTTTCCTGTAAGCATTGTTACTATATGGTATTCTACGCTATTATAGTATATCAAGGACCTTGTGGTTTTGACAAACCTGGAATTTGAGTTCCCCTTCATCAAAAACAGTGATAATTCCAGGAGAATCTTGATCACACGGATAGGCCGTTGAGTCATTCAAGGTCTGGGACGATGGTTCCACTTTCTGGGTTGATGCGCGGACAAATGGGCTTCGGCTTAATGTCAGCTCAGAGATCTAGATTCTTGACCAAATCTAGATGGCTTAACAATATTATCCTTGATTATTTTCTATTTTTAGTTTGTTTTATTTTTTCTTTTAGCCCAGCATGCATCATGTAGGACTTTGAGCTTAATGATGAAAATCTTCATATTATGGCAATAATGAAGGTCACTCGCTCTTAATTGAGTTGGCATGAGATATTCCATTCTAAATCAAATACTTTATTCTTTCTGAAGCCGCTCAGGCTAGTTCCTTGAAAGCGTCCCTTTGTTGGGTCTTCATCTCCATTCACTTTAATTTTCTACAAATCCACATCGGTTGTAGCACGTCCACATTGGCTGATAACCGCTCTCCAATGGTGCCTCCCTGTCGTGCCCTCGCACATATTTTGTTTTGTTTAGTCTCCTTTATCCAGCCAATCGATGCTTTCTTGGAATCACCCGGAGTTGTTTCACTCAGAATCTTAGAAAGATTTCTAATGCTTAGTGTCAGAGGCGTGTCACATCACACCTTGGCATCTACTTATCAGTTCATTCCACTTCATTTCGCTTGTTACACTTTCACTTCATTTTGTCTCACTCCCTTGCAAAGCAGACGCCAAGGCGGGGCAGCTGTAGACACGTCAAAATTGATACTATGTTGATCAAATCTCATGTCACCATGTTAACGCCCCAAAGTGAACTTCAATATTTCCATAATACGAAGTTTTTCTATTTTTGTGTGATTTTGTGTGTTTTTCTAATTATTTTTGTAATTCACGACTTGAAGTAGGGCGTGTTTTAAATAACGGCTTGCTCCTGGGCACGTTTTAAAGAAAGGACGACTGAACCAAGAGGCGTCAGTTTATGGAATTTATCGAATTTCATTCAAATTGGAAAAATAAGAATTAACGTCCCTCTCTGGGTCGTGTTTTTAATTAACGCCTCTCCCTCAGGCGTCGCTTCATCATTTTCAAATAAGGAAGGTGTTTCTTACTAAAATTAAATCCATTAATTGACGCCTTTATGCCAGTCGTTATTTTAATTAACGCATTTATGTGGGTCGTCTCTTTCCCTTCCGTGTCCTGATTGAACGAAGCTTTCCTGGAGAGTTGCCTGCTCTGTTTGATCATCTTGTTGGATTAGGTAACTAGAGACCTTGCCGTGGATGGCTATTGCCAATTCTTATCCCGTTAGATCTGTGTTTTCCGCCCTATAAATGCATCCCTGGGTCGAGTTCGCAAAAGGTTGGCTGAAGGGAGAAGAAAAGAGGGATTAGTAATAGCAGAAACAAGTTTTCTCCACGCATAGAAGCTTTCCACTCTCCTCTTCCCTGCGCATCCTTTGCTCCTGCGGTGGTTTCTTCTCCCTATTGCATCAGCCGAATCAATTGGTTTCTCCCTTTACTGTTGTCAAGAACAGCAGGGAACTCTTTGCATCAGTTTACTGTTTCATCATCGTTCATCATAATTCTTTTGCATTAGCTTTGCATCACATCTCCTTCCTTCCCTAATTCTCTTAGGGGTTTTAAAAGAACCAATAGGTGCACACTTTATGCTCATATTCCATCATCTCATTTTATCTTTGGTTGATACTACACACACTTGGCTAATCCCTTTTTATCTTGTTTGTTTGTGATTTGTTTAAGGGTAATCAAGAAGAAAAACCCCCTTCATCGGTCGGCCAGTAGAAGGAGGAGGAGGAAATCTACAATCATCCCGCATCATTGTTTCTCATCAGGTATTCGCGATCAATCTCCCTTCTTTTTGAGGTAACCCCTCTGGCGATCACCCTCCATATAGCAATCTCTTGCTCCCCTTTTTATTTAGTTTTCTATCTTCTATCCTTTTATGTCGGAGTGATGATCATCTCTTTAGGTGTTCACAGGCCGGTCGACCGGTTTTGCCAGAGCCTAAAAGTTCTGACTGCAGCAGGTTCCGGTCGACTGCCCCATGATTCCGGTCGACCGCCAGCCCCGAGCCCCCTTTTGTTGACTTTTGTGTCAAGCTCGAGGAGAGGGGTTTCACCCCATTTCTTTAATCCTTTTGCCCCCAATTACACCAGGATTCGTGGATCTGGTCTGGGGCTTGTCCAAAGGCCACTCAAGAGTTATAAAACTCTCATTTGGAGTCACAAACCCTAACCATCCAAGGGGATTCAAGAGGAGATCAAGAGGAGGCTGTCAAAGTGAAGAAGGAGGAGTAGTGCTACTGTAGCATGAACAGTAGTCCGTGAATCAAGTTCCATCCAGCAGTTGAAGATCCAAGATCCTTCTTGAAGCCTTCATCCTCCTATGAGCTGAAGAAGCAAGCATCCAACAAGAAGAGATCGAAGGAGAGCCTATCAACCAAGGAGCCTATAAAGAGAAGAAGAAGAAGGATGCTACAAGGAAGAAGGAGCCATTCAAGCATCATCTGAAGGTACTCTAGCTCCGGTTGAAGTCAACAATCTCAAAGGAAGAGAACAAGCTCACAAGCATCAAGGAGATACAAGGATTGTCCAAGTGAAGAAGAAGGGTACTGTAGCCGTGAACAGTACTCTGTGCAGCAAGTGTTCTTCATCCATTCTCAACCCCGCAGCATGCATTCAAGGGAACCCAAATCAGGGGATTTCTAAACTGTGCCTTATTGTGTTTTAAGTTCATGTTCGTGTTTTGTATAGACTGCAAAAACTTGTGTGTGTGTGTGGATTGTTGTTGGATCCGTGGTCGTGTTTGTGTGTGTCGTATTTGATTCGTGTGTGCATGGATCTTCCTAGATCTGCGTTTGTGTGTGTGTGGGCCTGTTTAGATCCGTTTTGTCACGTGTGTGTGGATTGCTGCACTTGTGGCAGCGGGTGTTTGTGTTGTTGATCTGGTTGTCAGATCGTGTTGGAGACTTTGTCTCCGTGTGTGTGTGTGTGTGTGTGTGTGTGTGTGTGTGTGTGTGTGTGTGTGTGTGTGTGTGTGTGTGTGTGTGTGTGTGTGTGTGTGTGTGTGTGTGTGTGTGTGTGTGTGTGTGTGTGTGTGTGTGTGTGTGTGTGTGTGTGTGTGTGTGTGTGTGTATTGGGGCATGTCCCCGTGTGTGTGTGCAGGCGTCGTCCTGCGTGTGTGGTTGGAGCGTCGTCTCCGTTTGGGGATTTATCCCCGAGTGAAGTCTCACCGGGTTTGGTGAGGGGTGGACGTAGGATTGTCGTCGCTGCATCCGAACCACCTTAAAAATCGCTGTGCAGTATGGTTTGAATTGTGTGGTTTGATCCATTTCCTCTACCTCCATTCTACATGAGTGTTAGTGTAAATTATTGTTTTGGATTTATCTACGTATATATTGCATAATCTATATCTTATCACATAAAGTTTGATAAATCCAATATGTGTTCAAATAATTTTATATCTCTTAACTAGCATTCTATCACATATTTCAAAAAGGCCAAAAGTTTTCATAAAATTGGTAAACACCCAATTCACCCCCCTCTTGGGTGTCATTGATCGCGGTACTTCAGTTATGATCTACCACGCGCGGTTCATTAGGGGTGGCCCTCAGTACGTGGCGGAGGACCTAGGCCCGAAGACCACCATCATGCGTGGCAAAAGCTTTTCGTCGGAAGTTGCCCGGCTCTCAGCTCATGTCATTTGATATACCGAGGGTCCGTGCACTCATGCATGCATCGATGCGGCATGAATGCTTAGATTAAAGCATGACGAAGATATGAAATTAATTAATTAAGGCTTAGACAAACCAATTTATTCAATTCATTGATTAAGAAGTTTATTCAATTCTGTTATTAACATCAGAAATCACCCCAGAGGTGAGGAAGGAAACGAGACGGCACAATGACACGATCCGGAACGAGACCGACGCGGTACGCCTAGGGAAAGGGCTTAAAACACTTGAAACGGCGCCACAAAGCATAGGTAAAGGGTTTAAAATGGTTCCACAAAGCGTAGGTAAAGGGCTGGCCTGAAAACGGCGCGCCCCTCTTCCTGGCGCGCCGGGATAAGGCGCGCCGTATTAAGACGCGCCGAGTGTCGACGACGCCGGTTTCGCCCTGTTTTGTGGAAACCGAGGTTTATTGGTGATTTTTGGGTTTATTAAAACACTTTGGGAGATTTTGAAAGTTTATTGAGTCAGTTATTCAAAGGATCGGCCCCGGGCCATCAGGAAGCCGAGTCACAGGCTCGCGCGAGGTTCATACTCGAGCGCGGCGATTGTTCCGAGTCACTCGTTCGAGCCGAGATTTCGGCAGCATCTCCCCATCCCGGAGGATTGTCGGGGAGAAGCGGGGAATACTCACGTGGCGGAGCAACCCCTGAAAGTCGGGTGGCACAACGGCGGCCGGTAAACCCGGACGGATAGGAGAACCCCGAGGGCTAGCCTACTAAGGGCACCGAGTCCGTGGGTAGAAAGTAGACAGATGGCACGACTCATAGTGGGAGCGAAGACCCCGAGGGCTAGCCTACGAGGGGCACGTGACCCGAGTCGGTACCACGTCTAAGTCGGAACGACCGATATGGGAGGAAACCCCGAGGGCTAGCCTACGAGGGGCACGCAACCTACGGCCACCATAGGGCCCACTAGGGGGCTGTGGATTTGTAGTGTTGGGGCTAACCCAATTTCTGTATGCTTGCTGGCCTTCGGAGATCCATTATCGACAAATGGACTCTTGCAGACCGAGCCATTAGGATGAGAAATCAGGGGAATGTTCCCCCCTCCCCGGGTCACCGAATCTCACCAGTGAAGCGGCTAAACGGCACGGTGGGGAAACTATGCGCAGTCAACAGATTAAAACTGATGTCTGTAGGTATGCCCATGTGTGTGCGTATAAATATTGATAGGTTAACGAAATATTCGTCAGGCGATGCTTAAAAGACAACGGCGAGGAGTATGGGGACGCCCTCATCTCCTCCTGTTCATGGTCAAGAATAGGAGGGAAAGTAAGAGGATGGCCAGAGACCGATCGGAGAAACGCACGTGTGTATGCGCCTCCGGCGGTGAAATCCTTTGGTGTTCGAACGGAAAAGAAACCCCGGGGAGAGGGGGGTAGTTGCTGTAGCCCATAGAGTTGCAAGGGGCATATTCGGTGTCGGGGAAGCAAATCCAGTGGACGCACATACGGAAAGAAAATAGAAGCAGACAGGAGGGATGACCACGGCGCCGGGCACGCTCATATCCCTTCATTCTGTGCACAGATCACTAGAGAAACGTGCTCATATGCACATCACCCTCCACGGCGCCGGCATTGTTGCACGGTGCCGTTTCACCGGCCGTGAGGAGAAAATGCAATGGGGAGAAAAGGGGATGATACAGAGGAAGGATGAGAACAGTAAACCCCTCGACCCGTTGGTGTATCTATTCATCGCGTGAACGAAAGAAAAGAGGATGCACAGATTATCATTCCGGTGCCGGCGTTGTCGCACGGCCACCGTTTTCATTAATAACGAGGAAAGAAATTACAGAGGGCGAGATGGAGAATCGCAGAGATGGTGAGAAGGAGGGAGGAAGCAAGGCTCATATCATCGCCTTCCCCCCCCCTTTCTCACTTACATTATCCCGAAGAAGAAACCCGAACAAAGGGGGATCGACGGGGAAATCACAACGACCCACATAAATAGACAAGAAGCAGACGCTCTCCTTCTCCGGCACCGGGAGGTTCGGGCAGAGCAGGGTGGCATCCGTGGAGACGTTCGGACGGGGGACTCCTCCAACCAGAAAACCCTCAGACATTTCCCTCTGGATAAATCCTTTTCCCAATTGTCCTCCTCCCTCTTTTTTTTTCTCGGTCGAATGAGGGTTGCTTTTATAGCAACCAGCTAATCTGGTGCCACGGAGGGCGTGTCGGATTTGGTGGCGCCGGGGAGATGTCCCCCAATTGCTTCTGGCACGCCGGATTTGGTGGCGCTCGATAAAGGGGTGACGGTGACCTTTCGCACGCCAGTTTAGCTTGCTCGCTCGATGCGGGCTAGTCGATGGGTCCGGGGATGATTCTGGAAGCTTCCGTTGACTCTTCGTCTTGCCTCGGTCCTCGAAAAACCTGAGCGGGCATTTGACAAAGCACTCGACACGATGAATGGCCTTAATCGGAACTCCGCATGTGTCTGGCTTGAGCATGCGGGTTTTTTGCCGACACGGCTTTCGGCACTATGATTTGTGCTTCCGGCTCGGCCCGGCTCGCGCTCAAATCTTCCTCACGGGATGGTACAGCATCCGGGATAATTCCGCCTTGACTGGTGACCATTCGGCCACTAACGGGTCCACTATGGCGAGAAGCCAAACACGTGTCGAGTGATCAGGTCCTTCTACTGACAGAGCCTTCGGTTCCTTGTTGTCAAGGGCCAAGGACGTTCTTCTTCCTCAGGAGAGTCTTCATTCAGGTGGCGAGCCACTGGGCAGACCGTCGTCCTTGGTCCAGCGACTGGTGTAGGGTAGCGACACGACGGAGTCGATGCCGGATCATTAGGCAGGCTTGGTCGCACTGCCAGTTGGTTGTGGATTCGTCTCGACTTTCCTGAGGCAAAGTCCCCGGTGTTCACTCCAGGTGACTCGGGGCTCTGGCAGCTTGAGAAGCCTTCAGTAAGTTGATCTTCATCGGCTTCTGTGCTTTAATGGGCCGTATCATTGGTCTTTATGGCTTGGTCGCCAACGATCATATTTCGAGTGCCAACATCTGAGGAACTAAAAACATTCGGTTAAATCCCGGTTAGTGTAGTAGGAAACCAGTGAATTTATTGGCCTGGTGCGAGATCGAGTCAGGACCATACCAGGGGCGCTTCTCGTGGTCCAAACGAGGCTCGCGTGGGCATCATTAATATTTCCGGTGCCGAAGGGCAGCGGGAGAGTTTCCCGGGATTAGATCCCAAAATGAGGACATGTTCAAGGACAGCGGGTTATAGGCCTAGGGTATGGGTCAGACAGTGACCATGATTGAGGCGAACCCAAGGTCCAAGCGTGACCCTGGAAGGCCTTATCAATATTCCCATGCAAAGGGTCCGGGGTGACGAGAGCCTTCTCGTTCCATTCAGAGTTTTGTCGGTCATCCATGGACCACTTTATGTTCGGACAAAGGTCCGTACAGAAGGCACGGCGCAAACGGAAACAGACCCGTACAAATGTATGCCGGGAGACGGCAGTTTCAATAAGAGGGCGGGAGCGAACCCCCATGGGAACGAGCCCGGCTCAACAAACTATTCACCCAGAGTAGTGTCGGATTACGGCCATATCGGGATAATTCCTGAGTTCCGAGCCCGACTGGGAGAGGGCGTTATTGATATTCCCTTCATATCGGGTCTCGAGGAGAGACGAGGCTGCGGAACGGATCATCATTTTATTATTATTTGAATTTTAATTATTTTTGTTATTTTATATATTTTTGGTGAGTTTGTTATTATTATTATTCACTTTATTATAATTTATTTATTTGTTATTATTTTCTTTATTATTATTATTATTATTATTTGTTATGATTCATTTATTCATTATTATTTTTCTCTCAAGCTTATTATTAGTATTTTTTGTTATGGTTTATTGATTTATTATTATTTTCTTTCAGTTTGTTATTATTATTATCCTTTGTTATGATTTATTTGTTCATTGTTATTTTCTATTGTTGTTATTATGTATCCGTTTATTTATTTTTTATGTTTTTCATGGATTCCCTTTTTTTATCGCATGTGCGTTATATCCTTTTTTTTATTTCTTTATTCGTTTCGGTCTTTTTATTATTGCTCTTCTTATTATTATCATGATTTTCATTACTATGTGTTTTCTTTATCTTCCTTTCTTTCGTTTATTCTATATGTATATATATATAAGGCGCGCCGGGAGTGCACCGGATGAGGGGTGTGAGGGCGTGCCGGGTAAGAGCACCTGAGGGCGTGCCGGGCAAGGGAGGCCACGGAGTGTGCCGGTTAAACGGGCGGAAGGCTATGCCGGGCAAAGGAGGCCAAGGGCGTGCCGGACAGGTGCGCTGGGAGTGTGCCGGGCCAAGCGCGTTAGGGCGTGCCGGTGGAGTAGGTTGGGGCGTGCCGGGCAAGGGCAGGCCAAGGTGTGCTGGGCTGGGGCAGCTAGGGAGAGTGCCGGGCAAGGCAGTGGTTGGAGCGTGCCGGGTAAGGGCCGAAGGCCGTGCCGGGTAGGGAGGTCAAGGCCGTGCCGGGCGGAGCGCCCTGAGGGCGTGTCGGTGGCGGGCGAGGCTAAGGGTGTGCCGGGTGAGTGGCACTGGGACTGCACCGGGCAAGATGGCTAGGCTGTGTGTCGGGCAGGGAGGTCAAGGCCTGGGGTTAGGTGTACCGGGGAAAGCCTGGGGCTGGGTGTGCCGGGTAGGCCACGGTGGAGTGTATGATGGGCGAGGTCTGCCCAGGTTTATGCACATGTGAGATCTGTGAGGGGCCGGTTGGCCAAGGTTGACACACATCGGGGATGTGTGGAAGGGTTTTCTTCTTATTTGTGAAATGCATCGGGGATGTGTGCCGGCGAAGGGGCTATGAGAGGTGTACCGTTGGGACACGTTCAAGCCGATTACGAGCACGAGTTGCAGTTTATTTGAGTTTCTTCAGGGCCCATGGGTTATGAGCTTCCCGGGGGTTGGTTTCTCTTCGCTGTCGTGACTCCGGGGATGGCTTCACGGCAGTGTGCATATTTGGGGAGTCTGGATGACCAGTCTCTCTGGGGCTTCTTCACTCGGTGCTGTTGTTGATGCAGGGTCAAGCAGGATATCTGGACGTGCAATTTTTGGTGTCCACAAATGCCCCCCACCTACGGGTAGCGCGGGCGAAGGATGAGACAAGCGGTTCACGTGGGTGCAGTTGCCCTCATAGGATCTCTTCTCTCTTTTCTTTTCTTTTCTTCTTCTTTTTTTTTCCTTTTTTTTCTTTTCTTTTCTTCTTGTCTTCATCATTCATTCATTCATCCTTTTTTGAGGGGCTCCGGGGCCGTTAATTGAATAGATGTCGGTTCAGGGGCCGATAATTAGATAGCTGTCGGCCCGGAGGCCGATGATTAAATAGCTGTCGACTCAGGGGTCAATAATTGAATAGTTGTCGGCTCAAGGGCCGATAATTGAAAGCTGTCGGCTCAGGGGCCGATAATTAAAAATCTGTCGGCTCAGGGGCCGATAATTGAATAGCTGTCGTCTCAGGGGCCGATAATTGAATAGCTGGCGACTCAGGGGCCGATAATTGAAAGCTGTCGGCTCAGGGGCCGATAATTGAAAGCTGTCGGCTCAGGGGCTGATAATTGAAAGCTATCGGCTCAAGGGCCGATAATTGAAAGCTGTCGGCTCAGGGGCTGATAATTGAAAATGAGCCACGAGGGCGGAAGAGAAGGGTTTGTTGATTCACTTATCTGGACAGGTGGTTCAGATCAGATGTGCTATTCGTCACCCGAAGTGACGGAGAGAAGAGTTTGTTGATTCAAAAGGGTATTTGTCACCCAAAGTGATGGACAGAGGAGTTTGTTGATTCAACGATCTGGACGGGATGTTCAGATCAAATGGGCTATTCGTTACCCGAAGGGATGGAGGGAAAAGTTTGTTGATTCAAAGACCTGGACGGAAGGTCTAAATCAAAGGGGATTGTTTGTTCTCTAGCTGGACAGAAGGCCCGATCTAGAGTGGAAATGGTCTTTTGTTCTTTTAATGCACCGGGGGTATCGGTTGTGAAATCCGGACCTGGGAAAGTGGGCCGCAAGGGCCGAAGTCGGTGTTGCAGAAGTAGGCCGTGAAGGCTGAAATCGGGGAAGCAGACTACGAGAGCCGGAATGGGGAAGCTAGCTACAAAAGCCGACATTGGGGAGCCGGCTGTGAAAGCCCAAATTGGGGAAGCGGACTAGAGAATCCGAAGTTGGGAGATTAGTAGACCGCAAGGGCAGGAAGTTGGCCATGAGGGCCAAGATTGGGCTATACGAGCCGAAGATGGGAAGGCGGGCTGCAAAGCCAAAATTGAGTTTATTATTATCATCATTTTTTTTATTTCTTTATTCAAGCATGCAAGCATTCACTAGCGGGCGTAACATAAGTATACATAAGGTAGCTCCCTCTATAGGGGATGGGATATGGACATCGCCCGTAATTCGCAGACACAGTGCGGGCCAGAAGGCACAGCCGAGGGGTGGTGCACCCGTCAAGAGGATATCGCACGTCTTGCATGCATAGCTGCAATTCACTAATTTCACCCGAGGCAACTCTCTATGGCGCGGAGGAGCAAACATGTAAGCAAAAGGCCCTAGACATAGTGATATGCAGGTTTTCTAAGTAACACTCGAGGGCTACTCTAGCGCCTACACATGGGTTTCAGGCTTTCGATTTCGGTAGCTTCGCACAGCCCCCATCCGTTTATTTTAGTAGCAGATTTTACCATTCGGCGCGAGTCTCCTCATATGTCTCAATGGGGATCCCCGGCTAACTCTATTGCGGATTCCACCATTTGACGCGAGTTTCCTCATGTGTCTCAATAGGGATTCTCGGCTACTAGGCTTCATCCTTATTGAAATTCGCATCACCATTTCGCGCGAGTCTCCTCATTTATTTCAGTGAGGATTCCCGGCTACTCGGATTCATATTTCTCTCTTTTTTTTTGCATCATTTTTTTTAAGTGGGGGTAGGCAGCTTTTTCCTCACAATTACCTTTCACGCGAGTGTAGGAGTTCAAGCATCCGTAGAGTGCTAAGAAGAAAGTCGGGCAATCCTTATGGTTGAAGACTATTGAACACATTAAGTGCGGAGTGGGAGAGTGTTGTCTCAGGTTTATTTTGTGAGTTGGGCTTAGCAATCTAGCCATCACTCTTCCCCTTGACGTGTGCACCCGCCATAATTGGGTTCTCTTCGAGGTATACCGTGTCGCACGTGCATCCGGAGTCGGGGTGACATTATTTAGCAAGGAAACATGGTCCTAGAAAATTCCAAGGAGGTGTATTATTCTATATTATAAGCAAGCACGCAAGCAGGGCAATCAAGCATTCTTCTTCTCCCCCCCCCCCCTTTTTTTGGCATAAGAGCATACTGTCGTTACGTATAAGTGTAGTGGTAGTAAAGGTACTAGGGAAGCAGATCGCGAGGGGTCGAAAGGAAATTAGGGAAGCGGGCTACAAGAGCCAAAGATATTGGGAAGCGGGCTACGAGAGCTAAAATTAGGGGAAAGCGGGCTACGGGAGCCGAATTCTGGGAAGCAGGCTACAAGGGCCAAAGTTATGGGAAGCGGGCTGCAAGAGCCGAAGTTATGAGAAGCGGGCCATGAAGGCCAGATTTTGGGAAGCAGGCCGCAAGAGCCGAAATTGGGGAAGCAGGCTACAAGCTGAAATCGGGAAGCAGGCTACAAGAGCCGAAATGTTAAGGAAGCGGGTTGCAAGAGCCGAAGTTATGGGAAGCGGGCCGTGAAGGCCGAATTCTGAGAAGCAGGCTGCAAGAGCCGAAATTGGGGAAGCATGCTACAAGGGCAAAAATCGGGAAGCAGGCTACAAGAGCCAGGATCTGGGAAGCAGGATGTGAAGGCCAGAGGGAAGTGGGCTATAAGAGTCAAAATGTTAGGGAAGAGGGCTACAGGCCGAAATGTTGGGGGGGGAGCGGCTACGAGAGCCGAAAAGTTGTTGGAGAGCGCGGTGGGATGGATGAGTTAATTTTGATAGTGAGCTGTGGCCGAAATGGCTGAGCCGAAGGGCATCGGGTAGTGGGATGTGAGAGCCGAAGAGAAGGGTCTCTTTTTGTTCTCTGGCCGGGGAAGGGTCCGGACCAAAGTGAAGGGTCTATCCTTTTGTTCTCTGGTCGGGGAAGGATCCGAGCCAGGGCGGAAGGGTCTCTTTTTAATTCTCTGGCCGGGAAAGGATCCGGACCAAAGTGGAAGGTATATTCTTTAATTCTCTGGCCGGAGAAGGATCCGAGCCAAAGTGAAGGGTTGATTCTTTAATTCGGAAACTGTCGGCTAGGGGCCGATGATGAGGTAGTTGTCGGCTTGAAGCCCCGATGGTTGGAAAGCTGTCGGCTCAAAGGCCGATAATTGGATAGCTGTCGACTCAGAGGTCGATGATTGGATAGCTGTCAGCTCAGGGGCCGATAATGGGGTAGCTGTCAGTTTGAAGCCCTGATGGTTGGAAAGATGTCGGCTCGGAGGCCGATAATTGGATAGTTGTCGACCCGGAGGCCGATGATTGGATAGCTGTCGGCTCAGGGACCGATAATGGGGTAGCTGTCGGTTTGAAGCCCCGATGGTTGGAAAGCTGTCGGCTCGGAGGCCGATAATTAGATAGCTGTCGACCCGGAGGTAGATGATTGGATAGCTGTCGGCTCAGGGGCCGATAATTGGATAGATGTCAACCCGGAGGTCGATGATTGAAAGCTGTCAACCCGGAGGCTGATAATTGAATAGCTATCACCTCAAGGGTCGATAATTGGAAAGCTATCGGCTCAAGAGCTGATAATTAGAAAGCTGTCGGCTCAGGGGCTGATAATTGAAAGTTGTCGACCAGGAGGCCGATAATTGAATAGCTGTCGGCTCAAGGGCCGATAATTGAATATCTGTCGGTTTGACGTCCCGATGGCGGAATGTCTTGTTAGTTTAACACCCCGTCGGCGGAAGGTTTAGTCGGTTTAACGCCCCGTCGCCGGAAGGTTTTATCGGTTTAACGCCCCGTCGGCAGAAGGTTTTGTCGGTTTAACGCCCCATCGCCGAAAGGTTTTATCGGTTTAACACCCCATCGGCGGCGGAAGGTTTTATTTGTTTAACACCCCTTCGGCGGAAGATTTTGTCGGTTTAACGCCCCGTCGGCGGAAGGTTTTATCGGTTTAACGCCCCATCGGCGGCGGAAGGTTTTGTCGGTTTAACGCCCCGTCGGCGGAAGATTTTGTCGGTTTAACGCCCCGTCGGTGGAAGGTTTTATCGGTTTAACGCCCCGTCGGCGGAAGGTTTTATCGGTTTAAAGCCCCGTCGATGGAATGTGTTATCGGTTTAACGCCCCGTCGGTGAAAGGTTTTATCGGTTTAACGCCCCGTCGGCGGAAGGTTTTATCGGTTTAACGCCCCGTCGAGGGAAGGTTTTATCGGTTTAACGCCCCGTCGGCGGAATGTTTTATCAGTTTAAAGCCCCATCGGCGGAATGTGTTATCGGTTTAACGCCCCGTCGGTGGAAGGTTTTATTGGTTTAACACCCCGTCGGCGGAATATGTTATCGGTTTAACGCCCCGTCGATGGAAGGTTTTATCGGTTTAACGCCCCGTCGGTGGAATATTTTATCGGTTTAACGCCCCGTTGGCAGAATGTTTTGTCGGCTTGGACGAAAGGTCGTGACGCCGACCATATGGGATGTCTATTTGTTGGGATAGCTGAAGGCTGAAGGTAAAAGACCCCGGCTACCTCGAGACATTCTTTCTTTTCTTCTCTCTTGTTTCTTCCTTTTCTTTCCTTCTCCATCTGTGTGAAGAGGCGGGTGCAAAGACAATGTCTGCCTCATGTGTCTTTTCTTTCTTTTCTCCTCTTCTTTTGTTGTGGGGAGACGAGTGTGAAGACCACGTTTGCCTTGTGACTTTTCTTTCTTTTCTTCTCTTCTTTTTATGTGAAGAGGCGGGTTCGAGGACCACGTCTGCCTCATGATTGTTCTTTTGATTCTGCTCTTCTTCTTTTGTGTGAAGAGGCGGGCTCGAAGACCACGTCTGCCTCATGTGTCTTTGATTTCTTTTCTCCTCTTCTTTTGTGTGATGAGGCGGGCTCGAAGACCATGTCTGCGTCATGTGTCTTTTCTTTCTTTTCTTCTTTTCTTTTATGTGAAGAGGTGAGTTTGAGGACCACGTCTGCTTCACGTCTCTCTTCTTCTTTATTCTGCTCTTCTTTTCTCATTAATGCCTCCGTGCTGGAGTGTATTTCTCTTAATGTGCCCCCAGGTTGGGGTGTAGCTTTATTTCGTATATGTCCCCCTGAGGGGTGTGTTTTGGCTCTTCGCTTCTGTGCCCCCAGGCGGGGTGTATTTTTCATGGCTTCTATGCCCCCAGACCGGGGTGTGTTTCTTCTTCAAATACCCCCAAGGCGGGGTGTAGCTCTCTTCAAATGCCCCCAAGCCGGGGTATACTCTTCACGGCTTCCACGCCCCCAGGCGGGGTGTGTTTTTTTCTTCGTGTGCCCCTAAGCCAGGGTGAGTTCTTCTACTTTTTTTGCCCCCATGGCGGGGTGGGTTTCTCTACATATGCCCCTGGCACGGGGTGTGTCTTTTGTTTCTTGTACCCCCATGGCGGGGGTGAATTCTGCTGCTTCTACCCCTGAAGGCGGGGGAGTGCTTCTCTTCATATGTCCCCAGAGCAGGGTGTATCTTTGTTGCTTGTTGTGCCCCCAGGTCGGGATAGATTCTTTTGCTTCTTCTGCCCCAGAGTGGGGTATATTTCTCTTCGTGCTCCCCGGCCGGGGTGCATTCTTTTGTGTTTCATACGCCCTCATACGGGGTGTATTTCTTTCTTCGCATGCCCCCGAGGTTGGGGTGTAGCTCTTGGCTTCAGATGCCCGGAAGGCGGAATGTCCTCTGCCCATTTTACCCCCACGGCGGGGTGTATTCCTTTCTTCATATGCCCCCATGGCGGGGTATGTTTCTTCTTTTTATGCCCCTAAGTCGGGGTGTATTCTTTATGACCTTTATGCCCCCCAGGTGGGGTATGTTTCTTCTTCAAATACCCCTAAGCCGGGGTGGACTCTTTTCTTCTTATGCTCCCAAGGCGGGATGTAGCTTCTTCAAATGCCCCTAAGCCGGGGCATGTTCTTTATGGCTTCTATGCTCCCAGGCGGGGTATGTTTCTTTCTTCTTGTACCCACGGCGGGGTATGTTTCTTCTTCTTATCCCCCATGGCGGAGTGCGTCTTATGCTTCTAGTGCCCCCAGGATGGAGTGTATTCTCTTCATATGCCCACGGCACGGGGTGTATCTTTTACTTCTTATGCCCCCCTGAGGCGGGGGTGTATGTTGCTTCATGGACCCTAAGGCCGGGGTGTATTCCTCTTCATGTGCCCCGAAGCCGGGGCATATATTTTTTTTATGTGCCCCCCAGGCCAGGGCACAGCTCTTTGTCTTGACGCCCCGAGACCGAGGTATATTTCTTGCCTCTTACGCACCCCTGGCGGGGTATATTTTTTGATGCCCCTAAGCCGGGGAATAGCTTCTGGCTCACATGTCTCCCGAGTTGGGGTGGGTTTCTTCCTTTGTATGCCCTCATGTGGAGTATGTTCCTTTCTTTGCGTGTCCCCCGGCCGGGGTGAGTTTCTTCTTCAGATGCCCCTAGGCGGGGTATATTCTTTATGGCTTCTGTACCCCCAGGCAGGGTGTGTTGCTTCTTCAAATGCCCCCCTTAAGCCGGGGTGTCTTCTTTTGGCTTCCATGCCCCCAGGCGGGGTGTGTTTCTTCTTCAAATGCCCCCTGAGCGTGGGTATGTTTTGCTTCTTGTTGCCCCCACGGTGGGGTAGATTCTTCTGCTTCTTATGCCCCCAGGCCGGGGTGGATTCTGCTTCTTCGCTTCTATGCCCCCAGGCGGGGTGTATTTGCTGCTTGTGCACCTTTCTTTGTATGCCCCCAGGCTGGGGTGAATTTCTTTCCTCTTATGCCCCCGTGGTGGGGTATGTCTTTTGCTTCACGTGCCCCCAAGGTGGGGTGTATTGTTTCTTCTGATGCCCCCAAGGTGGGGTGTAATTCTGCTTCTTATGCCCCCAGGTCGGGGTGTATTCTGTTGCTTCTCATGCCCCCAAGGTGGGGTGTAATTCTACTACTTCTTATGCCCCTATATCGGGGTAGACTTTTCTGCTTCTTCTGCCCCAGGGTGGGGTACATTTCTCTTTGTATTCCCCTAAGTCAGGGTGTGCTTCTTTTTGTTTCATGTGCCCCCATACGGGGTAAAGTCTTCGCTTCTTCCGCCCTCATGGCGAGGTGGAGTCTGCTGCTTATGCCCCCGTGGCGGGCTGTATCTTTTGCTTCTCGTGCCCCCGTGCGGGGTGTATGTTTCCTCTTCGGATTCTCCTTAGTCTAGGGTATATTCTTTATTTCTTATGTCCCTGAGCCGGGGTATAATTTTTGTTTCGTATGCCCCCAGATCGGGGTAGATTCTCTCTTCATGTACTCCTAGGTCAGGGCGCACCTTCTTGCTTCTTATGCCCCCAAGGCGAGGTGTAGCTTTTCTTGCATCTTATGCCCCCATGGCGGGGTATATTTCTTCTTCTTATTCCCTGTGGCAGGGTATATGCATGCTCTCTTCGGGAGTGGTGGCCGTGCTTGGCCTCATTGCTATAAAGCATTCCCCACAACGGGCAACAATTCATCAAGCTATAATTGTGGTTTGTTGGATCTTCGAACAGTCATTCGAGGGGCCATCTTGTGCCGAATAGAGGCAGCAGGAAGGTGGAACAGACCGGGGCATTGCACCACGGACTTGGACCTTCCTACAGTCGGACGGGATGTCGGCCTTCTTCTTATTTTTTTCATCAGTGATGCTTGCCAACTCTTCTTTTTATCTTTTCTTTTCATCTCTTCTTTTTTTTTCTTCTTTTTTTGCATAATGGACCAAGGTGGGTACGCAGGAGAGCACTCACCCCCTCAGAGAGGGGATGAGTGGTTTGCTCCACCGCATCAATCCCACCACGGTAATCATTATTCAGAACGGGTGTCGACGGATATGGCCGTACAACCCTCTCTCGCCAATTCTTTCTCTTCCTTCCTTTTATTTCTCTCTTTTCTTCTTTTCTTCTTCCCTTTTTCCCCTTTTTTTTGGGAAAGGGGGTTTGATTTCCCCTCCCTTCTTCTTAGCGGCCTTCATGATTGCTGGAAGCTGTAGGTGCCTCGGAGTAGCATCTTCGCGGCGACAAAGATAAATTCGCCTAGTCCAACTTTTCTCCCCATAGGGCTGGTGATGCGGGACGAGACCACGGACATGACTCAAATTAGGAATGCAGTCCTCAGACTCTAGGTGAGCTCGTGATTGTCCCTTAACGAGGGAAGCGTCGGACGTGCACGGTTGAGAAACCGGCAAGAGCTAGGGTGGTCAATTCTCTCTTGTGCCCGGATCGGGTCACGGGATGGTCACACACTCTCTCACAGCAGCGGTAATGAACATATAAAGTGAACTAGATATCCCTACACATGCTCTCTAGCAGCGGCATATAAAGCATATAAGGAAATAAACGAAATGCCGAGTCTAAGAGCGAGAACGATACCTCCACGCGCTCGGCGTGGGGAAGACGGACCCGGCCGAAACTCGTACTCTCGGGATAATTAATACACAATATTACAGCAAATGAATTACTGCCCACTTCACGTAGGGAGGTAAAGGGCTACACAAATGGGCCCGGGAGGACCGAATTCAGGTTGACGGGCGGCTTCTCGCGTCTCTTCGGCAGCACCCGAACTTGTGACTGTGGGGCCCACGTGCTGTCCGGAGGGGCCGTGTGGGACCCGGTGGCACCGCTGTAGTGAGAGACGCCCGGAGGATCGCTCCTTGGGAGGGCGGCACGCTAGAACGCCGGTCGGAGGCCGGGCGGCTCCGTTCGGCACCGGTCAGAAAAACCGGCCACGGATCTGCACTTTCTGATTTTCAGCACGCGCTCGGGCGGGAACGGACGCTGCGATCAGCTCCGATGTCGGAATGCAACGAAACTAGCGCCGTTGGAAAGCTGCTTCAAAGGGATTCAACCCTATGGGATTATAGAAAAATAACCAGGCATGTACTTCTAATTGGCGAATTTTGAAGGTTGCTATTGTACAGTATCCGGACTTTCAGATCAACAGGGAACTTGTCTGAGAACTGCTGTTGACCGCTAGGAAGACCTAGGATTCAGAAGTTATGTTATTCATCAAAGTTGTAGGGATTTGAACAAGGAAAACGGCAATATTTATTGTGACAAGTTTGGAGGTGGCTACGAATTGTGATGATTTTAATACTAGCATGTGGTCGGATCTTGAAACTGGCTGACAACACTATAGCTGAAGAAGAACATGATTTTTATAAAATAGGTGGAAGGCTGATCAAAAATTAATAAAATTCATAAAGTGAGGGCTTGATGGATAGAACTCCCATTAAAATTGGCCGGGTTTGGAAAAATCAAAAAGGTGGTCGGAGATGGGAAACTCAGAGCTGCTGTCACTGTAGACAGAGACAAGACAGATCTGGGAGTGAAAGATGAACGAAAATGGAAAATTATTAATGAAGGAATTTGGACGTGAAGATTTAGGTGGAGGTGGGGATTCAAAGTAAGAACACACCCTCAAAATTTCAGCTTCCGATCTTTACGTGGTGGAGAGCAAGAATTCATGGAAGACACCTCTGTCCAGTAGGACAGAACCTTGAAGATGGCTCCGCGGCGGCTCGAAGGCGGCACGAATGGCGGCGGCGGCGGCACAGATGATCACCGGAGATAGAGGGGAGGGGATTGAAGATAGAAACACTCTAGAATTTGAGGTTGGAGGAGATGAACACCAGGGGAAGGGAGAGGGGCACAAGAAGCTCTTGGCTTTTCCAACAATTTTTCTCTTCATTAATGCTAACAATTGGAAAATACAACCTTTTATATGCCTTACATCAAAACTAATCTACACCATTAGATCTAGGGGAGGGGATTGGATGGTTGGGATCAAGTGTGACCAACACACACAAAAATTAAATAAAAAATACAAGGGGGGGCGGCCTATTGACCAATGGGAGACAAGGGGGCAAGTTTGAAATGGTAGGTAGCCTACCATGGAATTTCTTACACATTTGTCTACCCATGTGGCAATTGACATTCAACTCTTCTAGAAGGCCACCTAGGATGGTTGACTAGTCCCACATGGTCTAGGTGGACCAATGGGAAAGGGCTGGGGGTCCCCTTGCTTGGGCCCATGGGAATTTTACATATAAACCCACTAAGACTTACAATTGCGTACCCATATAACACAAGGGTATACATAAAAATATGAAAGGACATAAATGCAAACAAAATGCGGACGGTCTTGCCTCGATGTCCCCATCAGCTGGGGAAGAGGGTACCTGCAATTCATCAAAATAGGCAAACAACGTTTATTAGGAGGCCATGAGGCCCTGAATCCCCGGCGAAGAGATGAAGGGTAGTTTCCGTCCCACCGGACGTGCCAGACTTGTGGACGCACTTTTCGGTTAAAAAAATCTTTTGTTGGTTTATTGAGTGCGTGGGCGTGCCAGTCACAAAGTGACGATTTATTCAGACTTCACGGAGGCCCATGGTGCGCTCGATCTGACTTCGTCAGGCGACTGTGTGGTTCGTGTCGGGACCGAAACCCGCCGCGCCATAAAGGTCACGACGTTATTTACATCCCCTCGAAGCGGGGAACACCCTTGATTAATCGCCGAGGGTCAGGGCCTCATGGCCAAGAAATTATATTGAGAGAAACAAGATGATAGCGATCTTGAATCAGTTGGAAAGCCCTATGTCTAGGGAAGCAAGCATTTGAAATATGTCGGTCACTCAAGGGACCATTTTGATATCCGGACGAGCGTCCGGCTTCAGGAAATCGTAATCGTCATGGGCAAAACCGGAGAGTATGTATGTCGGGGCACGAAAAATTTGTTGTTTAGGGGAACGGGAAACGTTCGGCTAAATCTCGATTAGAATGGTCGGAAACCCGTGAGCTTGTCGGCCCGGTGCAAGATCAAACTGCGACCATGCTGCGGTGCCCCCCCCCCCCCCCCCCCCCCCCCGCGGTCGAAGTCAGGCTTGCGTGGACATCGTTAATATTTCCGGCGCCAAGGGGGCAACGGGAGAATGTGCCTTAAATCAGCTGGAAAGCTCTATGTCTTGAGAAGCAAACATTCGAAACGTGTCGGTCGTTCGGGGGACCGTTCAATATTCGGACGGGTGTTCGACTTGAGAATATCGTAATCGTCGTAGGCAGACCCGGAACATATGTATGCCGGGGTACGATAATTTTATTATTCCGAGGAACTGAAAACATTCTGTTAAATCCCGGTTAGTGTAGTAGGAAACCAGTGAATTTATTGGCCCGGTGCGAGATCGAGTCAGGATCATACCGGGGGCACCTCCCGTGTGTAGACACGCCGTTCTTGACATTATCATGAGTAAATCTCATATTACACTATGATACCCCAAGGTGGCCTTCACATTTTTAATTACTCTGGTGATTTCCTATTTTTATGAATTTTTTTATATTTTTTCGTGAAAAATCATGGAAGCGTCCACACGCCTGGACGCCTCAATCAATGACAAAAAAATAAAAAAATCAAAAATCATGGAAGCGTCCACGCGCCTGGACGCCTCAATCAATGACAAAAAAATAAAAAAATCAAAAATCATGGAAGCGTCCAGCTGCCTGGATGCCTTAATCAATGACAAAAAAATATAAAAAATCAAAAATCATGGAGGTGTCCACTTGGCTGGATGCCTCCATCAATGCAAAGTAATAAAAAATAATAATATTAATAATGATAAAAAAATAATAATTTCATGGAGGCGTCCAGGCCCTTGGACGCCTCCATCAACTTGCCCACGGGCGCCCCCCGCCCGGCGGTCGGTTTATCGTTTGGAAAAAAATCTAAATTGTGAAGACATCCTGCCAACTAGACGCGCCCATTCATGAATTACGGGTGCCGATCAAAACCACGCGTTGTGCCAAACCGCGTGCGGCTTTCGACGGGATTCGGTGGGCTTTTATGGAGGCGTCCAGTTGCCTGGACGCCTCCTTGAAAATATTTGAAATAAAAAAATAAAAAATAAAAATAGAATAAAATATAATTTCTGCCCTGATGAAGGCGTCCAGGGTCCTGGACGCCTCCATACTCCAGAGCCCTATAAATAGAGGCCCCCCCCTCTGTCCGGAGGGAGCTTTTAAGAGGTCCGAGGGGCTGCCGGAGCCCAGAGGCTGCCGGAGTCATTTCTAATCCATGGGGTCTTTTGTAGGGGGAGGTTCTGCCGGCTTCTCGGGTGCCCGCGCTCGCGAGAGGAAGGTCGTCTTCGTCCACCGCGCTTCCACGTCGTCCCTACGCTGCCGAAGCTCCGCCGGATCTCGCCATCGGCACATCCAATAAGCCAATTCTCTCCCCCTTCTTCTCCGTAGTTCTTTGCATTCATCATTTTGCATCCTCTATCTCCCTTCATAAGGGCGCCTTCTCTTATATACTTCTTGCATTCATCATCCCATTTTCCTCCTACTCGAGTCCGAGAGGGGTTTAAAACCACACCAACCAGGTGTGTGTTCTGTCACGATTTCGTTATTTTCTTCGCAAGGGATTGATACTACACCGTCATTTTCTAATCCTGTTTACCTACTGTCTGTTATTTTGCAAGGGTAACTAAAGAAGGCCCTCTCCGTCGGCCGGCCGAAGGGGGAGGAAGAAGCAACCCGCCACTTCCTGCTAGTGAGGTAGGCGCGATCATTTCCTTATTTTGGGGTCTCTAGCCCCTGGCGATCACATCATATTCTCGAGGCCGTGGCGAGTCACTTCCCCAATGGCCGTTTAAATTCCCGTTCGTATATTCTCTTTATATTCTGTTATATTCTTATCTGCTCATATTCTCGAGGCCGCGGCGAGTCACTTCCCCAATGGCCGTTTAAATTCCCGTTCTTATATTCTCTTTATATTCTGTTATATTCTTATCTACTCATCTTTATATTCTGTAATATTCTTATCTGCTCATATTCTCGAGGCCGCGGCGAGTCACTTCCCCAATGGCCGTTTACATTCCCGTTCTTATATTCTCTTTATATTCTGTTATATTCTTATCTACTCATCTTTATATTCTGTTATATTCTTATCTGCTCATATTCTCGAGGCCGCGACGAGTCACTTCCCCAATGGCCGTTTAAATTCTCGTTTTTATATTCTCTTTATATTTTATTATATTCTTATCTGCTTATATCCTCGAGGCCACAGTGAGTCACTTCCCGCAATGGCCATTTGAATTCTGTCCTTTCTCTTGTATATCTTGAATTGCTGCTATATCAGCTATACTCTCGAGACCGCGGCGAGTCGCTTCCCGCAATGGCCGTTTCAATTCTTGCTATTTGATTTCTGCACCATTCCCGTCCCCCCGAGGCCGCGGCGAGTCACTTCCCGCTATGGCCGTTTAACCCCCATATCTTGTTATATTACATTTGTCCCGCTCGCCCCGCCGGAGTAATCTCTCATGGTGGCCCCTTCTCTTTTCTCTTATTTCTGTGTTACAGCAAACAAAACGAGCCCGCGCGCTCCACATTTTTGTTTCTCAAACCGCGTGACGTCGCTCACACCGTGATCCAAACGAGGCTCGCGTGGGCATCATTAATATTTCCGGTGCCGAAGGGCAGCGGGAGAGTTTCCCGGGATTAGATCCCAAAATGAGGACATGTTCAAGGACAGCGGGTTATAGGCCTAGGGTATGGGTCAGACAGCGACCATGATTGGGGCGAACCCAAGGTCCAAGCGTGACCCAGGAAGGCCTTATCAATATTCCCATGCAAAGGGTCCGGGGTGACGAAAGCCTTCTCGTTCCATTCAGAGTTTTGTCGGTCATCCATGGACCACTTTATGTTCGGACAATGGTCCGTACTGAAGGCACGGCGCAAACGGAAACAGACCCGTACAAATGTATGCCGGGAGACGGCAGTTTCAATAAGAGGGCGGGAGCGAACCCCTATGGGAACGAGCCCGACTCAACGAACTATTCGCCCAGAGTAGTGTTGGATTACGGCAATATCGGGATAATTCCCGAGTTCCGAGCCCGACTGGGAGAGGGTGTTATTGATATTCCCTTCATATCGGGTCTCAAGGAGAGACGAGGCTGCGGAACGGATCATCATTTTATTATTATTTGAATTTTAATTATTTTTGTTATTTTATATATTTTTGGTGAGTTTGTTATTATTAGTATTCACTTTATTATTATTTATTTATTTATTTATTATTTTCTTTGTTATTATTATTATTATTATTTGTTATGATTCATTTATTCATTATTATTTTTCTCTCAAGCTTATTATTAGTATTTTTGTTATGGTTTATTGATTTATTATTATTTTCTTTCAGTTTGTTATTATTATTATCCTTTGTTATGATTTATTTGTTCATTGTTATTTTCTATTGTTGTTATTATGTATCCGTTTATTTATTTTTTATGTTGTTCATGGATTCCCTTTTTTTATCGCAGGTGCGTTATGCCCTTTTTTTATTTATTTATTCGTTTCATTCTTTTTATTATTGCTCTTCTTATTATTATCATGATTTTCATTACTATGTGTTTTCTTTATCTTCCTTTCTTTCGTTTATTCATATATATATATATATATATATATATATATATATATATATAAGGCGCGCCGGGAGTGCACCGGATGAGGGGCGTGAGGGCGTGCCGGGTAAGAGCGCCTGACGGCGTGCCGGGCAAGGGAGGCCACGGAGTGTGCCGGTTAAACGGGCGGAAGGCTGTGCCGGGCAAAGGCGACCAAGGGCGTGCCGGACAGGTGCGCTGGGAGTGTGCAGGGCCAAGCGCGTTAGGGCGTGCCGGTGGAGCAGGTTGGGGCGTGCCGGGCAAGGGCAGGCCAAGGTGTGTCGGGCTGGGGTAGCTAGGGAGCGTGCCGGGCAAGGCAGTGGTTGGAGCGTGCCGGGTAAGGGCCGAAGGCCGTGCCGGGTAGGGAGGTCAAGGCCGTGCCGGGCGGAGCACCCTGAGGGCGTGCCGGTGGCGGGCGAGGCTAAGGGTGTGCTGGGTGAGTGGCACTGGGACTGTACCGGGTGATATCACTACAAGAAAAAGTGGCTATAGCGACCGCATTAGCGACCGCTTTAATCGGTCGCTAGTCGGTCCCAAATAGAGACCAATTCGACGACCGAAATAATCGGTCGCATATCTGAGACCGATTGGCGACCGAAATAAATTCGGTCGCCAATCGGTCGCTGATCCCGTTATACTCCCCCCTGCGACCCCCGCCCGCCCGAGCCCCTCCCCTCCCGCCCGAGCCCCCGCCCGAGCCCCCTTCCCCTGCGGCCCCCTCCCCCTGCGGCCCCCTCTCCGCCCTAGCCCCCCCTCCACCCTCCCGCCCGAGCCCCCGCCCGAGCCCCTGCGGCCCCCTCCCCCTGCGGCCCCCTCTCCGCCCTAGCCCCCCTCCTCCGCCGGAGTCCCCCCTTCCCCTGCGGCCTCCCGCCCGAGCCCCCCTCCGCCGGAGCCCCCCCTCCCCCTGCGGCCTCCCGCCCGAGCCCCCCTCCTCCGCCCGAGCCCCCCTCCCCGTGCGGCCTCCCGCCCGAGGCCCCCTCCGCCGGAGCCCCCCTCCGCGCCGCTCGCCTCGCCGTCGTCGCCGCGCCGCTCGCCTCGCCGTCGCCGCTCGCCGTCGCCGTCGTCGCCGGCTTCCTCTCTCTCACACACAGGTACCTCTCTCTCTCTCTCTCTCTCTCTCTCTCTCTCTCTCTCTCTCTCTCTCTCTCCAACCCGCCGCGGCCCCCCCACAGGTACCCCTCTCTCTCTCTCTCTCTCTCTCTCTCTCTCTCTCTCTCCAACCCGCCGCTGCCCTCTCTCTCTCTCTCTCTCTCTCTCTCTCTCTCCAACCCGCCGCTGCCCCCCCCAAGGTACCTCTCTCTCTCTCTCTCTCTCTCTCTCTCTCTCTCCAACCCGCCGCGGCCCCCCCCCCCCACAGGTATCTCTCTCTCTCTCTCTCTCTCTCTCCAACCCGCCCCCCCACAGGTACCCCTCTCTCTCTCTCTCTCTCTCTCTCTCTCTCTCTCTCTCCAACCCGCCGCGGCCCCCCCCCCACAGGTACCTCTCTCTCTCTCTCTCTCTCTCTCTCTCTCTCCAACCCGCCCCCCCACAGGTACCCCTCTCTCTCTCTCTCTCTCTCTCTCTCTCTCTCTCTCTCTCTCTCTCTCTCTCTCTCTCTCTCTCTCTCTCTCTCTCCAACCCGCCGCGGCCCCCCCACCCCAACCCCCTGCAGGGAATTTAATGTGAAAATTTTGTTTAGGCCATGCTAATTTTTTGTTTAGGGCATTTCATAGTCCATGTTATTGTTAATATGATAGAATATTATTTTGTGCACTTTTCAGGTGTTTGGGTGCTTTATATTGCCTTTATTAACAGTCATATGGACCTTCCATTTTTTGTAGTAAAATACCAGTGCATGTAAATAGTCATTTTTGTGTGTTAGCATGATAATATATTCACAAACATGTGTTGTATTTGGATTGGCCTCACCTCTCCTTTCCTAATGATTAGTGTAAGGTTTTTAAGGGTTTAGTGTTTAGTGTTTAAGGTTTAGGGTTTTAGATTTAGGTTTTAGGTACTAGATTTAGGTTTTACTCTTTTAAGGTTTAGGATTTTTAGGGTTTAAGGTGTTTAGGGCTTTTAGGGTTTAGGGTTTAGGATTTTAAGCTTTATGGTTTAGGGTTTGGGGCTTTAGGGTTAGGATTTAAGGGTTAGGTGTTAGGGTTTAGGAAGGGTTTCAGGGCTACAGGTTTTTGGACTTCGATTTTAAGTGTGGGTTTTTCGGTTTACGGTTGCTAGGCTTAGGGTTGAGGGGCTGTTTAGTGTTTAAGGTTTAAGGGCTTACGGTTTTAAGATTTAAAGTTTAAGGTTTGACAGTTTTGAGGTTTAGTAGTTTATGTATTAGGGGTGGGGTAAGGGGTTCAATGTGGGTTTAGGATTTTAGTGTTTTAAATTTTATGGTTTTTAATTATTTTAGGGTTTTACAGTTTAGGGGGTTATGAGTTTATTTTTTTATGTTTAGGGTTTAACATATAGGGTTAGGGTTTAAGGTTTAGGGTTATTTAGGGTTTAGGTTTTTGGGTTTAGGGTTAGTTGTTTGGTGTTTAGGTTTGTTTGCATTTTATATTTGGCATATGAGTTTAGGGTTTTGGATTTAGCATTTGGGGTTTTTGGTTTAGCGGTTAGGGGGGTGGATTACGGTTTTGAGAGTTTAGGCTTTAGGGGTTTTTGGTTTAGTGGGTCTAGTTTCTAAGGATTTTAGGTTTTAGGGTTTAGGGTTTTTCATGTTTTTAGGGTTTATAGTTATTACAATTTAGGATTTTTAGGGTTTAGGGTTTTTCGAGTTTTTATGGTTTATAGATATTATGGTTTCATATTTTTAAGGTTTAGGGTTTAGGGTTTAAGGTTTTCAAGATTTATGGTTTAATGTTTTGAGTTTAGGGTTTAATGTTTTTAAGGTTTAAGGTTCTTGGGGCTTTTAGGGTTTTACATATAGGTTTACATTTTTGGGTTTCTTTTATTTAGGGTTTGATGTTATTAGTGATTTTAGGGTTTATGATTTTAAATTTATGGTTTATGGTTTAGAGTTTATAGTATTAAGATTTTTGATTTTTAGGTTTAGGAGTTTTAGGGTTTAAGGTTTAGGATTTAGGGTTTTTCAGATTTAGTCTTTTATGTTTGTGGTTTTTAAGGATTTTAGAGTTTCTAGTTTTAGGGGTAACTCAAGATTTAGGGTTTTAAGGTTTAGGGTTTGGGATTTTTAGTTTGAGGGTTTGGGGTTTAGCAATCGGTGGTTTAGCAGTTTAGGAGTTTAAGGGATCGTAGTGGGGTTAGGGGTTAGGGGAGGGTTTAAGATTTATAATTTTTAAGGGTTTTATGGTTTTATGATTTAGGGGGTTCGGGGTCTGCAGTTTAGTGTTTTTAGGGGTTTTAGGGCTTACGTTTTTTTTTCTATAGGGTTTACAATTTTTACGGGTTTAGGGTTTAAGGTTTAGGGATTTGGGAATAGGTTTAGGTTTTAGGATTTTAGATTTAGGTTTGAGCAAATCGCTCAAAAGTGCAATTTGCAAATGCACTTGGTTTATAATCAAAGCCGTCGGGGTCCGGGGGTCCAGAATGTGAAATACTGATCCGATCGGCATTCCGATCATTCCAACACAACCTGGGAGGTAGACGTGACTTGTCAGAGCTGACGGATTCTAAATCGGACTACCGGTTTGAGCCCGACGCTCAAAAGTGCAATTTGCAAATGCACTTGGTTTATAATCAAAGCCGTCGGGGTCCGGGGGTCGAGAATGTGAAATACTGATCCGATCGGCATTCCGATCATTCCAACACGACCTGGGAGGTAGACGTGACTTGTCAGAGCTGACGGATTCTAAATCGGACATCCGGTTTGAGCCCGACGCTCAAAAGTGCAATTTGCAAATGCACTTGGTTTATAATCAAAGCCGTCGGGGTCCGGGGGTCCAGAATGTGAAATACTGATCCGATCGGCATTCCGATCATTCCAACACGACCTGGGAGGTAGACGTGACTTGTCAGAGCTGACGGATTCTAAATCGGACTACCGGTTTGAGCAAATCGCTCAAAAGTGCAATTTGCAAATGCACTTGGTTTATAATCAAAGCCGTCGGGGTCCGGGGGTCCAGAATGTGAAATACTGATCCGATCGGCATTCCGATCATTCCAACACAACCTGGGAGGTAGACGTGACTTGTCAGAGCTGACGGATTCTAAATCGGACATCCGGTTTGAGCCCGACGCTCAAAAGTGCAATTTGCAAATGCACTTGGTTTATAATCAAAGCCGTCGGGGTCCGGGGGTCCAGAATGTGAAATACTGATCCGATCGGCATTCCGATCATTCCAACACGACCTGGGAGGTAGACGTGACTTGTCAGAGCTGACGGATTCTAAATCGGACTACCGATTTGAGCAAAACGTTTAAAATTATCATTCGTCAATTTCACTTCAATGAAAAACATCTTGCTTTTAATTTTCAAGAATAATTGATTTCTTTATTAAAGAATTGATTTTAATTTTTTTAAATGATATACAGGATCATCCGTCGCGAGATGTTGGACGAGACGACGACCAGGATGACACATATGCGGAGGATTTGTGATTTCATTTTAGTTATTTGTATGTTGCCATTTTATTATGGATGTATGATTAATTTGTGTGTTTGTATGTGATGAATTTGAAATTTGTGGAGATTATGAGTTGTGTAGTTGATTTATATGTTTTTATGAAATTGTTATGTAACAGGTTATTTATTTTATTAAATTGTTATTTATCAGGTGATTTATAGTAGCTTTATATTAATTTTTGAAAAAAAAAAATTTTAATTAGCGACCGCATGGAGACCGAATAGCGACCGAAGTTATTACTTATTTTATGAAAATATTAACTTTGGCGACCGCATAGCGACCGAATAGAGACCATATAGTCGTTTATATAATTTTTTTTAAAAAAATACTACAAAATTGGCGACGGAATGGAGACCGAATGGAGACCGAATAGAGACCGATTGACTCTGGGACCGTTCTTGCGACCGGGTTATATCGGTCTCTATGAACGACTGATTCGGCGACCGAATTTATTCGGTCGCCATCAGCGACCGTATCCGCGACCGACTTATGTCGGTCGCAAATTAGCGACTAGTATATAGCGACCGAAATATTCGGTCGCTAAGTGGTGTCTGTTCGGTCGCTATTGGATTTTGCGACCGAATAACGACTGAATAGAGACGGAATACGTCGGTCGCTATTTGCGAACTTTCTTGTGGTGTATGGCCAGGCTGTGTGCCGGGCAGGGAGGTCAAGGCCTGGGGTTAGGTGTACCGGGGAAAGCCTGGGGCTGGGTGTGCCGGGTAGGCCATGGTGGAGTGTATGATGGGCGAGGTCTGCCCAGGTTTATGCACATGTGAGATGTGTGAGGGGCCGGTTGGCCAAGGTTGACGCACATCGGGGATGTGTGGTAGGGTTTTCTTCTTATTTATGAAATGCATGCAGGGGTTCTTGATTTGGTTTTCTTTTATTCACGTAAGTCATGTTTGGGGTTGTGTTCATCGGTCCGTCATAAGGATGTATTGTGTTCAGTTATTCGGGCTCTATGTGGTTCTGTTGTTTCAGTTGAAGTGTTTTATTATTTTATTTCATTTGTTTGTTGCTTCCTTTTATCTTTTAATGTGTTCTTGTTTCTGACGAAAATTCGGCAGCATCTCCCCTTGACCCGGATGGGAAGGGAAATAAAGGGAACACGCCCACATGAAGTGGCGGAACCCGTCAATTTGAGGTGTGTGCTAGGGGCAACAACACCTTTGATGAAACTTCGGAAAGCCTGAGGAAATCAACGGATGGGGACCACGCCTAAGGCGGGCTGGGGTGTGTCGGGCAGAGGCCAGCTGGGGTGTGCCGTTGGAGGGTAGCCTGGGTGTGCCGCTGAGGGACTGTGCCGCTGTGGACGCCCCCAGGGCGTGCCGGGCAAGGCACCCGGGAGTGTGCCGGCGAAGGGGCTATGAGAGGTGTGCCGTTGGGACACGTTCAAGCCGGTTACGAGCACGAGTTGCAGTTTATTTGATTTTCTTCGGGGCCCACGGGTTATGAGCTTCCCGGGGGTTAGTTTCTCTTCGTTGTCGTGACTCCAGGGAGGGCTTCACGGCAGTGTGCATATTTGGGGAGTCTGGATGACTAGTCTCTCCGGGGCTTCTTCACTCGGTGCCGTTGTTGATGCAGAGCCGAGCAGGATATCTGGACGTGTAATTTTTGGTGTCCACAAATGCCCCCCACCTACGGGTAGCGCGGGCGAAGGATGAGACAAGCGGTGCACGTGGGTGCAATTGCCCTCATAGGATCTCTTCTCTCTTTTCCTTTCTTTTCTCTCTTCTCTTTTCTTTTCTTCTTCTTTTTTTTCCTTTTTTTTCTTTTCTTTTCTTCTTCTCTTCATCATTCATTCATTCATCCTTTTTTGAGGGGCTCCAAGGCCGTTAATTGAATAGATGTCGGCTCAGGGGCCAATAATTGGATAGCTGTCGGCCCAGAGGCCGATGATTAAATAGCTGTCGACTCAGGGGCCAATAATTGAATGGCTATCGGCTCAAGGGCCGATAATTGAAAGCTGTCGGCTCAGGGGCCGATAATTAAAAATCTGTCGGCTCAGGGGCCGATAATTGAATAGCTGTCGGCTGAGGGGCCGATAATTGAAAGCTGTCGGCTCAGGGGCCGATAATTGAAAGTTGTCGGCTCAACAGTAGAACCAAGAGCCCAAGAATCATGGGGAAGTAACAAGCAAACAACATCAGAATAAAATGGTAAATAGGAAGACAGTTGCAAGCGGCCATCAGAGATCACAAGCCGGGGAACACGAGGGAAGAGAGGGTAACACAAACAACCCAAAGGCCGGGAAGGCTGCATCGAACGGTCAGAGGAGCATCACCCACGTAGAGGGCATGACCGCGGTTGAAGACCTTGGTCGGGCGTTGATGGCGAACCACCTTGAGGAGACAACAGCATGAGTTGGCGAAGCTGCAACAGGGGTGCCAGCGAGGCAGGATAGGACAGGACGCCAGGAGGGGGGGCAGCACGACAGGGGTGGACGTCGAAGCACCAGCAGGATGGTGACGTGAGGAGCTCACCAAACACATGTCGGCCATCGGAGGGGACCGGAGAGAGCGCGGCGGAAGTAGGAGGTAGACATGTCAATCACCAGGCAGCGGAGAACCGCCCAAGGAATGACGTGGCAGGAGGGTACTAACAGCCGCCGGTAGGCATCAGCAGGGGCGGAGCGTGCCGATGCATAGCCGGCCACGGCGGTTGAGGACGAAAGAGCGCTGGAGAGCCCAAGGGGAGGTGCAGTAGTCGCTGTAGCTCCGCCGTTAGAAGCGCCAGCAGCAAGGCCAGCACCACCGGGCTGGATCGGAGGAGCAGGCACGGGGGGAACACCTCTGAGCCCAGAGGTGGGCAGAGAAGAGCGGGGGATCGCAAGAAAAGGAGCGGAGGAGGCAGAGCCCGGGCAGACCGGAGCCGGAGAAGATGGCCCGACGAAGCAAGCCCTCTGCCGCAGCGGTAGAGAGCACGAAGAGGGGCAACGAAGCCAAAACAGGGGACCGTAATCGCCAGATGTCCCATCACGGCGGTGGGCGCAAGAGGAGGTCCCGCCAGAGGAGACGCACGCAACGAGCAGCCCGCAGGAGGTAGACGAAGACCAGCAGCTGCAGATACAACCGACGGCGAGGGGATCTGCGGGGCTGCCGAAGTCGACGGAGCGCCAGCAGGGAAGGTTGAACAGGAGGGGGCAGATGTCGAAGGACCCGCGGAAGGTAGCGAGGGAAGAGTGCCAAAGACGGGACGCCCTAAGGCTGGGGGAAACACGGCAGGAGCGGCAAGAGAACCACCACGGACAGGCAGGATGCCGCACAGGAGAGCCAGGCAACACCGGCAACGGAGAGCACTCCAGAGGACGAAGGAGACCCCCGTGAGGCCCAACCGTAGCACCGACAGCCGCAGAAGAGCTGGACGGCTAGCCACGTCCGTACATGCAGGGCCGCGAACAGGCAAAACGGGGGAGGAGGCGACGGAGGCTCCCGCGGCACAAGACGGCGACGGAGGGGACAGTCCGCCAAGGGAAAGTAGCAAACGGGAAGGAGAGACGAGCACATGGCTTCCGAAGAAGGGGCGGGAGGAGTGGAGAAAGACGAGACGAGCAGGCGAGGTGCAGACGAGCAGGCGAGGAGTCGCCAGGGAGAACTGTAGTGGAAGCCGGAGGACGAACGAACCCGCCGGAGAAACCTGCATAGGGCAGTCCCCACGACGGCCTGAGCAGGAGGAAGGTGACGGACGTCTGTACAAACATCGCCGAGAACGGACGAGCTCCCACCAGCGGAGGCGGCGGGGAGGAGCGCCCGGGAGGGGAGGACCAGAGGCAAGCGGTTGAGGACCGGCACCAGGCATGACCGTACCACCCTAGCCGCGAACGACGGACGCAGCAGCGGAAGCGACGGAGACGAAGGGGACACTGGCAGGAGGACAGAGGGGCCAAGAAGGGGAGGATTAACCACAAGAAATGAGATTTGAATTCATGCGTTCTCCAAATATTAAAGGAGGTAATTAGCATACCATCTGAGGTAATTAATTAAGGCTCGCCACTTGCTGCTGCAACTCAAGAGAATGCCGATGGTGAAACTCAAGAACGCACAAATTAAACCTGTTCGCATCCTGGCATATATATATATATATATATGGACTGCGTTTGTACCTGCATGCACGGGTATTCATCCTCGTATGCTGGAGTTGGACTCCAAATCTCTCTTTCAGCAAGCTGCTTTGCGGTGGTAATTGGATTTCCTTCAAAACTGCCTTGTCTGACCTCTCCTCAATTAATTCTTAACGAGTTGACCTACGTCTCCCGATCGAGGAGAGAATATGGAGGAGGTAGCGGTGGCTTGGTGGCGGGGCCACTAACCAGGCCGAGCCCAACCCTGCCGGCACCCGGGGATGCCCCTGCCTCCGACAACGGTGGGCTCCCCCTCCTCCTTCCACGGTTCCGCCGTCACCTCTCCCCTCGATCGGCCGCCGCGCGCCTCCTCACTCCACCGCCGGCAACCCCTGCCGTGCCGGGCTCTCGATCGGACGGTGCGATCCAATATGCCCATGCCATACTGGTACGGTGCATGCGGCACAACCAACCTTGGTCCGAACCAAGTCATCATAGAAAACAAATTTGCGATAAACCTTACTAACCCATATCGCTTGCATCCAGCTGACAATCCCCCCTTGCTCCCTTAATAAGACAACGCTATATCTGGAAGTGTTTCTCTAAACGTAAACATCTTCTGGCAATGAACAAATTAACAGGAAGAAATTAATTTGAAAATTTTATACGTGGATGGAACTTTTGAAGTGTCCAAGGCATCAATTAATGGAATTCTGTATCATTGGTATGTATGTACAAGGGGAGCTCCGGCCAGCCAATTCATGCTCCACAAATTAAGAGGCTCGATCAACAACCACAGACAACAAGTTGCTGGTTCATCCCTGACAATATGAATGAACATGGCGCAAGCGATGCTGAGCACGGGAGGGCGGCTACGGCGGCAAGCAATGCTCTCTCGGCGTTCCGTGACGATCGCTTTCGGAGGCAGGAGACAACGCTGCACATGAAAGCTGAGTCGCACGGCAGAGTTATCGGTCCCGCAGACGGCAGCCCGAACACGTCCTCGGACATCCTGAGGAGCTCCCCGAAGATATGACTGTTGAGGTAAGCGAGCGGCACCTCAAAACGTCACCCGTCACTAGAGTACACCACGAAGCGGCCCTTTCCCGCTGGTGCCGTGGCACTGCGAGCAACCGAGTCCGGGGTCATCATGGTTGAGCCCCCTTTCGGGAAGGTGATCCTCTTCCTCGCAGCAACAGTGGCCCTGAGCCAGTTCTTCGCCATCTGGCCAAGCCTCCTGGAGCTGATCATGGTTTGGGTTGATGGACGTACTAATCCCGGTGGGCACACACTCAAAGGAGAGATCGATCGATCGATCGAGAAAAAGCTAGCTGTATAAGCTTTGTTGATCTTCAGGTTGTTCTGACTGGGTGGAGATCCCCGGCCAAGGGAGTCCCTTATATATATATACAATGGGGGATGGCGAAGCTAGCTAGGGACACTCCCATTGAAGCTGCCTGTACGTAGCTTTCACCATTACGGAGTGGGACCGGGGGAAGCAGGCCCATGTGAAGTGGCACCTTGTGACGCTGGGAATGCTGGGATTTGGTTCGGCCATCAATTCGAAGAATGACTTTTTCACAAAAGACAGCTCCAAGATCGACTTCCGGGGCGAGATGCAGAGTCTATCTCTTGTCAGGGAGGGAAGACACACATCTTGTTATGCAATACTGTTAATAGTGTTTTAGAGAGCTTAATATTGGTAGTTAATAGTCCCGTATTAAATATAAGTTAAAATATAATATATTTATAATAGTAGAATTTTATTCACTCAATATTTTAAAATTTTAAATTAAATGATTTAATTTAATTAAGTTTAATTTAATATTAAAATCTATGATTATGACCTGGACTAGGCCCCGTGTTTATATGATTATCCATGCATGTGACAAAGCCGGAACCACAAATCCACCAACAAAGGTAGGTTGTGATCAAGAGAGGGGGAGACCAACCTATACCCATCTGTCTCTCTTCTGGATGGACACACGTACCGTCGGGATCTTAACTTTTGATTCATTAATTTTCTTTTATGTCGGACCAACCGCTGCTAATCACTTGTCTTGCTACTGCAATAAATGTATTATAAATCAATGTCTTCGATCAACCAGCTAGCCGAAATCTATCTTTCCCTGCCGTCGAAGAAATGAAGGATTTGCAAGAAATTAATAACAAAGAAAGACTTCTCATAAAAAAAAGGTGGAAAAGGACTTTTGACAGTGAGAATCCAAGAAATTACTTTACCATTACATGTATACGTATACCAAGATATATCGAGTCAGGTCGTCTACGATAAATGGATGTTCTCTCTAAACCATCACACACTTTTTTAATTAATAATATTTTTACGGGAAAAGAGAAATCACATGCTTTCCATACATGTTTTATGTTGGCATCAGTACCATGTCACTGTTAATTAGCTGTTAAGGATTTCAATTTCAAGATGAAATACATGGAAGAAAAAAAGATGAACTGCGGACAGATCGAGATTTTGAAATAGCTTCCCTAGTCGATGAAGCGTACGTTTATCTCTTGATCAATGTTATCAGAATCGAATCGGTATCTGAATCGGTCAATGAATAGATTCGGTTCGAACCGATTAAACCGTTTAATTGAATCGATTTGAACCGTGATATTATCATAATATTGATACATGGTCCAACCCGATTCTATAACCCAAGATAATTAGAAATAAAATATAATGATTAAAATAAAATAACATACATGTATAATTATTACTCATGAATCGTGATTATATAACTATACAAGTAAAAAAATAACAATAACATGGTAAAATAAGTTGACCTTAAAATTTTGTAATATTCTATTGGTCTTCACGTTTCACAATTGACATATACGCTCATTTAAAATGTTAAATTTTAAATTTTAAATATATCTAATATAAAATGATAAATAATAATAAATCAATAATAATAATATAATTTTGTTAACACATAAATATTATTTTAAATATATAAAAAAATTATGTTTAATTTTTTCTATTTTAAAAGTTGAATCGGGTAAGACCGATTCACCGGTCGAACTGTGCGCGCGATTTATCCGATTCGTTCGATTTTTTAATATTAGATCGGACCGATCTTAATCAAACCGATTCCTTCACCCGTTCACGGTCTGATCGGCTGGTCCAATTTGATTCTGATGGCTTTTGATCGAAGAGAAAGCGAATGGACAGTGGAACCGAAGCCCACTCCTGTGATCCAAATCTAGTTTTCTCTTTTACTCCAGTGGGTGTCGACGATGGGAGCGAAAGAGGCCCAGCCGATCAGTATTCACGGCGGGCCTCGATCAAACGCATGATGTGTTTGTCGACATGATCAAGACGGGAAGATTTGCTCACTTTGTTTGCGGTACCAGTAGATTACAGGATGGCTTTTGTGAGGTCGACGTACGTGTTCTTTGATCACATGCCCATGTGACATGTCCGAGATCACTTTGCAGGTGCAGAAGAGAGAAGTTGTGAAAGAGATCGACATGGAAGAAGAAGATTGGTGGGTCATTGCTAGCGACGAAGGGCAGCTGGTCTGTTGGTCCTGGCCCCCTCGTCAACAAGCCACATTGCGTGTTTTAGTTTAATCTCCCATGGCCATGTTGCTCTCTTCTGATCGACTATATATTGTCCAGGGAGCATTTAAATCAAACAAAATTTACCTATGGATCTACTTGTGCGACCCAAGTTAATTACCACTTATCGATCGCTCTTGGTCTTTAAGATTGGTTTAATTAAAAATTATTATTATTAAAAGAAGGAAAGACAATCAACGTGGAGGTGGACATCTCACCTTATCTCCACGGAATGAGTAAAAAGAAAAATAATGAGAATCACCCACCCTAGATAACATCCGTAGAGGCTGGAATCTGGTTTCTATGCCACGTACCCTTTCTCTATTTATTTGTTGAAAAAGTCATCCGGCACCTCGTGGAAGCCTGCAATGATGCGGGACGGACACGGGGACCGACTCTACGTGGTATGGACCTCGGACTCTAGATGCGGACACGACCAGCAATACATGATGGGAGAGACATTAGGCCCGACACGGAGAGCTCCTATGGGCTATAGGTCACTAACAGAACGCAAGTTCATTCGTCGTCCCAAGCGAGGGAAACGCGGATCGTGCGCGGTTGAAGAACCGGCAGAGTTCAAGGTAGTCAGACTCACTTCCGGACTCGGATCAAGTCGCGGGACGGGTCACTCTCACACTCACAGCGGTGACATGGACACAAGGGCTAGTACCTATCGCTCTCGGCAGCGGCAAAAGACCATATAATAGCTAAGCAAATGAACGCCAAGAGGTTAAGACCATTACCTCCACGCACCCGGCGTGGCGAAGACAACCCCGGCCGAATTACGGACTCCCGGTTAACAATGATTACAGCAATACACTAAGTCGACCCACTCCACGCAGGGAGGTAAAAGGTCACATGTGTGGTCCGGGAATCACGCAACTCGGGTTGACGGGCAGCATCTTGATGTCGCCCGGCGGTGCCGAACTCTGCGTTTTCGTGCTTTCCGAACGGCAGCTTCTACGGGCCCGCGGGGCCCACTGACGGCGCTGTCCTCCGGATCTGCGGTGGTGGGACCCACCGTGATGGGGACCCCTGGTGGCACGCCTCCACGGACGACGGTCGGCCGGGAACACCGATCGGGGGTCGATCGGCCCCGATTCCAATTGATGAACTAGCTGTCCACGGATTTTGGTTGCTATCTTCCGGCGCGCGCTCCGGCGAAAACGGCCGCTGCGAGCAATCCCGACGTCGGATCGGGACGCATGAGCTATCGTTGGAAAGCTCTCTTCAAATGCTTCGATCTAGACCCAGAGAGATCTGCTGGATCTGGTCGGATCAGAACTTTATTGAATTTACAAGTCCCTGTTGTACAGTAACCGAAATCTCAGATCTGCAGGGTACTTGTCTGAGAATCACCGTTTACCACCTAGTAAACCTCCGATTCAGCTCCTGAGTTCTTCTTAGGAGTTGTAGAGAATCAAACCACGGAACTGGGACTATTTTTATAATTTGATTTGGAGGTGGAGGCGATTTGTTATGATTTTCGGGGTGACTGGTGGTTGGATCTAGGAACAGGTGGACAGAACTATAGATGGTCTGAGAACGAATTTTAGAAAATATGAGATGTGCGAATCAAAAATTGAGAAAAATTGTGGATGAAGGGGTGGATGGGTGGAACCCCCAATAAAATTGGGCGAACCAACAGAAATCAAAAAGTGACTCTAAGACATGAAACACAGGACGGATGTAAACCTGGACAGAACTCTGGCAGAACTGAAATGGAAGAGTGGACGAAAATCAAAAATTATCAAACGTGATCGGAATGCTGACCTGATTTTTGTGGGTGGAGAGGAACATTCCGGGAACAACTCCTCCAAATTTGGTAGCCAAATGAGCTCGGGGAAGACCTGTGAAATTCGAACTAGCTTCTGTGGTACTGCACAGGCAGAACTCCGTTGATGGCGATGGCGGTGCGGTGGCGGCTCGTGGCGGCGGCGGCGATCATCGGAACCGATACACGAGGCGTCACACCTCAGAATGGAAGCCTTCACAGCTTCAAGGGGGAGAGGGAGGAGAGAGGAGGGGGGCGCACCAGCCCTTGCTCTTGGAAATTATTTGATTTAAATGGCATTAATTTATGAAAATGAGAAATTACAAGTATTTATGTGTTACATCTCAAATTCATTGGCAACCGTTGGATCTAGGGGATGGGAATGAGTGGCCTGGATTGAGTGTGACACACACACAAAAATTATATATAAAAAACAAGGGGGGGGGGGGGCGGCCCTTGGACCATGGGGTAGAAGTTGGACTTGGTAGGTGGGGTGGGTGGCCAAATGTGGACTTTCCAAGTCCCTTGTCCCCCACTTGGCCCACCCATCTAGAAGCCTCCATTTGACATGTTGACTGACCCCACTTGGGGCCCTAAGGCTGAGGTGGATCAATGGGAGGGGCCCTGGGGGTCCCGTGGGGCCCAGGGGTCCCACTTTGCAAATAAGCCCCTCGAACTATCTAAATTACACACTGACGAAAGAAAATAAAATACATTACACACAAATAAAAATCCCCAAAAAATATGATAAATGCTATGACTCAGTGGGGAACCTCTAGACTGTCTCCGAGCCATAGGGATGCTGAGGCGGCTCGAGTCGTGCTCCTCGTGCGGTACCGGTGGCTCGTCGGCTCGTGTCTCACATGCGCTCGGGTGTCCGCACCATGCAATCACCCGAAGAAACGGGCGTCATAAGGAGCCCTAGGCACTACCCTAGGGGATAACCCTCCGATGCTTAAGTCAGCAACGGTTGTAAATGAGGAGCAGGGAAGAGTGAGAGAGAAATTGTAGAAGGAGGTCGATGTAGAAGATCTGAGAGATGCGTAAGTCCTCTGGACGAGTGCTCGCCGGTCCCAGTGGTCACTTGGAGAATGCTCGCTGGGGGGTAAGGTCGCGTAGGAGGGGATTCTCTCTTTTTGGGAATGAGCAGTCATGACCTCTCTAGTAGCAGGGCGGGTAGCTCTCTAGTTAGCTTCTCTGTAGGCGTTGTGTTGGTGAGATTCACCGTGTCCTCCCTCTTACTCTGTCAAGCTCCCTTTTATAGGTGGTTGTCCTGGTACGGAAGGCCAATCCCTTAGCAGGGAAGGGCGTGAGTCGTGGAGTAATATCCCCCGCTATCGTGGCGGGAGTTCTCCGTTGGGGAGCGATTACCCGGCGTTGGCCGGTCCCCTGGTGAGTCTTACGGCGCTCGTGGGACATGCTCGCCCGTTATGGGATCGAGGCTAATATCATGGGGGGTAACGGTCGGTCGTCGGAGGGTCCTCCGGCGGTCATTGCGCTTGGGCCGAAGCCCTTCCTGTGCTGTCGAATCCAATGTTGAGTCGTAGTGGGCCGCGCCTTTATGGGCTGCGGCTATCGGGCGCCCTTGGGCACGTTGTAGACCGTGAGTCGAATTGGGCTCATCGATAGTGGGTTTGTTTTGGGCCGAGCCGGATCTACCTTCCTCACTATCTCCCTACTCTCAGTTGCCGAGCATTTCGCAGGGAACTGAGAGTCGAGTATGAGAGGGTCCATTCGAGTGCGCGCAAGATGCCCCTAGCGGTGGCAGGCGCTACTATTGTAATCATGACACAGGTCTTGTTTTGTTGTGCCCCTATGGTCATTTGAGTCATCTTACGGTCACTTGGGTCATTCGACATCATCATATGGTCATTTGAGTTATTTGATATTCTTGATTTTGATAATGGCTAAACACTATTAGTCATTATTATTTTTCACTCTTATATGACTGACATGTATGATGTTTTGTTCATAACAGATATGCAAATGAATGGACAAGGAATTGAGTGGAGTTGGCAAAAGTGAAAGCTCAATGACAAGTTAAGGTCGATGCACAAAGAAGCATAACCAAGAGAACCCAAAGTTAAAGACTCAGTTGACACCTTCTAGACTGTCAAGGGTGATGCTACAGACATGAATGGAGTGCTAAAGGACTTAAGCGACTGAGCTAAGAAGGTTAACGGACCGACCCGGGAATACCCGGGGTCTGCCCAGCTGGCGGTCGACCGCCAGCACAGGGGCGGTCGACCGCCCCTGCCAGCAACTGCCAGGTGTGGACACCAAAAATTGCACACCCAGATGTCCTGCCCGGCCCCGCATCAACAACGACGCCGAGTGAAGAAGCCCTGGAGAGACTGGTCGTCCGGACTCTCCAAATATGAACACTACCGTGAAGCCGTCCCCGGAGTCACGACAGCGAAGAGAAACCAACTCCCGGGAAGCTCATAATCCATGGGTTTCGAAGCAAATCAAATGGGCCACAACTCGTGCTCACAACGGGCTCAAAACTGCCCATTTAGCCCTTCAGCGGCACGCCCCTGGAAGCCCTTCAGCGGCACACCCTTCAGCGGCACACCCCTGGCGCCCTTCAGCGGCATGCCCCTGGTGGCCCTTCAGCGGCACATCCATCGCCAGCTCTTTAGCGGCACGCTCTCAGGCCCCTTCAGTGGCACACCCTGAAGCCTTCAGCAGCACGCCCCAGGGCCCTTCAGCGGCACACCCTTGTGCCCTCTTCACCGGCACACCCTGAACCCCCCTCTCAGCGGCACGCCCGCGAGTGCCTTCAGTGGCACGCTCGTGCCTTGCTCCCAACGGCACACCTAGTGCCCCTCTTCAGCGGCACACTCTAACGGCACTTCTGCGGCACGCTTGCTGAGCCCTTCGCCGGCGCGCCCTCCTGGCCGTTCGACGGTGCCCCCGTATGGCCTTCTGCGGCACGCCCCCTGCGGCCTTCAGCGGCACGCCCTCCTACCCGTTCAACGGCACGCCCTTTGGGCTCTTCAGCGGCACACTTGTCGTGTCTTCCAGCGGCACGCCTTTTTGTCCTTCCAGCGACACGCCTGTTTGGCCTGCCAGCGGCACGCCATTAAGGCTCTTCAACGGCACGTTTCGGCAGACAAGATCTTGCGCCCATGCCCTATGGATTCTTGGCGCGCAGTGGACTTACTGAGGTGTCACCCGGGGAGAGGGCCACGCTGCCTACTCCTCCTGCCACCCAGGACAAGGGAGTCAACTCCCATTAAATGCACTTCGAACGCCTCCCGCCTTCGAACGCTTCCGCCGTGTGGGGTATAAAAACCCCTCTCCTTCGCTGCAAACAAGGAGGAAGAGGGGGACACACACACAGACACACGCAGACAGTGAAGAGGAGAAGAGAAGAAGAGAAAGAGAAGAAGAGAAGAGGAAGGAGAAGAGAAGAAGAGGGAAGAGAGGAAGAGAGGGGAGAGGGCTCGCCGCTCCACCCACCGCCGCCGTCTGTGCGAAGAGAGAAGAGAGGAAGAGAGGGGAGAGGGCTCGCCGCTCCACCCACCGCCGCCGTCTGTGCGAAGAGAGAAGAAAGGAAGAGATGGGAAAGTGCTACTGCTCCACCCACCGCCTGAAGAGAAGAAGAAAAAGAAGAGAAAGAAGAGAAGAAGAAAGGGGGGAGAGGGCCTGCTGCCCTTCCCCTCCCCACTGCTACTTCTGCTCATTTGCCTAAAGGGAGACACCCTTCCGTTTCTCCTTGGACACCCAGGCCCAACGCTTCTATCCTGAGGCCCCTTGAGTCTCTCTCCCTCCTAACAAGATTTCCTTCGGCCTAGCCAACCAGCATCCCAGGTCCACCCTTAGCCCTTCTGGCCGGCATGCCCAGCCTTCCACCTTGCCCGGTGCACTGTGGTTCCACCAACCCGACACACGATGAACCCCCAGCGGCACACCTTGGCTCCCCGTTCCCCGGCACAGCCCCCGCTCAAACCCAGCCCGGTACAGGCCCTACCCGCCTGGCTCGGCACACTCCTTGCCAGCCTACCTCGCCGGTGCACCCTCAGCCCTCTCTTCCCCGGCACACCCGTGCCTTCTTTGCTCGGCACACTTTGTGCTTCTCAGCCCGGCACACCCTGGCCACCCTCAGCCCGGCACAGCCTCCCTGGCTGGTGCAGTCCTCGACCCCTTTATCCCGGTACACTTGCTACCTCCTCTTACCCGGTGCACCCCAGCCTGCCTTAGGCGTGGTCCCCATTCGTTGATTTTCCCGGGCTTTCCGAAGTTTCATTAAAGGTGTTGTTGCCCCTGGAACACACCTCAAATTGACGGGTTCCGCCACTCCATGTGGGCGCGCTCCCTTTATTTCCCTTCCCATCCGGGTCAAGGGGAGGTGCTACCGAATTTTCGTCAGAAATAAGAGCACATTAAAAGATAAAAGTAAGCAACAAACAAATGAAGTAAAAATAATAAAACACTTCAACTGAAACAAGAGAACTACGGAGAGCCCGAATAACTGAACACAATACATCCTTATGATGGACCGATGAACACAACCCCAAACATGACTTACGTGAATAAAAGAAAACCACATCAAGAACCCCTGCATGCATTTCACAAATAAGAAGAAAACCCTTCCACACATCCCCGATGTGCGTCAACCTTGGCCAACCGGCCCCTCACACATCTCACATGTGCATAAACCTGGGCAGACCTCGCCCATCATACACTCCACCGTGGCCTACCCGACATACCCAGCCCCAGGCTTTCCCCGATACACCTAACCCCAGGCCTTGACCTCCCTGCCCGGCACACAGCCTGGCCATCTCGCCCGGTGCAGTCCCAGTGCCACTCACCCGGCACACCCTTAGCCTCGCCCGCCACTGGCACGCCCTCAGGGCGCTCCGCCCGGCATGGCCTTGACCTCCCTACCCGGCATGGCCTTCGGCCCTTACCCGACACGCTCCAACCACTGCCTTGCCCGACACAGTCCCTAGCTGCCCCAGTCCGGCACACCTTGGCCTACCCTTGCCCTGCACGCGCCAACCTGCTCCACCGGCACGCCCTAACGCGCTTGGCCCGGCACACTCCCAGCGCACCTGTCCAGCACGCCCTTGGCCTCCTTTGCCCGGCACAGCCTTCCGCCAGTTTAACCGGCACACTCCGTGGCCTCCCTTGCCCGGCACGCCCTCAGGCGCCCTTACCTGGCACGCCCTCACGCCCCTCATCCGGTGCACTCTTGGCGCGCCTTATATATATATATATATATATATATATATATATATATATATATATATATATATATATATATATATATATATATATATATATATATATATATATATATATATATATATATATATATATATATATATATATATATGAATAAACGAAACAAAGGAAGATAAAGAAAACACATAGTAATGAAAATCATGATAATAATAAAAAGAGCAATAATAAAAAGAACTAAACGAATAAATAAATAAAAAGGGGACATAACGCACATGCGATAAAAAAAAGGGAATCCATGAATAACATAAAAAAATAAATAAATGGATACATAATAACAACAATAGAAAATAACAATGAACAAATAAATCATAACAAAGGATAATAATAATAACAAACTGAAAGAAAATAATAATAAATCAATAAACCATAACGAAGTACTAATAATAATAAAAAAACTCAAGAGAAAGATAATAATGAATAAATGAATCATAACAAATAATAATAATAATAAAGAAAATAATAAAAAATAAATAATAATAATAAAGTGAATAATAATAATAACAAACTCGCCAAAAGATATATAAAATAATAGAAATAATTAAAATCCAAATAATAATAAAATGAAGATCCGCCCTGCAGCCCCGTCTTTCCCGTGACCCGGTTCTGAAGGAACAACAATGCCGCCCTTCTAGGTTGGGTTTGAGTCTTGGGAATTATCCCAAAATAGTCACGACCTGACCTCGCCTCGGGCCGATATTCCGATTAAATCGGACTCGTTTCTCGGGCCGGATCCTTTCCGAGCCACTACTAAAATTGCCGCACGTTCGGCAGACATTTGAACAGGTTCACCTCGATTTCTACCGCGTTTCTATTACGGACCTGTGTCCGAACATGAAAAGGTCCATGAGTGACTAATATGGCCGATGGCTCCCATCCCGACAGGGTCGTAACCCGGCATTGCTCTGGGTCGATTATCCCTCAAATCGGATTCATTCTAACGGGATTCATTCTCGCTCTTGTATTGAAGTTGCCTCGAACTCGGCATATATTGGTACGGGGTTGTTTCTATATACGCTGTACCTTTGATATGGACCTTTGTCCGAATATCAAGTGGTCCGCGAGTGACCGACAAAAATCCGAATAGAACGAGATGGCTCCTATCATCCCTGGACCCTTTGCATGGGGATGTCAACAGGGCCCCCGTGGGCCGTGCTTAGATCTCGGGCTTGTCCCGATTATGGTCATTGTATGACTCATATCCTCGGCCTATAGCTCACTCCCTCCGAACACGTTTTCAATTTTGGAATCAAATCCCGGGACTCTTCCCCGTGTAGACACGCTATTCCTGACATCCCCTGAGAAAATCTCATATTACCACGCGATGCCCCGCAGCGGCTTTCGCATTTTGAATCACTTGAGTGTTTCCAATCTTTGAGTCTTCTCTCGTCTTCTGGGCGAGTAGCGTAACGATCCTTCGGCATCCGGAAATCGCCTCGTTGTGGAAATCATGCGGCATTCGAACGGCATCAACATCAATCGCATGCACCAGAAGTTGCCGGGACCAGGAAAATGCCTAACGGACGACTGCCGATGCACTTTTCGGGGGGAATCCGGGGGTCATCATGGAGGCGTCCAGGCTCTTGGACGCCTCCATCAATACAAAATAATGACAAAAAATATATATAAGATTGAACAAAAAATATATATAAGTTATGGAGGCGTCCAGACCCCTGGACGCCTCCATCAACCAGCTCACGGGCGACTGACCGTTGCTTAGCCTGTCGTTTGAATAAAATACAAGTCATGGAAGCGTCCAGGCCCGTGGACGCCTCTATCAACCAGCTCACGGGCGACCCCGGGCCATCGACTGACCGTTGCTCAGCCTATCGTTTGAATAAAATCCAAGTTATGGCAGCGTCCAGGGCCCTGGACGCCTCCATCAACCAGCTCACGGGCGACCCGGGCCGTCGACTGACCGTTGCTCAGCCTGTCGTTTGAATAAAATCCAAGTTATGGAAGCGTCCAGGCCCCTGGACGCCTCCATCAACAATAAAATCCAAGTTATGGAAGCGTCCAGGCCCCTGGACGCCTCCATCAACCAGCTCACGGGCGACCCCGGGCCATCGACTGACTGTTGCTCAACCTGTCGTTTGAATAAAATCCAAGTTATGGAGGCGTCCAGGCCCCTGGACGCCTCCATCAAACAGCTCATGGGCGACCCCGGGCCATCGACTGACCGTTGCTTAGCCTGTCGTTTGAGTAAAATCCAAGTTATGGAGGCGTCTTGGCCCCTGGACGCCTCCATCAACCAGCTCTGGGGCGACCCCCGGCCTTCGACTGACCATTGCTCAGTCTGTCGTTTGAAGAAAATTCAAGATATGGAGGCGTCCAGGCCCCTGGACGCCTCCATCAAATAGCTCACGGGCGACCCCCCTCGACCATCGACTGACCGTGGCTCAGTCTGGCGTTTGAAGAAAATCAAAGTTATGGAGGCGTCCAGGCCTCTGGACGCCCCCATCCTCCCGACCTCTATAAATAGAGGCTTACCCCCCTCAGTTCAGAGGTCGAAAATAGAGCGCCGAGAGGCTGCCGGATTCTATTCCTAACTCGTGGGTGTTTTGTAGGGGAGGTCCTGCCGGATCCTCGGGTGCCCGTGCTCGCAGGAGAGAGGCCGCCTTCGCCCGCCGCGCTACCTCGTCGTCCCTATGCTGCCAAAGCTCCGCCGGATCTCGCCATCGGCCATCCAATAAGCCATTCTCTCCTCTTCTTTTCTAGTTATCTTGCATTCATCATATCATATCCTCTATCCCCCCCCTTTTTATGAGGGAGTCTCTTCCCGTTTCTACGTCGGAATAATTGCCATTCATCATAAGCATTTTCCTCCTACTCGTGTCCGAGAGGGGTTTAAAAGACAACACCAACCAGGTGTGTGCCTTGCCATCATTTCGTTACTTGTGTCATTAGAATTTGAATACTGCACCTTCGTCTTTCTGATCCACTAGTTACTTGTTTGTCGTTGTTTTGCAAGGGTACCTGAGGAAAGCCCTCTCCGTCGGCCGGCCGAAGGGGGAGGAAGAAGCAACCTGCCATTTCCCACTCTCGAGGAGTCACAATCTCTGCGCTCAATACAAGGGGAGGTCCTGCCGGATCCTCGGGTGCCTGTGCTCGCAGGAGAGAGGCCGCCTTCGCCCGCCGCGCTACCTCGTCGTCCCTACGCTGCCAAAGCTCTGCCGGATCTCGCCATCGACCATCCAATAAGCCATTCTCTCCTCTTCTTTTCTAGTTATCTTGCATTCATCATATCATATCCTCTACCCCCCCCCCCTTTTTATGAGGGAGTCTCTTCCCGTTTCTACGTCGGAATAATTGCCATTCATCATAAGCATTTTCCTCCTACTCGTGTCCGAGAGGGGTTTAAAAGACAACACCAACCAGGTGTGTGTCTTGCCATCATTTCGTTACTTGCGTCATTAGAATTTGAATACTGCACCTTCGTCTTTCTGATCCACTCGTTACTTGTTTGTCGTTGTTTTGCAAGGGTACCTGAGGAAAGCCCTCTCCGTCGGCCGGCCGAAGGAGGAGGAAGAAGCAACCTGCCATTTCCCACTCTCGAGGAGTCACAATCTCCGCGCTCAATACAAGGTACACGCGATCATTTCGTTTCTTTGAGGTAACCCCTCTGCCTATCACATCCCTTTAGCATCCTACGTATGCTCTTTCCTCATATTGGCACGTTTCATAATCCTTCTTAATTTTTAGTCGCTGGATAGTCCGTAGTTTAGTTCATTTTCTTCTCCTTGAGTGGATTCCTCGGCTTCCACAGATTGGCGATCACGGTGGGACTTTCTTTTTGCTTTTTTGGGTTACCTTTGAACTCTCGGCACCCACATGTGCCTCCCTTCTTTCGGCACCCGCGTGTGCCCCTCCCTATTGCGCCCACGTGTGCTACATCATTCCCCTCGTGCACCACGTGCACTCCCCGGTCCTTTGTGATTACTTCGAGGTCTGCATTATCTCGGCACCCACGTGTGCCCCTCCACTCGGCACCCACGTGTGCTCCCTCCACTTGGCACCCTCGTGTGTCCCCCTTCTTATTGCACCTACGTGCGCTACATCATTCCCCTTCGTGCACCACGTGCACGCCCCTTAGTCCCCTCTTTTGTCATTTTTAAATCTGTGTTGTCTTGGAAAGTAGAACGGCTATATCTTCCTCTATCTGTTTATTGTTGTTATATTCTTGTTATATCACTGCTATACATCTGTTATATTTGTGTGCTTATTTCTGCTCCATCTATGTGTTACATATCTTTTATCCAGCACAGCATTTCATGCATTTACCCCCTTTTCTTTCCTTTTTTTACTCTTTTCTAAGGATCACCCTCTCTCGGTGAAGGAAGGACTCTCCGTTCGAGAATTCCTCTCGACGGACTAGAATCTCCTCCACTGGGACCTCCGTAAATCCCCGACATCGAAGAATCTCCTCTTCATTCACTGGGCCGGTTGTACCATTGAAGTTCCCCGGAGTTAGTCGACCCATTCGTGGTGAGACGAGAGCCCCTAGCTGACACGGTGGTGAAAATAAAAACGAACTAGGGTCCCTATTTTGTGTGAACTTCGGATCTGGTTAAAAACATAAAAAAATCATCAAAATCAAAACACAAAAAAGGGGCGTAAAGGCATTGTGGACGTCAAAAAAATGATGATGATCATATAGCATGCACGTCTCAGCACTCAAGAGTGAGTCAAAGACGGGAAGGTTGAATAAACCCTATGCTTCCTCCAAGAAGGATGAATACCTGCCCGGTGCTCTGCCACCCAACAAAGAAGCCCCTCGTGCTGAAGAGATGGCCCCCACTCTCCAGTCGGCATTCCCAACTGTCGAATCAAAAGAAACTCAAGAATTCGAACACATGTCCGGCACGCGTCGGAGATCACTCAAAGCTCAAAATCGGGATTCAGAGGCCCTGAACTAAACACCCCAACAGTGGTGCATTACCACTAAAGCAACACGGGAGGACAAGCATCCGTCCGAAGAGCCGCGACTCCGAGATAAAGTCTAATCCGGCACGGCCTGCACTTAAACCGGCGCGCCCTTGCTTGGGCCTTAAACCGGCGCGCCCCTCCTGTGGCCATTAAACCGGCGCGCCCTAAATTGGTTGTAACCCGGCGCGCCCCTTTACATGATGCTAGTCCGGCATGCCCCTTTATGTGTTGTTAATCCGGCGCGCACAACACCGCGCCGGTTTAACTCAAATGCAGTCCCGTCCGCTAGCCGATACCCTGTTTTCGCATCAGCCTGGTGCCTAGAGGGCATTCAATGCTCTGAAGCTCTGTCTCCATGGGCATTCAATGCTCTGGAGCCCTGTCTCCACCTCCGTTCGACAGCGCAGTTGCATCGACGGTGAAGACAAGCATCGATGGGGGAGTAGCAGCAGCAAACATCCCTTCCTCGGATAAATGCCAGTGTACTGTGCAAATCAACGGACGACACCACAGACGAATGAGTTGGCGGGATCCTTCCGTCCGAGCCAAGAAAGGGCAGCCGGCTACATATACTCTGCATGTTGGACAGAGAAGAGGATGGGCTATTGAAGAGAGAACCCCCATGGCTGGCCATTAAAGAGAAGAGAGAAGGGAAGAGAGACCGGCTGAAGAAGAAGAGAATGCCACCTGAAGAGAAGAAGCCCCCCGTCCCTGCGCCCGTGAGGTGAAGAAGAAGAGAGTGAGGTTGAGAGCGAGAGGTGAGCTGGGGGGGGGGGGGGGGAAGAGCTTGTGCTCTGTTCCCCCCGTCCATGTATCTCTTCCCCCTTTTTTATCCCTCCATAATGTATTTCTCCTCCGTGGAGATGAAATTTCTTGGGCTTGAGCCATTTTTCCCCCCCTTTGGTGGATGAATAAACAGAAGGCCCCTTATTGGCAAACACGATCTTTTGTCTTTCTTCTTCTTTCCCCTTCCTCCTCCTCCTCATCCAGGGCCCTTCGAAGCATGCTCCTCCGTAGCATGGCCTTTCGAAGGAGTTCGTCGACGGATGAATATTCATGGCCTCTTACGGCATACACCTGTCCCACCTACGAGATCATCACCCTGAGTTGCTGGAACTCTTGAAGGCTTGTCCTCGAGTCTCTACATGCACTTACGGGTTAACGGAGTTCTTACTCTGAGTTTTGAGGTTCACCCCGGAGCTTTGCTCCGTTTGGTGTTCCCCTATTTATCTCTGGCAAGCCTCAGTCCGGGGGAGGTGCTGCCCATTTTTCGCCAGGAACAAATGAATCAAGCTATTCTCTGAGGGCCAGAACATCACATGCTTGAAGCCTTTGATCACGACTGAGCCTTCGAGTTCCTGCAACAAACTCTTCTAATAAAACATTCATATCTTCATGCTAATTCACCCTAGCAAACAACTAAAACACTTAAACTTCCTCTCCACAAACTTAATATATCAGTTCGATAAACAAACTAATCAATAAATCAACCCACAGGTGAAAGAAACAAGAAACAGAGCATAAAAGAACGAAAGACACCTCATAGAAGCTTAACCCGGCGCGCCCTAATCCGGCGTGGGCTAACCCGGCGCGGTACCCCCCCGCGCCGATTTAGCCTTACACTCAAAACCCCTTTCATTTTTCATTGCCACTAACCGGCGCGCTACACTATTCCTCCCCCTTTTTCAGCCTATTCCGGCGCGCCCCTGGCCCTCTTCCTTCTTGCCATATAACCGGCGCGCCCCCCCTCCTTGGGCCTATTCCGGCGCACCCTCCTCCATTGGCCATTAACCGGCGCGCCCAAACTTTGCACCACCTATTCCGGCGTGCCCTTTTGGGCTTCCATTAACCGGCGCGCTCCCCTCTTTGCTTCCCTTAAGCCGGCGTGCCTGAAAGGGAGAAAATGATTAATCAAATGAGAGAAGAGACTTGAAGCTAATGAATAAAACTAATAAAAAGTTTCCCCTTTCCATAAAATGATTAATCGAACCCCGCGACCTGACCGCGCAGGTCGATCCGCGTGCGAGGGCGCACGTTGGTGAGTTCGGGCATCGCACTTAACAATTCACACCCCCGGGCTGGGTGCAAAGAGAAAATCGATGATGCCTTGTGGTATCGGATGTGGACCTCGGAACCTCCGACATGGTCGTGATCTGAACATATCTCGGGCCAATAGTTCGTTAACTCGACCCGAGTCTCCCGGGATCTAATCCCGCAACCCCACATTAAACTTGTCGTGTCTACGGCAGACATTTGCACGGTTTTATCATCATCTTCGATGCTTCAAACGGGGACTCACGTCCAAACAATGAATGGTCCGACCGTGACCGACACGCACGTATACCTTGGAACCTTCATTTTCCAAGACTGTGCGTGAAGAGAAAAGTAATGACGCCTCGTGGCATCAGACGTGGTCCTCGGAAACCCCGACATGGCCATAGTCCGCAACCACCTCGGGCCCATAGATCATCAGCTTGACCCATCTTCATCGGGATCCGATCCCGCACCCACATTAAACTTGCCGCACCTACGGCAGACGTCCGTACGGTTTTACCGTTGTCCTTGACGCTATTAATACGGACTTCCGTCCGAATAATGAATGGTCCGTTAGTGACCGACATATATATATACTGGGATCTAATTCCGCGCTCGCATTAAACTTGCCGTACTCACGGTAGACATTTGCACGGATTTGCTCCCGTCACCGTCTTATTTTCTACACGGACCTTCGTCCGAACACAAAATGGTCCATGAGTGACCGACAAAACCCGAATGGAATGAGGCGGCTCTCGTCCTCCTCGAACCCTACGCATAGGGACATCAATAAGACCGTCGTGAGTCATGCTCGGACCTCGGGTTCGCCCCAACCATGGTCATCGCCTGACCCACATCCTAGGCCTATAGCCGGCTATCTCTGTACACATCTTTGTTTTAGAATATAGTCCCGGGACACTTTCCCGCTGCCCCTCGGCACCGGAAATATTAATGATGCCCACGCAAGCCTCGTTTGGACCGCGGGAGGCGCCCCCGGAATGGTCCTGACTCGATCTTGCACCGGGCCAATAAACTCACCGATTTCTTACCGCTCTAACCGGGATTTAACCGAATGCTTCCAGTTCCTGTGAACAATAAATTTGTCGTACCCGGCATACATATGCTCCGGTTTTCCTATGACGATTACTCGTTTCTCAAACCGGACACTCGTCCGAACATCAAATGGTCAACAAATGACCGACATAATCTCGAATGCTTTCTTCTCACCCTCGCACGGGGATTTCAATGCTTCCTAATAGACTTTTCACGTAACTAATTTTCTGGCCATGAGGCCCCTTTTCCCGGCGATTAATCAAGGGTGTTCCCCTCTCCGAGGGGATATAAATGACGCCGTGACCTTTATGGCTCGGCAGGTTCTAGTCCCGACACGAACTACACAATCGTCTGATTAGTCAGATCGAGCACACAATAAATCGTCACTTTGTGACTGGCACGCCCACGCACTTAATAAACGCCAATAAACAAATAATAAACGAACGATAAATTAAATAAAAAGTGCGTCCACAGGCATCCACTTGTTTGATAATCTCTACTATTTACTTGCAAGTATATGTTTTTGAGTTCCGGGAAAACTGTGAGCATGGCTCACGAGTCTTTTGAGAAGAACCACCCTGGTCGTGTTGAGTTAGTCGAGCCGCGAGTCCATGCTATGGACGCGGGTCCTTCCCATGAGCCCTCACGTGAGGTGCAGGTTACCACAGGGGACACATCCCCGCCACAGGACATCTCCTCTTTGCTAGGTGTCCTCGCCAACACGAAGCTTACCTCTGAGCAGCTCCGGGCCTTCGAGACCATTCTGAAAGGGAAATCTATTTCCCCCGCTCCCCAGGAATCAACTCCGGCCATCGCACCTCTCCAAGAATTGGTGCGGGCCATTCCATCTCCTTTGCTGGCACAAGCCATCCAATCTCCCTCGCTTCAAGGGCAAGCGAGCCAACAACCACCCTCGTTCCAGTTCCCTTCGCAATCTCAAACCCCTGTTGTTCCCCACATACCGCTTCAGCCGGGGCCAACTATCGGTGGCCCGGCAGCTCCCTCTCATTCAGGGTTTCCCCCTCAAGTCTCCGGGAGACATTTTCCTCCCCAGTGGCAAGTGCCACCTTCACCGCCTGAGGAGCTCGCCCAATCGCTCCTCAATAGGTTTAATAGGATGGACGAACAGTTTCATAATTTGAAGAAAATGGTGGACGTGAAATCCACCCCGGAGGTTGCTTTGCCAATCCTTTCGGTCATCCATCTTCCTCCCTCCGAAATGCCCACGTACCGTAGGTACAATGGCACTGGCAACCCCTTCATTCACCTCAAGGATTTCATGTATGAGTCATCCTATTGGCAAAACGACCAGAGGTCCCTGGCATACCTCTTTCGGAGGTCATTGGACGGTCCTGCGCTCGAGTGGTTCTATTCTTTGGAGCCCCGCGAGGCCGAGAATTTTGAAACAGTCCAGAGAAGGTTCTTGCAAAAGTATCGGGATAGGGTCGGTCCCTCTCTCTCCATTACCGACCTAGTGGCCGAAAAGATGAAGTCCGACGAGGATTTTGTCTGCTATGCTGATAGATGGAGGTCTCTAGCAGAGAGAATAAGAGATACCCTCTCGGAATCTGAACAAGTAAAGATGATCGTATCCAATGCGACTCCACAGTTCAGGCATGTCTTGGCCATGAATAAGCTCACCACCATTGAAGAGCTCTATGAAAGAGCCCGGTACATCCAAACCCAGTTAAAAGACTCCCCCATTATGAACATGTTTGAGCCGCCAAAGCCCAAGGTGGTCAGAAAGACAGGCGCTGGTGTCCCAGGTGGAGCAACAGAAGGGGTCGTAACAAATGAGCAGGTAAGTGCAGTCAACAACGCCAATTATGCAGCCAACCCAAGGCTTCCACAAATGCCCCGACTTCCCCTCCAACCAGGTCCGTTCCCCTCTCATCCTCCACCCCAAAACGATCCACCTCAGAACAACATGCCCCAACTACTTCAACCCCAGCAACAACCTCGACACCAGCAACAACAACCACCACTTCAGTACAACCAAGTTCCGCCCCCAGGAAATTACGGTCCCCCACAGCAACAAAGGAGGCCGATTGGTCCCAAGAGAGCCTATTACCCACCATTGCCAGAAACTCTGGCGGATATTTTCAACGCCCTCATGGCCTCAAACACACTCATCCTACCCAGGGAAAGGCCCGTGTGGCCCCCGAATGTTGATACCTCCAGATACTACGTCTATCACAGGTAGCCAGGACACACAGTGGACAACTGCTTTCTGTTTAAAGATTACATCCACGATACGAATGATGAAGGCGGGATTGATTGGGATGAAATGAGGTGATACGTCGCCACTCTCAAGGCTAAGAGACCTCCTCCTAGGCCACAATTCCAGCAACTACAGCAGTAGTTACAACAGCAGCCACAGCAACAACCACAACAACAACAACAGCCTCAATAGGCCCAACCACAACAGCCCAACATGGGCATAATCCAGAATCCATTACCGGAGCACCAACATCCCAAGCATCAGGTCAACCCCATCTCCTCCTTCCCGGAAGTCGGGAGAGAGCAGGTGTGGCATCCAGAGAGTACCTCTATTCTTTCTACCGCCAACCCTATCATCATGCAACCCCCTCGCCTTGCCCGGGTAGCACCTCTCTCTCATCAACCCGCGTTAATACCGCCTTCACCATTCCCACTGCCATCACGCCCTCTCATTCGCACCCCAATGACCTATCAGCCAACACCCTTCATTACACCCTCACACCCTCTCATTTTCTCTCACTCCCCCACTTTACCATCCACTTCTACTGCATTTGCCCCTATGCCTTCTAAGCCCCTTATCACCCGTCCACCGTACGTAACCCCGCCTGTCTCCACCATACCACCGCCAATGCCCTCAAAACCACTCATCATCCACCATCCATCTCAGCACCATTACCCGCTCCAAACTTTACCCACTTCCACTTTGCCTCCACCTCCACCTTCCAGACCCCTTATCCTTCATAACCCGTGTGATATCCTCTCTACCTCCACCATGCCTCCACCTAACAAACCCCTCATCAAAATCCCTGCTCCCATCATCACCCCTGCTTCATCAACCATCCCTCCGCCACTACCCCTCAGACCTCTGTTAAAACCCACTGCTACCCCTATAGAGGTACAAAAGCCACAGGCAATGGTGCTCAGGAGTGGAAGGATTTTCCACAGGGTTTTCCCCCAGAACAGTCAGAATCTCGAGCAGTCTCAGCCAGAGAGAGACGATGGAGAACAACCGGAAAGATCTATCCCTGGAACACAGTATGATTTGTTGAAACACTTGGACAAGACGTCTGCTCGGATCTCCATCCTGGAGCTGCTTCAGAGATCCTCATCCCATCAGGCAGCCTTAATGGAGTATCTTCAAAAGGTCATGGTGAATGAGGACCTCCCTGTAGAAAAGATTTCTGCCGTCCTGACCCCAACGGACACATAATCGGCCATCATGTTCCACGACTACGAGCTCGCTCACAAGGAAGCTCGGAAATATGCATTGTGTGTTTCAATAAAAATTAATGGGGTATCCATAAACCCATGCCTTGTAGACACGGGTGCGTCCATAAATGTGATGTCCATGAGCACCCTTCAGTTGTGTGGGGTCGAACAGGAACAGATAAGACCTTCTTCAATCACAGTCATGGCTTATGACAATAGCAAAAGGCCGTCGCAAGGGATGATTATTCTAAGGACAGAGCTAGGTCCGATGTCAGTACCCACGGAATTCCATGTCCTTGACATGGACCCCACATTCAAGGCCATATTGGGTCGCCCTTACATTGAAGCCATAGATGTTGTACCTTCCACCAACCATCAGTGTTTGAAGTTTCCTTACAATGGAAGAATTATTAAAGTAGTCAGCACACCTGTCCTTCACACGGTGGATGCTATCAATACCTCTCTGCCCTCTGTTTGGCCGTCTCATCGGCCCATATTATCATTGCTAGACGTGTGCGATTCATCTCACATTCCGCTAGCACCAAAGAAGCCGATCAAGGCAACAACGCCATATCTCCCTTTTCACTCCAAAGGTTGGGAGATTATGAGAAACATCGGCTATCAACAGGACAAAGGTCTGGGTGCACAGCTACAAGGTAGGTTGAAACCACCAAAGGAGATTAGGCCGAACCGCAGGTTTGGTCTAGGCTTCAAAGGACCATTCAAGGCGGATTGGAAGCCCCTCACATGGACCCTATCAAACAACTTCAACAAAGGACCCGTTATTCAGATGGGGGATTGTGGACGCGGATTTCTATTTATCATCCTCTTATTTAGATCTTATCTGGTTATTATTTATTGATTTATTCGTTTGTTGGTTTATTGGCGTGCCAGTCACCGGGGTGACAATTTTATTGTGCGCTCGATCTGACGTGGTCAGTCGATTGTGAAGTCTGAGTCGGGACCAGAAGTCCGTCATACCCTGAACGCTATGACATTAATTACGTCCTCCCTAAGGAGGACAACCCTTGATTAAACGCTAAGATAGGAGGAGGACATCGGTAACACCACATGCTCAAAAGAAACGTAATTCATTCGTTTGCAAGATGCTAAATGGATTAGACGAAGCAGGGGTTCGTTATCTTAGGGGATAGCTCCGACGGCATATTCCCACCGGCTTGAACTATGCCAAGTGGGAAATAGGAAACTGCCCATGCGGTGGCAGAGTAGAATCCGAAAAAGATCGGTCATAATTGACCCGGAGTCCGAATGGGGACCGGCGTGACATGGCACGCTCCATGTGGGTGCGAGGGCACATCTATACCCCCCTTGGAGGGACCATCGGAGGGCATGCAAAGGCATAACTCCGTGGGCCGATGGGGTCGAGAGGGAGAACATCACAGTTACCCAATAGGATATGCATAAATTTCGGCAGCATGTCCGCTCAACTTGGATTATGCCAAGAGAGAATAGGTCATCATCCACGGAATGCCGGGATGACGACCGAACGAGGATGGGCACCGGGCCCCGGGACATCGCTTGCATTTATACCATCGATTAATATCCCCTTTAAGCCCCTCAGAACTCATGTAACGACATGGCCCTTTGGGTTCATAAGGGTGAAATCCGGATCGGGAATGAGGACTGTAGGGGAGGTCTTCCCCATTACTGTGTCTTCTCAAGGCATCCATGACGATCTCTGAACATCCCCGGGGCCTATGTCTGAAGAGATCAGAAGGTTGACAAATGGTAGTGCAGGGATGGTCCCCTGACTGGGCTTCAATTGGCCAAGAAGAAGGGTCTCGGCGATGGCTTTAGTTGGCCGAAAGGGGGCTTCTCGGCGTGGGTTTATTGGCTTAAGAAGGGGATCTCGGCGTGGCCTCCTCAACCAAAAAAAGGGGATCTCGGCGGTGGCTTCCCGGCGCGCTCCTGGCCGCACCGAGAAGGTGGCACCGGGAGCATGTAGATTGGGGGGTTTGAATGGCAGGTGAGGGGTCTCGGCGTGGAGCTTCCCGGCGCGCTCCTGGCCGCGTCGGGAGCCTGGCGCCGGGAGGCTTGCATGGAGGCTCACGTGAAAAGGGTTTGAATGGCAGGGTTTGTCGTTTAGCTGGAGAGAGAGTGTCTCTCGGCGGGACAGCTCTCGGCGGGGAATTTTGCACGCCGAGAAGGTGGATTTGCGGCAGGATTTCAGGGTTTTTCAGAGCTCAAACGGTACTCTGTTTCTGGGATTCCTGGGCTTTCTGACTGTGATTGAAGCCGGATTTGAAGTGCAGGAGGGGGATTTCAAGGATGCTTCTATTAGGAAGGGCCAAGGGGGATCTGGAAGGTAGAATCGACGGAGAATCGAGACTATCATCTGGATCTTTGAAGGCTTCATTTATTTCTGCCGCCGGCCATCTGGGGATCAAGAGATGACTGTCTCTGATCCCCGGATGAACCTAATGGCATCTAAAAACCGGTGACGGAGGAACCATGATCGCCGAAACTCCAGACCCTAGTCATCCAAGGGGTTAGAATGGAGGGTCGGGAGATCGAAATCGTCATTCGTTAGAATCCGAGGGATAGCAGTGGTCTGACATGTCCTCTCGTATAGCCAGCAGTTCAGGAATCCAAGAGATTGATGTCTCTGGTCCTGAACGGCACTAGGAGGAGGCTTGAGGGGCCTTGTAAGAAAGCTCGCATGGACACGAGGGATTTGCCATTGAGGCAGGAAGAGGGGAGGCGACAGAACCCAGTAACCTATTAGATAAGGTTAGGGGTTCTGTTCCTACACCTCTGCAGAGGAGGTTCGTATGAACCATTAGCCATTTCCCATAAACGATGATCATACGAGGGGGAGCGGAGAGCAGATATTTCAACCAAAGGGGGGCAAACCTCTTAATCAGTAGATCCCCGAATGGGTCTCATTGATATTTCATTACATTGCTAGAAGCTTTACACATACTGTAAAAGAGAAATGCAAAGTGGAGAGACAGACGGAGCTCGAGACCTAAACCTCGCTAACTACGTCTGATAAATGGAGAGGAAAACTCGCTAGATTACATCGATAGAAAGAAAAGACAGCGTGGGGAGGGCGGAGCATTGACTCCTCTCCCTCCCCGGGACAGCCCACCTGAAGCTTGCTTCCTCTTCTCTTCTGCTTCTTCTCTTCTCTCAGCCGAGGGAGACTCTCTCTCTCTCTCTCTTTTTCTATCTCTTTCTGATGGTTTCTTTTCTTCTGGCTGTGTCTAATCTCTTTTTTTTTTGCTCTCCTCTGTTCGTCCCCCCCCTCAGTTGGTTCGCTCGTCAGCCCTCCATCTGTTCGAAGGGAGAGGGTTTTTATACCCGTTTCCCCCCTTCTCAGCAGGCTTCATCTCGGCGCGCCTCAAATGGGGCTTCCCAGCGCGATTGCAAGTAGCTCTCGGCGCCCTCTTTTGGGCTTCGGCAAGTGGCTCTCGGCGCCATCTTTTGGGCTTCAGCAAGTGGCTCTCGGCGCCATCCTTTGCAGGCCCAATTAAAGCTTTTTAGCCACCTTCACAGGCCCATTTGGGTCTTTCAAGGGCATCATTACCCAAAAGGGGTCTTCCATTGGTGACACAGCTTGTATCATTATTAAGGTTTTCATCAGTCCGTAGACAGGGGTCTCATCAGTCCGTAGACAGGGGTTTCATCGGTATTACCATCTGAATGGTGACAAAACCGGGTATTATCTTATCGACACCGTCACTCGAATGGTGACGAGCTCGGACATCAGCTTTAGTCTGGGAAGACCTCAGCCGGGTATATAATCTGTGGAGACGATTCCTCTTGTGTTCTGACTTTGCAAAATCCTTTGCAATCTTCATCTACCGGTACCGGCTTCATCTTCATCTCATATTACATCTGTCAGTAAGCCGGCATCTGACTTACCCTGACATATCATCCGTGGATTCTTGGACGAAACGGTAGTACAGCTCTCATTAAAGGGCTGGAAGGTCTCATCAGTCGAGTGACTGCTGTTTTATCAGTGCTGCCGTCTGAGTGACATTGGCACCGGGCATCAGCTTTGCCGACAAGGGTTTTAGCCGGGTAGACAGTTGATGAGCTTCATCATCGGTCTTTCACTATTGGTCTGACCCTCTTTTCAACTATGTTTTCACCCTTGTTCATTTTCCAGGTGTCAACAAATGCCCCCCACCTGCAGGCGGCGTAAGCGCAGAATAAGCGGCACGGGGCTTGCAGGTGTCTTTCATCATTCGAGGGTATCTTCCTCAATTTGTTTTTAATCGGGTTCTCAGACCCGATCATCTTGATGCACCAATACCTTGCACACTTATCTTCCCTTTTCATATTTTCATTCTTCATATTTTCTTTATTTTCAGCAATTCGGAGCTTCTCGGCACCGTGCCATAGGCTTCTCGGCATGAGCCTCTCGGCGCGAAGCTTCTCGACGCGAGGGACCTCTCGGCGCGGAGCTTTTCGGCACGGACGAAGGGGGCTCTCGGCCGGGGCTTCTCGGCGCGCCCTGGCGGAAGGGGGCCTCGGCCAGGGCTTCTCGGCCTGGGGTTCTCGGCGCGCCTTCTGGCCGACGGGGGCTCTCGGCCTGGGCGGTTCTCGGCGCGCATTTGGCCGCGCCGAGAACCTATCTGCCTCGGGCCCTATATTAAGGTGCCGAGAGCCTTTTTTCTTCATTCCTGCTTCTTCTTTCTCTTTCCTCATTTTTCTTTCATCGGCGGGAGCTCCTTCTCCTCTCGGCCGCTCTCGTTCTTCTTCCAGTTTGGTTGGATTTCGCCCGGGTAGGACGCTATTTTGGGATTTAATCCCTTTTTATTTCGGGATCACCCCCTCTTGGTTGGTGACTCCCTATTCTCCTTGGGCAGACCCTGAATAAGGGGAGATGCCGTCGAAATTTTCATAGAGTCTCATGTTACAATTTTTATAAGACTAGCTTTTAATTCACACCTTTTCTCCGACTGCAGGCACTGTAATGGCTTCCAGCTCTGATGCTGCGTCTTCCGGAGCTGTTGGTGCTAGCTCATAGGCCCAGCCAGACATATCTTGGGCTACAGTAAATTGGCTGAATGCGCACAGCCTGGATTTCGGATACGACAGGATTGCTTCAGTCGATGACTCGTCCGACTCAGAGACTGACACAGTGTCGACGGCCTGGGTATACTCCACGGCGACCGAGACATGCTTCAGGCGGGATGGTGGCTATCGGCCAGACCATCCGAAGGACTGGCATTTGATGCCGTTCATCCGGACTTTCACAGTAGGTGGCATGCGGGACTACCGGATAGCTCGCGTAGTTGAAGCTGCCATCCTTGCTGAGCGAGATAGTCTGAAGGAATCAGTGTATCGCAGCAAGGCCATCTATCTTCCTGGGGAAAAGCGCGACTGGGATGCAGTCCTCGGCATATCGGAGCTGGAACCAGAGAAGAAGATGCTGACCCGGGCCCCGGAATTCACACCTGCCCGGTGGGATAATGCTAGCGGCCGAGTTCATAGGGAGAAGCCCGGCTATGGCATGTTCTTGGCACCATTGAAGTGGGGATATCGCGAAGAGCCCTTCGTGCTGAATTGTTCGGCCGTTCAGTTCAAGTACCATCTGGCCGCTGGTTGGTTCGGGGATACCAAAATCACTGACGCGCACTTGTTCCGAGTAGGATCAGTGGAGTTTACCGAGTTTGTTCTGAAGGAATATGCCCCTCTGCTGATCAGAGCCGGGGTGTATCACAGCGTCTTCGCTTCTAGATTCCGGTATCCCATATCCCGAGGGTTGTGCTGTGGAATGTTTGAAGTGTTCTGCCCTTTATTCAACACTTTCTATACAGCAGAGGGGGAGACATCCCTGGACCTCTGGAGTTTATCACAGCTCTCCGGCCTGCCCATTGATGGCGAGCCGTATGAGGAAGTTTGCTTGTCAGATTCCGAGAAGGATAGCTCTGATGGCGAGGGCAAGTATTCCATTGGCTTCTCATATCGATATCTGATGAAGGTATACCGCTCCATCTGTCTGGCGTATAGCAGAGGGTCTTCTAAAGGCTATCAACCCCGAGAGAAGGGCAGCAAACTGAGGGTCCGGATAGGGCAGTGGATCCAGTATTTCTTTGACGGTCCCCTGAAGTATGCAGACTTTCCTTCTATGGGTCCGGCTGCTAGCAAGCAGATAAGGGCCCCTCGCTATAAGTCGGCGCTGCCATCCTCATTGCGCCGTGCAGGCAGCGGTGGTCCCAACCCAGCAGGCGTAGACCCCATCACACACTGTGCGGCTTATTTCACATTTTGGCTGTGCACTTTCGCTCTCCCACAAGGGGACGAGACAGTTATCCGGCCAGAGGCCATATATCCAGCTTGTCAGATGGCATGGGGGATGAAGCTGTCGCTCTGCCCAGTGGCCCTGTGTTTGATATATAAATCTTTGGGGGACCTGTACAAGCATCGGACTCCCCGTTCTTTGAGGACCGTGGGTCCTTTTCATTTCTTCAACGCCTGGGTCTGCAGTATATTCCCTGAATTAGCTCCGAGAACCTTGCAGGCGGATACAGTGTTACCCAGGATGGTTGAATTTGCCAGCGCTGAGCCTGGTCCCTTTTATGATCAGCTGTTTAAAATAAGGGGCCGACTGATAAGGGTACCAGTGGACGCCCCTGGCAGCATACATTTCTGGAGCTTGGCGGCAGGTTCAGCTCCCTTGATTGATCCTCAGAGAGAGTGCAAGCTGGAAGAGACAGAGACATATATCCATCCTGTCTCAGGAGTCAACACTGCCCGGCCAATCCTGGAACCGGAGCTGGTGAGATGGGCCATGGCAATTCGGCCCAGTGTTTTGGTCTACAGGAAGGGTGGCCTGCTTCTGTTGGAGCCATACTATCCGTTCCGATTTGGGCGAAACTTCGGCTACGACCAGCATATTCCTACCTCAGTTGCCCAGTTTCCCCTGGATAGCCGGGCCAAGCACGGGTCCATCATTGTTGGCGAGGGCCGGTTGTGGTGGGATTTCTATCATCGCCAGGATGATGTAGTTTTCAGGGTGCCCACTGTTTCTAACCGTGTTCCCCGGGTAACACCAGAATATATCAAATGGTGGAATATCCGGACCGGTTTTTACAGGGACGGTAGGGGTGCCTTCTGGGATGTGGCAGAGCGCTCCTTCCTGAAACAGCAACCTGGGCCGGTGTTTGATATTCCTGAGGCCCACTTGAAGAAACTTTACTCACAGCACCCGAGGGAGGCGGAGAATTATCTGACTCAACGTCGGGCATTGAAGGAAAAGAGTTCTGAGCCGCTTGTCCCTGTCTTTGCTGCTATCAATGAAGACACTTTCCTGAAGACCTTGAAGCATTTATGCCGTGTGGGAGGCGCTCGCTTGGAGGAGCAGCAGTACCCGTTCCCTGTTGAAGAGCCGCTCCCGACAGCAGCTCCTTGGAAGGGTCCAATTGATAAATTTCATCCATATAGGACGTTTGTACGCCGAGAAGATAGAACTCAGACGTACTATAGGCAAACGTCCTGGCTGTTCATTCTGCTGAATTTGCATGGATTATCTGCAGAAAGCCCAATAGCTGGCATATTGAACAAGCCACTGTTTATATCATTTCATTATGTCGATGGTTGGGGCATGGACCATCTTGACTTATTTCGATGCCTTGACTCTCACGGCCATAATGATCTGGCAGCTTTAGTAGAGAAGTGCCAGATATTTGGTGATGTGTGCTGGCTCATCAAGGAGGCTGCTTCCCGCTCCAAGGAGGTAGCTTATCTGTACTGGCCACTTTCTGTATTCTACGACGGCCCGGCAGGTAAGATTTCTTCTTTTCTGATTGCAGTGTTTTCTGCTTAGCATCTGAATTTCGCACCCACTGATCCCATCGCCCTTCTGCCATTTTCAACAGACCGGCCTGATATAAAGCGGCAGGGGCTCTATAGAAAGATTATTGCGCAGGCCGAGAAGCCTACTTATTTTGAAGTCCCGGCTGCAGCACCGACCACTACTCCCCTGCCTCCTGGCAAGAAGAGGAAGGCTTCCGCAGTCAAGGCTGCAGTTGGGAAGGCTAGGAAGGCCAAAAAGGTCCATGTTCAGCAGTCGACTTCGGTGGCGATGGACACTGGGACCCCTCTCCCCGACATTCCTTCATTCGATGAGTTTGAGTCACAAAGGGAGGCTGCTCAGACACCGGTTCAGGGTAACATCATTAGCTTGCATTTGCATTCTTCATCATCTTTTGCAGATTTCCAAAGAAGTCTTCGACTCTGACCCCTTCCCTTTTTGCGCAGCTCAAGAGCCAATTGTGGCACCCTCTGACGCAGAGACCAGGCTGCCTTCTCCCACGCCGGCTAGTGAGGCGGGGGGTAAGTGTGCTTTCTCATCTGTTTCACACTTCTATTGCTTTCTACTATAACCCTCAGAGATCACTTTTCTGTTGAAATGGCAGCCGGGGAGCAGGCTGAGGTTGAAAGGATGACAGAAGAGCCGATTCAACCTCCGGAGGGTCACGAGACTCAGTCGAAGCGGGGTACTGTTCCGGCCAGGCGCATAATTACCCGGTCCACATCCCGACATGCTTTAGAGGCGTCCCCACAGGATGTAGCCAGGGTAGAAATATCATCAGGTAGCTCTACAACCGTCTCTGATGAGGAGGAAGTGGCTTTCAACGGCAGTGAGGAGGATGTTCCTGAATCAGAAGCCCCGCCTGTACCTGCAAAAGGTGCTCTGTCTTTTCAGCCTGCTAAGCTGCTGGTGCCATCTTCCGAGGAGGAGTTGCAAGAGGAGTTTGCCGGGCTCGACACCGAGATCGACATATCTTCACTCTTTGTCGCTTCAACTTCGGAGTTTCCTCCTCTTTCGCCCCACTTCGAGGATGCGAACCCTGCTTCAAAGGTGGGTCCCCTTTCAGGCTTGCTGCTTCATCTGCATCTTCATTTAGTGCTGAAGGTTGTTTTGCTTTGGTCTCAGGGCCCTATCACCGTCAGCTCAGACACAACTGCAACTTTTATGGAGGCTTCTTCTGCAAACTGGGCTATTGTCCCTTTTCTACCTTTATCCTGCATGGGGGCTTCTGAGGTCATTCGCCCTGTTCCAATGCGAATACAGTATTCAACAGATTTAGCATCGTTGGACCTGGGGGCCTCAGGAGACAGATGCACTCCTATCAGGGCTTCAGATTTCAGATCCGAAGCTGATCTAGCCAGAAGTTCTGCTTTCATACCGGCCGCAGTGATGACCATCGCTCCTGAGTCAACAATTCCCACAACATCAATCATGGAGGGTGAACCTTTGCCCCTTCAGACTGTGGCCTCCGCGGCCTCGACGTTGAAGGAATTGGCCACCGAAGCGGAGATGGAAGAAGGAGAGGTAGCTGCTGCGGAACTGGGAGTATTGCCTGTAACCGCCCCGGATCCTATCTCCATACTTTCAGAATCTGAGGAGGAGGTGCCTGAAGTTGCATCCGGGAGTATTCAGACGGCCGCTTCCGAGGAGATGGAAGTGGAAGATCTCTTGGCCACGCCAGAGGTTGCAGGGAGAGCTCAGTTGGTACCTTCGGTAGACCTCCCATCTTCTTCTTCGCAGCCGGATATTACCCTATGGGCGGACATTGATAGTGAAGTAACCTTTGAAGTGGCTTCTCTTCCTTTGCCTGGCTTTACTTCACCTGAGAGTTTTGTCTGGCAACATCTGGGCATGCTGCGCCAGCTAGTGGAGTCCCAGCCCGGACTAACCTATCCACAGTTGAAGGAGATAGCTGAGCGCTTCACCGCCGGCTTGCAGGCGATGGGATGTCCCACAGAAATATGGGCCCAGCGGATTCTTTTATTGTTAAAATTTGTTCATCGCCGGGATTTCTTGACACATATCATGTCTGACAAACTGGCGGCTTTGAAGTTGCAAAGAATGGAATGCAAATCTGAGCTGGCGAAGACGAACTCTATTCTTCAGGAGCGGCAGTGCCAAATGCAGTCTTTGGCGGAGCGGGAGCAGTTTGTGCGCGACCGGATAACTACCCTGGAAGCTGAACTGTCCGATCTCCGAGCTGAGCTGCCGCAGCTAACAACTTCTCGACCGCAGCTCGAGGAAGAAGCAGCTCTATTAGAGGGGCAGGTGGCGTCCTTTCAAGACGAGTCCGTTCGACTGCAGGAGGAGGAGGCTCGTCTTCATGAACTGGGAGCCGCCCCTTATGTGGGTCTTCTGGCTTTCGAGGATATCTTCAGGCAGCCATGAACCATCTTCTCTTTCTTTTTCTTTTGTACTCTTTTGCGATACGACGTCCCCTCGGGGCCCTGTATGTACTCACTTATTAATGAAAAGAAATCTTTGGCTTCACGCGTATCCATTTTCTTCTGCATGTGGTTTTATCACTTTGAGAAGTGGGGTAGCGGTTTTAGCAATTCCTCATGCGAATGGCCCGTACTTGGCAGGAGAGCGTCCACCCCCTCAGAGAAAGGATGGGGAACTCGCTCCACCGCGTGACGGCATCCGGGGAGGTGCTTAAACCGGGTTCTGTTGGTAGCAGCAATCGTCCCTCTTGGCAATATGTGCTGCGAGGGAGACAATTTGCAGAAATGTGAAAGAAGAGGTTTCATCGGACTAGACAAAAGGTCTACACTGGGTAGAGGTTATAGCAGATGGGACATTGAAAAAGGGTATGGGGTTTTCATCAGAACGGACATAAAGTACGAACTGGACAGATTGTATCATTGGCTGGGCGATGTACCGATCAGCCAACGGTTGACTTCATCATCGATATTGAGCTTATATCGATGCAAGGGGGATTTCATATGTTTTATCAGAATAGACGTAAGGTCTAAACTGGATAGGGTTTCATCATTGATCGGGCAAAGTGCCAATCGATCAACAGTTGGTTTCATCATCGATATTGGGTTTATATCGACGCAAAGAAGAGTTTCATCAGCATAAACGAAAGGTCTAAACTGGCTAGGGTTTCATCATTGATCGGGCATGGTGCCAATCGATCAACAGTGGGACGTCGGTAGAGGCGTAGGTCTCGTCAGGATAGACGTAAGGTCTATTCCAGCAGGTTTTATCGCAGGTGAGGCTTGCCAAGAAATGCGTAGGCTTCATCAGGACAGACGTGAGGTCTGAGCTGGACAGGCTTCATCAGAATGGTGATGGGTTTCATTGTCGGTGGGACGTTTGAAAGAGGGTATGTGAATTTTATCAGGATAAACGTAAGGTCTATCCCGGAAGGGTTTTATCATTGGTGGGGAATGAAGCCGACTGACCGACGGGAGGTTTCATCAGTGAAAGGGAGGTAAAGGTAGCGTGCCTGTTGACATGGAACTTTTGAATTACCACATTACTGACCCAAGTGCCCTTTCGGGTTTTCACCGGAGCCAGCCCCCTCTTGCTTTTGCCCACGCGCCCTTTCGAGTTTTCACGTGGCGGGGTACCCGATTTTGCCTGCAGTGCCCTTTCGGGTTTTCACCACAGCTGGGTTTTTGGCCATTTTTGCCCTTGTCCGGGATATCCGAACAAGCCTGGCGGGGTATCTCTATTTTTAACCCCATTTTTTATTTATATATACGTATATATATTTCTTGAATTGGGACTTTAGCACGAATTAGGCGATGTGCTGCTCCATTAGTGACTGCTTTTATCATCGGTATTGGGTTTATGCCAATGCAAGGATTTCATAGGCTTCATCAGGATAGACGTAAGGTCTAAACTGGGTGAATTTCATCATTGATCGGGCAATGTGCCGATCGATCAACAGCAGGTTTCATCATCGGTAGTGGGTTTATACCAATGTAAGGATTTCATAGGTTTCATCAGGATAGACGTAGGGTCTAAACTGGATAGGTTTCATCATTGATCGGGCAATGTGCCGATCGATCAAGAGCAGGTTTCATCATCGGTATTGGGTTTATACCAATGCAAGGATTTCATAGGCCTCATCGGGATAGACGAAAGGTCTGGCCTGGATGGGTTTCATCATTGACCGGGCAGTGTACCAATCGATCAACAGCAGGTTTCATCATCGGTATTGGGTTTATACTAATGCAAGGATTTCATAAGTTTTATCGGCATAGACGTAAGGTCTAAGCCGGATAGGTTTCATTGCTAGTCGGGTGAGTGTGCCCATTGATCAGCAGCAGGTTTCATCACGGTGGGACCTGGGACAAGGTATGAGGGCTCTTATCAGGATAAACGTAGGGCCTATACTAAGTGGGTCTAATCGTCGATCGGGCAAGGCGCCGGTCGATTGACGAGGAGTTTTATGGCGGGAGGTGAGGCTTTTCTTTGGGATTACCACATTACTGACCCAAGTGCCCTTTCGGGTTTTCACCGGAGCCAGCCCCCTCTTGCTTTTGCCCACGCGCCCTTTCGGGTTTTCACGTGGTGGGGTACCCGATTTTGCTTGCAGTGCCCTTTTGGGTTTTCACCACAGCCGGGTTTTTGGCCATTTTTTGCCCTTGTTCAGAATATCTGAACAAGACCGGCGGGGTATCACTACTTTTAACCCTATTTTTTTTCTTCTTTTTTTTTATTTGGTATGCAGGCTGAGAGAGAGGGTAACTTGGGCAGGGCGAGATGCCACTGAACCAGGGAGAGGGTAGCTTGATCAGGGGGGAGTGCCATTGACCAAGATGAAGTGGCCTGATTAGGGCGGAGTGCCGCTAACCGAGGAATGGGTAGCTCGGCTAGGGCGGAGTGCCGCTAAACCAAGAAATGAGGTAGCTCGGCTAGGGCGGAGTGCCGCTAGACCAAGAAAGAGGTAGCTTGGTTAGGGCGGAGTGCCGCTAGACCAAGAAGGAGGTAGCTTGGCTAGGGCGGAGTGCCGTTAGACCAAGGAGGAGGTAGCTTGGTTAGGGCGGAGTGCCACTAGACCAAGGAGAAGGGTAGCTCGGTTAGGACGGAGTGCCGCTAGACCAAGGAAGAGGGTAGCTCGGTTAGGACGGAGTGCCGCTAGACCAAGGAAAAGGGTAGCTTTTGGCCCGATTATTCGGAGAATGTCGGTTGTGCAGCATGATACAGCTTTAGGTGCCTACCGTTGAGTGGCGAGAATTGAATCTCCCCTCGATGGTTGACAACCATATAGGCCCCACCTTCGTAGACCCTATGTATCACATAAGGACCTTCCCAATTAGGATTTAGCTTTCCTTTTGGGTTGGACGCCATGACTTCTCTTTTCTTGACCATGACAAGGTCACCTTTCTTAAATTCTCATCCTTTTACGAGTTTGTTGAATGCAGTGGCCATGCGGGCCTGATACATCTGGATATTCTTCTGAGCTTGGAGGCGCCTCCCCTCCAATTCAGCCAGTTCTTCTAATCTTCTTTCTGTATTAGTCTGTTCGCCAGGGGCTAGGTCATATTGGACCGCCACTCTGAGTGACGGGACTTCCAGCTCTAGTGGAACTACTGCCTCCGAGCCGTACACCAATGAGTATGGTGAGCACCCTGTAGGTGTTTTGAAGACGGTGCGGTATGCCCATAAAGCTTCATACATTTTCTCTTCCCAGTCCTTCTTGTTGGAACTGACGACTTTGGCCAGCAATGTACACAAGGTCTTATTAAAAGCTTCTGCCAATCCGTTTGCCTGTGGATTGTAGGGCGTGGAGGTTCTCCATTCAATCTTGTACTTCTCGGCAAGCCGATAGATTTTCTGATTTCTGAAATGACTTCCATTATCAGATATTATTCGGTTGGGGATCCCGAACCGGAAGATAATGTTTTGCTTGATGAATCTGGAGACCAGCTCACCAGTCACTTCTCTTAATGCTATAGCTTCCGCCCATCGGGAGAAGTAATCTGTTATGGCCAGTATGTACTTATGTCCGGCCGAGGAAGTTGGCAATGGCCCGACTACATCAGTTCCCCATTGTGCAAACGGCCAGCTAGGGACTGTAGGGTGCAGAACGGCAGGTGGCCTTCTAGGCACAACAGCATGCTCCTGACATTTCTGGCATGACTTTGCAAACTTGCAGCAGTCTTCAAACATGGTGGGCCAGTAGTAGCCCAGCTTCTTAATCTCTATCTTCATCTTTGGACCGGCCTGGTGGGCACCTGCTGTCCCAGCATGTGTTTCTTTCATTGCTTGCCAAGCTTCCTCAGTAGACAGGCAGCGGAGCAAAATCTTCTTACGTGCATCTGCCATTATTCGGAACAGAGTTCCATTTCTGAATTCATAAGAATCTTTGATCCTTAGAAGTTTCATCTTTTCTTCTCTTTTCTGCGGCAGCTGTTGGTGTAAAAACCATTGTAGCAGGTGTTGTCTCCAATCAGATGCCTGTTCTGTACTGATCGTGGCGACTTCTTCTTCTTCGGGGCACTCTTCTAGCATGCTGGGGACCTGCCGCCGGTTTATAACAACAATGTTCAGTGTTTCATTTGGTGGGACTGCTATTGAGCTGGCTAGCTTTGCCAGTGCATCAGCTTGGGCATTATGTCCACGGCCCACATGCTTGAGCTCAATATGATAGAATTTCGCCATGAGGCGCACAGCTTTTTGGTGGTAGGGGTTCAACTCCGGCTTTCGCACTTCGAACTCCCCTTGGATTTGCTTTATTATCAACATTGAATCCCGAATACCTGAAGCATCTGGATACCCATGTTGAGGCTTATACATAGCCCGATTATCAGAGCTTCATATTCGGCTTCATTATTGGTGCAGGGCTTGTTTATAGAACATGAAGTATGCACAACCTCCCCTTCTGGTGATCTTAGCACAATACCGGCTCCGGCCCGTATTCTGGTCTTTCCATCGGAGTCCGTCTCTGTTCTAGATGCTCCATCAAAGAATAGCTGCCACATAGTTGACTGAGCCTGGCAGGCTTCTAGTGTCTCATCATCGGGTAACTCAGTCCCCAACATATCATTCTCTGGCACAGGATGCTCTGCGAAGAAATCGGCCACGGCCTGTCCTTTTATTGCCCTCTGGGGTATATATGTGATATCGAATTCCATCAGAATTACTGCCCATTTGCCCAACCGGCCTTTCAGTACTGGCTGAGTCAATATGTATTTGAGTGGATCTGCTGCAGATATTAATCTGATTTCATGCGACAGCATATAGTGCCGGAGCTTTTTAACGGCAAAGACTAGTGCCAAGCATGTCTTTTCTATATAGGTGTAGCTTTCTTCAGTTCTAATCAGCCTCCGACTCAGGTAGTATAGAGCCTGCTCTTTGCCTTCTTCATTTATCTGTGCTAGCATTGCCCCCAGGGAACAGTGTGTGGCTGCAATGTACAGTATCAGGGGTCTACCCTTAATAGGTGCCCCCAGCACTGGAGGGGTCTTGAGATATTCTTTCAGCTTCTCAAAGGCTTCCTGACAGCCATCGTCCCAGAGGAACGGTACATCTTTCATCATGAGCTTGTGAAAAGGGTGGCATCTCCCCGACAGATTTGATATGAATCGTCGGATATAGGCCAAACGCCCTTGTAGAGATCTCAGCTCGTGGAGATTCCTTGGTGGAGGGAGCTCCTGGATAGCTTTAATCTTGGATGGGTCGATCTCAATGCCCCTATGACGGACAATGAACCCAAGGAATTTTCCACTGGACACGCCGAAGGCACATTTCATAGGATTCATCTTGAGTTCATATTTGCGCAGCCTCTGGAACACTATCCTCAGGTCTTGCAGATGATCTTCTCTTCTGCTGGTTTTCACCACCAGGTCATCAATGTAGCACTCTACCTTCTTGAAGAGCAAATCATCAAAGATCTTTGTCATAGCTCTCTGATAGGTAGCGCCGGCATTCTTAAGGCCGAACGGCATTCTTTTATAATGAAATATCCCCTTCGGGGTGCGGAATGCAGTGTGCACTCTGTCTTCTTCAGCAATCCAGATCTGGTTGTATCCGGATGACCCATCCATGAATGACAGGGCTTCATGGCCAGTGGTTGCATCGATCATGACTTCAGTGATCGGCACTGGGAAATCATCTTTCGGGCAAGCCTTATTCAGGTCCCTGAAATCTACACATATTCTGATCTGCCCATTTTTCTTCTTCACGGGCACTATATTGGCCAGCCATGTAGTGTACTGGTTCTCTTCAACAAAGCCCACATCAATCAGCTTATCAACCTCTTTGTTAATCTGATTTATCAGTTCGGGGCGCATTCTCCTGGAAGGCTGCTTCACAGGGCTTGCCTCTGGGTTTATCGCCAATCGGTGCTGTGCCACATCGGAACTCAGTCCTGGCATTTCATCATACGTCCATGCGAAGCAGTCTCGGAATTCTTTTAAAAACTGAATATACTGTTCTTTGACAGCTGGCTCCAGCAGTGCACTGAGGAATGTCGGCCTTGGCTCATCTGCTGACCCCAGATTTACTTCTATCAGCTCATCGACGGTGGCTTGGCCTCCGTCTTCAACTTCGGGCGGGGCTTCTTGCAAATCAATAAAGCCTCCCGGGATATAATCTTCTTCATTCTCATGATTTTCTGTTTCATCACATGGATCATCAGCAGATGCTGGTGCATCGTATAAGGCCAATATGGCCGGATTCTGTTCAGTCTGCCCCGAGGACGTGACTGGCTCAGCGGAAAACTTCGAAGTGGAGTCTTCCGTGCTTAGAGGCTCTTCTGATGTGGGCTCCCCTGAGAGGTCATCATTATGTAGAGCTCGGAATTCTTCTAGAATGCGTCCAAACTCCAGGCACTCTTGCAGCTCTCTGGCTACTTGATCTTCATCCGGGGTTCCCGTATCAAATTGTGCTTCGGCCTGGAACAGATCCTCTTTGCAAGATGGATTCTCCCAGCACCAACCCTTCTTAGTCTCATCAGACATCCTCGGCTCCGGCTGGTTGTCTTGGACTTCATTGTCTGTTATGGATTGATACATAATTTCTTCATCTTCAAAGGGGTATTGATCATATCCCACTTTAGGGGGATCTTCATTCTGGTAGAAGGCAGAGATGACATCCACCTCGGTTTCATAGTATTCTTGCAGGGTATAACCCAGTCCCGGGTGCTGTGTGATCTTCCTCAGTTCCTTGTTATCTCGAGGCGGATCCCACAGCTCCTTGAATGCTTTCTTCTGAGCAGCAGGCTGCATCGATGGCATTTGCATCTTGGAGAACATTTGTGAAACCCGTTGGGTAGTATAATCCAAGCCTGTAATCGGTACCATCAGGTTTGCAGCTTCTTCAGGGGCCATACAGTCTTGATCGTCTTCTTCGACTGGCTCCCTGGTGTAGAATATAATAGGGGGTTCGCAGAAGCGAGGGATTTCCATAGTCTTTAGTGGCAGCACCGTCTGGTATTCTATGCTGGCTATGGGCTTTACTAGACCCTGAGGAACTTCCACCTGTGTGTATTTTTCTTTCATTTTTTCTTCAGTATCATCTGGGTGTATGCCAGGAGGAGTGATCCGAGCAAAATCACCAGCATAAGAGATGTGAGATACTCCATGCTTTTTAATGTAGCCTTTTGGCGGCGGCGGAGACCAGTTTCTTGTCTTCGTCGCCGACTTTTTCTGGCTGACCACAGCTTCTTTTCCTTTATCCTTTTGTGACACCTCAGTGTAGTAGGATGCATCGAGCATATGGCACTCGAACACTTCGAAGGGATGTAGGTCTGCAAACACCCTTTCTTCTTTTCCTTCATGGCAGTATTTTATGCATTGGTGTAGTGTGGATGGCACTATCTGATATTCGTGCAGCCACGGTCTTCCCAGCAGGGCCTTATACGTGGTGTTGGAGATTACATAGAATCGTACCACGGTAGTGAGGTCGCCCAGTGTGAGGTTGAAATCAGCCACCCCCAGAGGTGTTTCACATTTCTGATTGAACCCTGCAATCTTCATATCTCTGACCTTGGTAAGCTGCAGGTTGAAGTAGTATTTCTGATAGATGCGATAGGGAAGGATATTTACGGCAGCCCCGGGATCTATCAGTATCCTGCTCAGCGACTGGCAGTTCAGGTAGCCCCTCATATACAGCGGTCTGTTGTGACCGGTATTTGGGATTAGCATATCATCTTCCGTGAAGGTGACCGATGGCCCAGCATTCACTTCTGCCAGGAGTGCTTCACATTGTGCCGGAGACTGCAGGGCATCCACGATTGCTTGGCGAGCTTCTTCGCTCAGAGAGAGAATTTCCCAGATGGAGAATCTGGTAGGGAGCTTCTTTGACGCGGAACGGGACTAAAAAAAGGACTGGACCTACTATGAAGACCAAGTGCGGCCAGCACTCACACGTGACAAGGCAAGCCGAGTGAACGACTTCCGTACTATTCCTCCGGGGAGAGGCGTCTCTCAACAAGAAACCCAAGTCCACGGCCGTCCCTATGAGGGAAGCGAGTGGATCAAAGCGGCAAAGGAGCCGACGCGCAACTATAGGAGTCCAGTCCGAGCTCGGTGCTCGACTGGGGCCACGGAATGGGAATACGCTCACTCACGATCTCGCGGTGTTTAAAGCTAGCTAGGATCCCTACTCTCTCACGCGGCATGCAATAATCACATACTAGTAAAGCAGAATGCCGAAGGGGGAGCGTCGCACGTACCTCCACGCCTAGGCGTGGGGAAGGAACCCCGGCCGAGACCGACAACCCCGATACACACAATGAAAGAAAAGTACAAGCCAGCAATGGTGCCCACTCCTCGCAGGGAGATAACAGGCTACAACAACTCCATTCGGGGTGGCCGATACACGGGCTGACGGGCGGCACTCGGTGGAGGGGTTGATCGCGAGGAAGGCCCGGACGCCGACCGGCAGAATCGCAGCAACGCGCGACTCGGCGAAAAGGGCTCTCACGGTCCGCTCCGGGGTCCGATTGGGGTGCCGTCAGCGACGACGCGCAGTTAGGTCGCAGGAGGAAGCCTCGGCCAAAGGGCGCCCTCAGAATCCGATCGTGGAAGCCGTGGCCGCACCTGCAAGTGGGGACAAGAAAGCTGCCTCCAGAACCGCGCTGTCGAGCGGGGAAAATGGTAACTCGCTGTTCTGGAAGGCGAACGAGGCTCCGCTTGAGGGAGGACGCTGGGGACGCAGAGCAGCAGGTCCGGACCAAAGGGCTCGACCAGATCTGGTCAAGGTTGGACGCTGTGAACTCGGGAAGTCGCCGGGTCTTCTGGCGCCGGGTGGACTGGACAGATCCGCGCGACCTCACGGGAACGGACGCCACGAACAGCTCGGGCGTCGGAAGGAGACGAGGTTGGCGGCGTTGGAAAGAGGACGACGAGAGGTGCCAACCCTGAAGAAATCAGCTCCAAACTCGGCGTCGTGCGTCCTGTGGGATTTTCGCAAGGAGGAGGTAGGATCTGGGCGCGCAGAGATGGAGGCTCCTGCGCTAGTTCACGAGGAAATCCGCCACGGGTGGTGCCGACCTCGGATCGAGGCGAAACCAAGGCCCACGCGTCGCTGACTTGTAGACGTATCCACAGAAAAAGGAGGGGGGCTCAGATTCGATCAGCACCGGACAGGGTCGCCGCTGCAACTCGGGGCTGAATCTGGAACTCACGAATTGAACCGGAGACGACGTAGAAGAGGGAGGGAACCTCGGCGTCGCACCGAGGGGATGGGGCGTCGCACCCCGGGGTTGCTCCCGTCGCAGGAGCTGTGGAGGAGGAGAGGGTCGCCCTCTCCAAGAGGTGGATGCGCAAAAGGCTCCTCAAGAAATTGTTTGATTGTTCATTAATTTGAAAAAGAGGAAAATACAAGGGTTATATACCCGGGGGGGGGAAACTAGGGTTTCAACCTAGCCACATGGGGGGTGGGGGCGCAAATGGGAGGAGGGGTGGGCCCCAACTCCCTCCATTCAAGGGGGGTTGCGACCAGCCCTCCCTCCAATCAAGGAGGGTGCGCTCAAGTGAGGCAAGGGGGGGAGAGTGGAAAGGGGAAAGGGGGGGGGGCGCCCAAAAAGGAAGGCGGCTGCTACCTCCTCCACTTGGAGGAGGTGGGATGCGCCCAAAACCCTAACCCTAGGGGTGGGTGCGCAAATCCCCACATGGGCCAAGGAGGAGTGGAGCACAAGATGGCCCACTAACCCTTTGCCCTCTAAATAAGCCTACAAAGCATAAAAAAAATGTCCAATTGGCCTACAAGGGCCCACAACTAGAAAGCAGTGTCCACGCAGGGACTAATCCAAGGCCCAACATGGCCTAAAGCATGAAAAAATAAATAGGGATAACTCTGCTAATCTGCTAGATGATCGCCGAGCCAAAGGGATGCCGGCATGCTCCGTGTGCCCCGTCGAGTGATGCGGCGTGTGTCCTCACCAATTCTCCCCGGGTGGGAAGAGCTCGACCCTGTCGAGTAAGGGTCACGGTCGCTCAAGTAACGCTCCAGCGGGTCCGGGTCGATCCGCTCCAGCTCTCCACGTGTGATCCAGGTGTCGTCTGTCGCAGGGCGCCCTCTCCAACGCACTAGAAAGCGTTGGTAGGCTCCGCTCCTGGTCGTGGTCACCTGCTCATCCAGTATGTAATCTACATGCTCGCGTGTCTGTAATGGGGCTGGAGGAGGTGGACGCTCAGAAGGTGTAATGCTCTCAACAGGAGGGGTAGGCCCAAAAAGCTCACTGGGAATCACCGCGGGATCCCGATATGCCACCAGATCTGAAACATTGAACGTCGAACAGATCCCATAGTCGTCTGGCAGCTCAATCTCATACGCATTCGACCCAATTCGCTTCAAGACTCGAAAGGGTCCGGCACCGCGGTCCTGGAGTTTCTTCACGGCCCCCGAAGGGAACCGTTCAGGTCTAACCCTGATCATGACGTACTCTCCCACTTGGAACTCACGGGTGCGTCGATGCGTATCAGCTAATTCCTCATAATGTGTGTTGCTGGCCTCAGATGGTGATGATGATGTAGACTCCGAACTAGCTGTGTGGACTCATACCTATATGAATGCAGGGGTGGTCCTGGACATCCAAACACAGACCTAGCATGCCTATGACTCCTACATGATTGGACAACACGGGGAGGACCAGGACAACCAAAGTTGTATCTATCATGCATGGGTGTCCTACGGAATGTGGTAGACTCATGGGGACTAAATTGCCCAAACTCACTCATGACATTCCCTATATGAGACAAACCCCTATATGATGGTGGACATGAAGAAACATGGGGAAGAGACATGTGTCCCTGGCCTCCTAAGCTCGGGCATCTGGATGCCGGTAAGGTGAGGTGTTGACTAGAAGGCCTAGGTGGTGTATGATAGTGGACCTCCTCGACAAGGTTGGGAAAAAGAATATGGGTCGAGAGGCTCACTAGGGAGGGGATCGAAAGGGTCAAAGAAGTGATGACCCCTCCCGACAGGTCCCTTCACTATACTTGCCCATGTGCAACATTCGCCCAGGTGCAGATAATCACCTTCAGGCACTCTCATGTATGGGGCAAGAGGCTCATGAGGAAGGCAAGGAAGGCAAGGTTCCTCCCTCGGGACCGTGAAACCATAAGCGGGGACAAAATCAACCTCCACGGGTATGGGAAATAATAAAAGGACCTCGGATGTGATATGTCCTATGGTGTAGACCGAGGTAATAGACCCCAAAGCAGGGAGTGTAAAGCTATGACTATAGGGTTGGTCAGACCCTAAGGTCAACATATAAGTCAACTCCCATTGATAATCTAAACTCCTAAGGAAGTCCTTCACATTTTCAAGAAAGCAGAAGGACCGAAAAGTGGTGTGAAAGGAGTTAAGGGGTATTATTGGGAGGGCTGGTCCCATGGGTGTATAGCAAGGAATGGAGACATCTAGAAGTGGACCCTCCCTTAGCCAGCTAGCTAAAGACTCACCAATGACCAGTTCACCCTCGGAAGGTAAGAATGTCTCTATATGAGGGTCTAAGGGTGAAGCCTCTCTCTCGGGAGTGGAAACGGAGTCCTCTATGATGTGGAGGGGATCACTCCCTAACTCCTCAACCTCAGTTAGGTACTCCTCAATCAACTCCTGTTCAGCCTCGTAACTCACTGGAACAAACCCAGGTGATGACATGGAGGTGGTCGGCGTAACGCCGTCATGGAAGACAAACTCACCGGGAAGGTGAGATGGGTGTAAGGTGCAGGTCCTCCTATCCAGGTCGATGGTCGCACTTCTTTCCTCCAACCAAGTTCGCCCTAAAATGATGCATGGACCAGCAAGTGTGCTGATCTTGCACCAAGCGCCATCGAAATATTTAACGGGGCCAAACCACCGTTGAAACTCGATAAAAGCTAAACCATCACGGAGAACAATCTCCCCAGTCTTAGAGAGTGACTCAATAATGTCTTGTGAGACACAGTTAGACGACACCCTACTGATGAAGTCGATCTCCGTATGCATCCCATTAGGTAGGATGGCAGTGGACATGACAGGGCGCTGGAATGACTCGGTCATCGGTATAGGGATCGGGTCTCCCGACGACTGAGTGGTAGGGGCGACACTTAGGGGTCGTACCATAAGAGCATCGAATCGGGCCAATAGGGATGACGATGCATGGGCTCGAGGAATCGCCATGGGGCTGGCGGGAAGCTGGACATGCAAGACTCAACGAGATAAGGGTAAAACTCTAACTAGACACAAACCTAAAATGACAATGCAATGGTACGTTACCTAGATGAACTAAGAGACTAAATGCACCCTAGACAACCTAAAGACTCAAATGACCTAAGACCCCAATTTGTTAGAACAAACTGGTTAACCTAGCTCTGATACCAAATTTGACGCGGAACGGGACTAAAAAAAGGACTGGACCTACTATGAAGACCAAGTGCGGCCAGCACTCACACGTGACAAGGCAAGCCGAGTGAACGACTTCCGTACTATTCCTCCGGGGAGAGGCGTCTCTCAACAAGAAACCCAAGTCCACGGCCGTCCCTATGAGGGAAGCGAGTGGATCAAAGCGGCAAAGGAGCCGACGCGCAACTATAGGAGTCCAGTCCGAGCTCGGTGCTCGACTGGGGCCACGGAATGGGAATACGCTCACTCACGATCTCGCGGTGTTTAAAGCTAGCTAGGATCCCTACTCTCTCACGCGGCATGCAATAATCACATACTAGTAAAGCAGAATGCCGAAGGGGGAGCGTCGCACGTACCTCCACGCCTAGGCGTGGGGAAGGAACCCCGGCCGAGACCGACAACCCCGATACACACAATGAAAGAAAAGTACAAGCCAGCAATGGTGCCCACTCCTCGCAGGGAGATAACAGGCTACAACAACTCCATTCGGGGTGGCCGATACACGGGCTGACGGGCGGCACTCGGTGGAGGGGTTGATCGCGAGGAAGGCCCGGACGCCGACCGGCAGAATCGCAGCAACGCGCGACTCGGCGAAAAGGGCTCTCACGGTCCGCTCCGGGGTCCGATTGGGGTGCCGTCAGCGACGACGCGCAGTTAGGTCGCAGGAGGAAGCCTCGGCCAAAGGGCGCCCTCAGAATCCGATCGTGGAAGCCGTGGCCGCACCTGCAAGTGGGGACAAGAAAGCTGCCTCCAGAACCGCGCTGTCGAGCGGGGAAAATGGTAACTCGCTGTTCTGGAAGGCGAACGAGGCTCCGCTTGAGGGAGGACGCTGGGGACGCAGAGCAGCAGGTCCGGACCAAAGGGCTCGACCAGATCTGGTCGAGGTTGGACGCCGTGAACTCGGGAAGTCGCCGGGTCTTCTGGCGCCGGGTGGACTGGACAGATCCGCGCGACCTCACGGGAACGGACGCCACGAACAGCTCGGGCGTCGGAAGGAGACGAGGTTGGCGGCGTTGGAAAGAGGACGACGAGAGGTACCAACCCTGAAGAAATCAGCTCCAAACTCGGCGTCGTGCGTCCTGTGGGATTTTCGCAAGGAGGAGGTAGGATCTGGGCGCGCAGAGATGGAGGCTCCTGCGCTAGCTCACGAGGAAATCCGCCACGGGTGGTGCCGACCTCGGATCGAGGCGAAACCAAGGCCCACGCGTCGCTGACTTGTAGACGTATCCACAGAAAAAGGAGGGGGGCTCAGATTCGATCAGCACCGGACAGGGTCGCCGCTGCAACTCGGGGCTGAATCTGGAACTCACGAATTGAACCGGAGACGACGTAGAAGAGGGAGGGAACCTCGGCGTCGCACCGAGGGGATGGGGCGTCGCACCCCGGGGTTGCTCCCGTCGCAGGAGCTGTGGAGGAGGAGAGGGTCGCCCTCTCCAAGAGGTGGATGCGCAAAAGGCTCCTCAAGAAATTGTTTGATTGTTCATTAATTTGAAAAAGAGGAAAATACAAGGGTTATATACCCGGGGGGGGAAACTAGGGTTTCAACCTAGCCACATGGGGGGTGGGGGCGCAAATGGGAGGAGGGGTGGGCCCCAACTCCCTCCATTCAAGGGGGGTTGCGACCAGCCCTCCCTCCAATCAAGGAGGGTGCGCTCAAGTGAGGCAAGGGGGGGAGAGTGGAAAGGGGAAAGGGGGGGGGCGCCCAAAAAGGAAGGCGGCTGCTACCTCCTCCACTTGGAGGAGGTGGGATGCGCCCAAAACCCTAACCCTAGGGGTGGGTGCGCAAATCCCCACATGGGCCAAGGAGGAGTGGAGCACAAGATGGCCCACTAACCCTTTGCCCTCTAAATAAGCCTACAAAGCATAAAAAAAATGTCCAATTGGCCTACAAGGGCCCACAACTAGAAAGCAGTGTCCACGTAGGGACTAATCCAAGGCCCAACATGGCCTAAAGCATGAAAAAATAAATAGGGATAACTCTGCTAATCTGCTAGATGATCGCCGAGCCAAAGGGATGCCGGCATGCTCCGTGTGCCCCGTCGAGTGATGCGGCGTGTGTCCTCACCATTCTTCAGCATTTTCATGACTCGACTGCCCACCCGGACATTAGATAGTTTCATCTCCTCTGCCCATCGGGGTCTTGGAGGTTCATGTGGTGCTTGTGGCCTTTGCTGCCCAGTCCCAATTTCACCTTCTTCATCGGTCTCCCGGAAGGCTTCTTCCGTAGCGACTGCCCCTGGTTTTGCTAGAGGGTTACTTTCTTCATTTTCTTCATGCTGCTTCTGCTTTCTAGCTGCTGGCATTTATTGCTTTTAGCTGGAGCAGTATGAGCCGGTTGCTCATTCTCTAAGCTGGACAGGAACTCCAGGAATGAAGGGGCTTCATCTGCCTTCTTCTTGTCTTGGTACAGACTGGCAGGGGGAGGAACCTGGGCACCTCGTATCTCTGGTTCCGGGATTTGATAGGGTTGCTCCCCTCTGAACATAATATTATGGTTGGCTGGTGGTGGGCGCCCCCATCTTCTCCCAGAACGTGTTGCATGGGCCGAGGTGGAGGCTTCGGCATGGTTAGCTTCTAGCGGGGCGTCGGATGCGTCTGGCTCATCATCCTCCCCGGGCAAGGAAAAGAGTACCGACAGAGTGTTACATTGTACTGTCGTGACCTTCTTTCCCTTCTTGGACTTGGGTCGCCTCCTCTTCTTCTGGGAATTTGGCTTTGCTAGCTCCTGCCCCCAGAAGGGTTCATTCTCAGCTTTTTCTTATTCTGCCTCTGGCTGCTCTTTGATTTTCAATTCTTCGAGCTGTTCCCAGGGTATGCAGTCTTTCATCAGCAGATGCTTGGGTTTCTTCTGCTCGTACTCATCAAGCTCATTAATATATTGCTGCAGACGCCTGGCTGCAGGGCTTACTTCTTTATGTGTAGGGAGGGGAGTTTGTTTCCTCCGGTTGTGAGTAGGGATCCGGATGACTGGTCCAGTCTCAGTTGTATGCCATATTGGCTTTATCGGAGGCGGCTCGGGCCTTGGGGTAACACCCCGGATAACTGCTCCGCTGGTACTGGTTGCAGGAGTCTTCTTTTTGCTTTTTATGGGTATCATCTGCCATCCTTCCTGATCTTTCTGTGGGGTGAGGAAGCAAGCTTCATAGGTGTGCTTGGTGCATTCTTCAACGGCTTCCTTGGGCAGCTGTTGGTAGACTGAGATCATATTGGCAGCCATTCTCCAGGGTGGAGGCTCATGTGGATGGGGTGGCTTTACCTGGTAATCTCCCAGCTACAGCTCACCTTTCTTGACCATTCCTTCCATGATATCTTTAAAGACATAACAATCTTCAATTGCGTGCCCCAGCGCACGGTGAAATGGACAGAACAGCGGATCATCTTTCTTTGCTGCATCTGCTGGTCTTTTGGGTTCAGGCAATGTTACCTTATTGAACTTGTATGCCCAGTTGAACAGTGCGGCCGTCTTATCTTTTGGGAAGGAATATGCTTTTCTCATCTTGTCTCTCAGAGAGACTTTATCTTTTCTTTCTGCTGTATCTGCCAGCGGGGGAGCTTCATCTGCCCCTTTCTTCCCCTTCTGTTGCTCGAAGGTTCTGAAATCGACGGTGTTGGCCTCAGAGTGTGATGGCCGTCGCTCATTGGATTTTCCCTTCGGCATGGTGGGGACATTGGCGGTCAGACACTTGGACAAGAACGTCTCGACTTCTGCCACTATATTGTTCAGTCGGTCAAACGTTCTGACATCTGCACCGATCATTTTTTCTAGCACCTCCCTCCTGAGGCTCTGCTTGCATATTTACACCGCATCTTCTTGATGAGGAGGTCTTCGGCATCTCATGGCTAAGTTCCTCCACCTTTTGATGTAGTCCAGTGCAGTTTCATCTTGCTTCTGCCTGGTTGCATATAGCTCTGCTATCGTGATTTCCCTTTCCGTGACATGAAATCTGTCACGGAATTTTCTCTGCATATCAGGCCAATCAACCACTGACCCAGCTGGCAGGCTTGAGTACCATTCAAAGGCCAACCCAGTGAGGGATGAGCCAAAGAACTTGAGCAGATAAGCTTCATCGACTGCTAGGTCGCCCATGATTGTAGTGTAGTAGGCTATATGCTCCCTAGGGGAGCCTTGGCCATTAAATTTCTCGAACTTCGGCGGCTTACTGACGCCTGGGGGTAGTCTCTTGGCAGCATACTGGGGAGGATACGGTACCTTGTACACATCATAGGTACCAGCATCACCACTAGTCTTTTCTGACAGCTTCATTTCCACAATTCTTTCAATCATCTGCTTGTGGGCTACAGCTGGATCTATGTCTTCTGGAAAGAAGTGAGCTTGTTGCTGGCTGTGAGGAGTTGTCACCACAATGGCGCGCAAGATGGGCGCGGTAGGCTGTGTCTGAGACACAGAGGGCTGAGCTGCTGTTTGCTGTGGAACAGGTTGGCTCAGTGTCTTGCCCTTATCAGCTAGGAGAGGGTTAGCTGGGATAGCCGTCTCTGCTGAGCTGGATGTCTGCCCCGCAGGTTCAGCTTGCTTTGAGACTGCTGTAGCTTCATGTCTCTCATTGAGCTGCCTTCGGAGAGCACTGATCTCCTGCTGGTATCTTCTGAACATCATCTGGACCATAGGATCCAAGGCTGATGGAATTTGCATATCTTCAGAAGTCCCTTCAGCATCCTCAATAAGGGGATTGTCCTCATCCTCTGTCGTCACCACATTGACTGTCATGGTGGTGATCTTGCGGGCTTCATCATATTTCTTCATCTTATCTTTTGCGGCCTGGCCTCTCCTTGTGACAGGGCCAGGTCTAGTAGCCAACCTGAGCAGTTCATCTGGCCGAGTTGGTAGTATATCTTGCCCCCTGGCAAGTCCAGCCATGTTGCAGGCGAAGATTTGCATTTTTTCTTTCCGCCTGTAGACCTTTCTTTTCACCTGGTCAGGATATCTGAGCCGGTCAAAGACCGATATTCTTTCTTTGGCTTCTCCCCGGTACAGGTCTTCTTTGTCATATCCGGCCCTAAGACCTTCTTCATAGTGATTTGAATCGGAGGAAGAGGCTCCGATCATCGTTTCTCGAAGTGTTTCTTCTTTTTCTTCACCTCCGGTGCCCAAGGCACGAGATAGTCTTTGTTGACCGAGGGCAGAGCTCCCCAGGTAGTGGAAGTAGTCTTGGACTATCTGCTTCATCTCTTCAGAATTGTGCCTCTGTGGCTCAGGTTGGAGCATTAGTCTTTCCTGGCTTCTCTGCTGATAGGCCAGTCTTGTTACCTGAGCATTCAAATGCTCGGCTTTGGAATATTTGAACAAGTCGGCCTGTCTGGCACAGGCCCTCGGTCTTCTTGGGATGGCGACCGTGACTGGTTCGCTCGTTCCCACATTGCCGTTTCGGCAGCAGTTGACAGCAGCGTCATATTTCTTTCTTTGCCATCTTCTGCCCCCAGCCCTGGGACGGATGACAGTAAGGTCTTCCTTGCTCTCATCCCTTCTGCCCCTCATCGTGGGGCGAGCAGCAGACAAATTTCTTTCTTCATCATTTCTCTCATTTCTTCTGTCCCAGGCTTTGGGGCGAGGAGCAACATCATTTCTTCTCTCTTGTCCCTCTCTTCTTCGGCTTTCTGCCCTGAAGCGGGCAACAGCATCTTCAGCAGCCTTCTCCTCATCTCGAGCTGGAACCCAGCTCTGAATCCTCTTCGGTCGCCAGACCTGTTTGTATTTTGCTGGCTTGGGTGCCAGCGGCTTCCTCTCAGCAGCTTCCCAATTGGCCTGCCTGGCGGCCAGAGTCTGGAATCTGTTGGCAGTGGGCACCATCGGGATGATCACGTCCGGCTTGACCTCCCTTGGGCAACCATTCATGTTTGCCCGGACACCTCCAATCATCATGGTCTTTCCGGAGTTGGAAAGACGACGGTCAACAGCATCATACCGGCTCCTCCGGTTGGTTCTTCTCCCCTTCTGAGCAGCAGCAGGGACCAGGCCCCTTTTTTGGACATGATGGACGTAGCAGGCAACGGCCGTGGGGACCGTTTTCTCTGGTAAGATATTCTTCTGGTCAGTGATCTTCACCGGGGCACTTGCAGCAGCGCCTTGCTCATTGTCATCGACCTGCAGAAGGTCAGTGAAGATGACGCCCAAGCAGTTGGGCAGCCCCACGGTAGGTGGCATCGATCCGAATGCGAGAGGTACCGCCAGGTAGCCTTCTCGCACATGCATGTCAATCGGCTGCTGGTCGAAGCAAACGGACATGATTCCGGCTGTCATTGTAGATTCCTGAAAATAAGGAAAGTACACAGAATCAGAATTTTGAGGGGGGCCCGCTGGGCCTCCTACTTTAGCATAAAGATGAAGGGAGACTAAGTCCCACCGGGCGTGCCAGACTTGTGGACGTGGATTTTTATTTATCATTCTCTTATTTAGATCTTATCTGGTTATTAATTATTGATTTATTCGTTTGTTGGTTTATTGGCGTGCCAGTCACTGGGGTGACAATTTTATTGTGCGCTCGATCTGACGTGGTCAGTCGATTGTGAAGTCCGAGTCGGGACCAGAAGTTCGTCATACCCTGAACGCTATGACGTTAATTACGTCCTCCCTAAGGAGGACAACCCTTGATTAAACGCTAAGATAGGAGGAGGACATCGGTAACACCACATGCTCAAAAGAAACAGAATTCATTCGTTTGCAAGACGCTAAATGGATTAGACGAAGCAGGGGTTCGTTATCTTAGGGGATAGCTCCGACGGCATATTCCCACCGGCTTGAACTATGCCAAGTGGGAAATAGGAAACTGCCCATGCGGTGGCAGAGTAGAATCCGGAAAAGATCGGTCATAATTGACCCGGAGTCCGAATGGGGACCGGCGTGACATGGCACGCTCCATGTGGGTGCGAGGGCACATCTATACCCCCCTTGGAGGGACCATCGGAGGGCATGCAAAGGCATAACTCCGTGGGCCGACGGGGTCGAGAGGGAGAACATCACAGTTACCCAATAGGATATGCATAAATTTCGGCAGCATGTCCGCTCAACTTGGATTATGCCAAGAGAGAATAGGTCATCATCCACGGAATGCCGGGATGACGACCGAACGAGGATGGGCACCGGGCCCCGGGACATCGCTTGCATTTATACCATCGATTAATATCCCCTTTAAGCCCCTCAGAACTCATGTAACGACATGGCCCTTTGGGTTCATAAGGGTGAAATCCGGATCGGGAATGAGGACTGTAGGAGAGGTCTTCCCCATTACTGTGTCTTCTCAAGGCATCCATGAGGATCTCTGAACATCCCCGGGGCCTATGTCTGAAGAGATCAGAAGGTTGACAAATGGTAGTGCAGGGATGGTCCCCTGACTGGGCTTCAATTGGCCAAGAAGAAGGGTCTCGGCGATGGCTTTAGTTGGCCGAAAGGGGGCTTCTTGGCGTGGGTTTATTGGCTTAAGAAGGGGATCTCGGCGTGGCCTCCTCAACCAAAAAAAGGGGATCTCGGCGGTGGCTTCCCGGCGCGCTCCTGGCCGCGCCGAGAAGGTGGCGCCGGGAGCATGTAGATTGGGGGGTTTGAATGGCAGGTGAGGGGTCTCGGCGTGGAGCTTCCCGGCGCGCTCCTGGACGCGCCGGGAGCCTGGCGCCGGGAGGCTTGCATGGAGGCTCACGTGAAAAGGGTTTGAATGGCAGGGTTTGTCGTTTAGCTGGAGTGAGAGGGTCTCTCGGCGGGACAGCTCTCGGCGGGGAATTTTGCACGCCGAGAAGGTGGATTTGCGGCAGGATTTCAGGGTTTTTCAGAGCTCAAACGGTACTCTGTTTCTGGGATTCCTGGGCTTTCTGACTGTGATTGAAGCCGGATTTGAAGTGCAGGAGGGGGATTTCAAGGATGCTTCTGTTAGGAAGGGCCAAGGGGGATCTGGAAGGTAGAATCGACGGAGAATCGAGACTATCATCTGGATCTTTGAAGGCTTCATTTATTTTTGCCGCCGGCCGTCTGGGGATCAAGAGATGACTGTCTCTGATCCCCGGACGAACCTAATGGCATCTAAAAACCGGTGACGGAGGAACCATGATCGCCGAAACTCTAGACCCTAGTCGAATGGAGGGTCGGGAGATCGAAATCGTCATTCGTTAGAATCCGAGGGATAGCAGTGGTCTGACATGTCCTCTCGTATAGCCAGCAGTTCAGGAATCCAAGAGATTGATGTCTCTGGTCCTGAACGGCACTAGGAGGAGGCTTGAGGGGCCTTGTAAGAAAGCTCGCATGGACACGAGGGATTTGCCATTGAGGCAGGAAGAGGGGAGGCGACAGAACCCAGTAACCTATTAGATAAGGTTAGGGGTTCTGTTCCTACACCTCTGCAGAGGAGGTTCGTATGAACCATTAGCCATTTCCCATAAACGATGATCATACGAGGGGGAGCGGAGAGCAGATATTTCAACCAAAGGGGGGCAAACCTCTTAATCAGTAGATCCCCGAATGGGTCTCTGATGGGGACATCACCTCCCATGCCCACGTTTACAGCTCGTCTCCTCGCCCCGGTTGCATCCGGCATGGTCTAGTTATCTAATTTTGAGTCCTACGTAATTTTTATTTGAGTCATTTGATGTAATTTTTATTTTACTTGAGTCATGTCCCTAGGTCTTGTGCTTATTTCTCTAAGTTTGAGAGTCATTATGTTGTTTAGTTAGTTATTGGGCCCAATTCATTGGGTTTGGCCCAAGTGCACCCCCTACCCCCTCGGTTATTTGTCATTGAGTCTTTTGTCAGGGACTTATTGTAAAATGTGGGTTGCCTATATATAGGACCCCATTCCCCCCATTTCAACTTAATGAATCAATGAATGAAAAACTTGCCATTTTGAGAGTTTACACTTCTTATCTAGTCGAGAGATTCCATTTTTTGGGTGAGAAAACCTAGGGGAGAGATTCCCCACCCTTTCCTCTCTTAATCTCTCTTTTTCACTCCACTTTCTCTCTCCTCAACACCCAAATTCGAATTTTCTTCTCTCTCCTCCCTTTCCAACCACCTCCACTCCCCACCTACCCTATTTAAGCCTCTTCCCATTCCCCACAACCCTCATCAATACTCCATCCCTTCCCAAGACTCCCTCCACCAATCCTCTCCTCACCATCCAACCCCCAACTACCCCTCCCACTTTCCCAAGCACCCTTCCCACTACCCCAAGCACTCATTCCCTTCCCCAACACAACCCCCCCCCATTCCCAAGACAAACAAATTAACCCCACCCTTAAACCCATTTTCAAATACCCTTTTCCTCTCACCCACCTTCCCAAATTCGCAGCCCCCACTACCACCATCTGTTGGACCCTCTGTCAGACCTTATTCTCCACCTCCCACACCTTAGAACACCCCCTCCAAGACCCCCTTACAACCAGGGGTCACTCCCACACTCATCTACCCCCTTCCCCTTCTTCTTTCTTGGTCATTGGAAGCTACTTCAAAGTTGCAGTTTGTTGTCCAGAGGTTGCAGATGAACCGGCAAATTGCAGCGGCCACCACGACTTCCTCCGGACGAGTTTGAAGACCCAAGAGCCATCGTCGGAAGCGTCTACCAGTCTCCTTCGCAACAGAAGTGGTTTCATCTTCTTCCGATCTCCGAACCGTCCAGGAGGTCCATTCTCCCACAACTGCACAGTTCTACCTCGGCTGAGAACCTGATCAAGATGAGAAGGTCTGCCACGACGAACCCTGGATGAATCAGCCCATGAGTTCTTCTTCAAAATTCTTCATCGCCCAGTCTACTTCCAGAATCAAGAAACAGAACTTCATTCGGCATTCATGATCCAGAGTTCTCATTTTTCTCCCTCAGCTACGCAGATCTGCTACCCACAGTCTGCACCGACCAGTCGCCATTATTCTGCATCCCCTAGTCTTCTCCGACATCGGTTGGCTTCCCTGTTAGTTTTTCTACGAAGAGGACTCGTCCACGATTCCAACGACTCTGACGACGCTTGATTCTGAGGTCGGGAGCTGCCGGGGCATTCTCTGCAATCTGCTGTTAGAAGTCTGCAGCTGCCGGTCCAAGAATCTGAGGCTCTGTTCAAACCTCTGTCCAGCAGCGACTCCAGAAGAAATTAAAGAAATTCTGAGGCATTCCCTTCTCAGATACGAAGATTTTCCCACCGGTTTTGCCACCAGCAAAATTCCTGAGCGGGTTCTACAGCAGCAACACCGACTATCTATCCCTGTTCACAGACAGCAAGCAGATTCAGTGCCGTTACTTAGTCATCCCTCTTTAGTCTAATTTCCCCGCCCCGCTTGGCCGGCTGAAGGCCCCTCCCTGCGTGGAGGTAGTATTGTTTGTAATCTCATTAACCCCCACCCCAAGATCCCCCTCCTGCGAGAGGTGTATTGGTGTAACTTGTTTGGGCAGGTCAAGCTACCCCGACGCGGCGTATGGGGATCCACTCGCCTCCCCGCTCGCCCTCGTCTCCGACCGGGACCGGTTTCTTCAAACCAGTCGAGTAAGTGCTCAATCTTTCACTCTATTTAGTGCTTGTCTTTCAATATTCGTTCTAGTTCCGCTGGTTATGCGAGTGAGAGCTCGATCCTCAAGCCCCGTTGTCTTGAGTGATCACCGTGGGAAGAGAGTGGAACCCGTGCCCTTTGGCACTTCGTCGGACCCTTGATTTGGGCAGCCGTACCCTCGGGGATTCAAACCTTGGCCTTGCTGGCCCTCTACCAGCAAGGGCCTAGCCCACACAACCTCCCCTTGGCATTGCCAAGTTACCCCGGGCTTGGGTGAGTGTCGATAGAGCGGTGGCCCAATTCGGCCCATTTGAATGCGATTGTGCTTGCTTGCATTAGGTCCGAGGTTGTGTCACATCAATTGGTATCAGAGCAAGTCATTGACTTGTCTCTATCAAGTCAAGTCCTAGAACATGCTTGCATTGGTGTCATCATCAATCCGACCCTTGCATTGATCCCCCCGATCATCATGGCCTCCTACTTAGCCTACTCGCCACCCATGGACTTCATCCTAGATAGGGATATTACCTTTGACGGATCACATTCTAGTGACTATCTTAGGTGGGAGGCTACGATAGAAAAGTACTTCGAAAAGACTTGGGTATATGGACCGGCGAGAGTCCGAAAGGCCAAGGGACGACTTCGGGGTCAAGCCAAAAGTAAGTGGGAACACATAGAGGGCTTAAGGAGGGTTAGAAGACAAGAACCTATTCACTCATGGGAAGAGATGAAGGTAGAACTTAGAAAGATCTACATCCCCAAACATTCCCACCCCTCCTACTCAAGCACCCCTAACCCGAGGAGCACTACCACTCCTCCATCCCCACCCGGCCAACTTGAGACCGACCTTTGGTCTCCACCCCCACCACCCCCAACAATTCATCTCTCAACCATCATAACAACACTTCGCGACCAAGTCCTCTCCCTTAAGACCCAAATAAACCAAACAACCACCTCTCCACCAAATCCCATGAGGATCCCCACACTCCAACCAAAACCTCCTTCCGCAAACCTATCTATCCAAACTCAATTGGCCCCCACTACCACCCCTCCACAATCGGCCGATCCCAAGGGGAAGAGACCCCTAACCGACCCGGTTTCCCCAATAAGGACCACCACTCACCCTATTCTCACCATTCAAACCCATGTAGACCCCGTGTCCATCCCTCCACCTAGAACCATGACGGCCACCACCACCCAACCCAAATCCTGTCACCCAACCCACCTTCCACTTCCAACCCCAATCCTACCCCAACCTAGACCTCCACTACTTCCACTCCCAAACCACACCCTACCAATCGCAATCCAAGTTTTCCTTTACCCTCTACCCTGGGAACACCACACACAAACCCTCATCACCCCAAAAGACTCTCTCACCTCCTTGGTAGCAGAACTCATACCCAATCCAATAGTTGTGAGCACTCCAAACCCACCCCCCACTTTGGAGGAAACCCAAGTCCAAGCTGAAGAAGAAACCTCACACGATGGTCTTTACCTTACACCACCCTCTCTAGTTGGGGCGGAGCTCATCTTAGGAGAACCCATTGTTAGTTGGCTAAAGGAGAGCCCAATTCGAGAGACCCCGGCCCATGTTTTCCCTCCCATAGAACGAGACCTTCTCATAGTGCCCTTCTTCTCCTATCACACCACAATCTAAGCATCCTATCAAGTGGAGACCTTAGAGGACTTTCTCAAGGGCATATCATGGCAATTAGAGATGACTAGCATGTTGACCCCTATGGTCGAACAACCTAGGAGCCTTAGCCTCCTACACCTATGCATAGGGTCTATCACCTCGGTTTGCACCATTGGTTGCTACACTAGCGACCTCCTTCTATTCCTCTCTACACCCGATGAGCTCAACCTTCTCCTCGATTTAGAGCTTCTTATCTCGGGTAGAAAGCCAAGCCCTCCACTCATGGCCGACCCACTTGTCAAGAACATTGGCCCAACTATCATGGAGAAGGATGACTTAGCACCTTTTAAGGATCTTGAGGACATGGAGTTCCTCCCCCTAGGTGACCCATTTTATGATCCATATGATCCATTCCAATGGGAGTCAAGGGACTCATATGACCCAACCATCTTACTAACCACCCACCCTTTCCTACCCTCACCCACCATATTGGGCCAAACCCACCTCATCCATGACTCGGGTTACACCTTGGGAGCCATGACCTTGGGCCACATATCCCTAGGTAATAAGGTTGTGCCCTACCCCATGACGACCACCTTCTTAGATCCATTCGATCCTTTCCAATGGGAGTTCAAAGGTTGTCCCACACCTATACACATGAAAGTCACCTTTGGGAAAAGTATGCATGTGTCTAGGCTTACCACACCCCTTGGCATGAACACTATGTTGGGTCCATTCATTCATATCACCCACATGTCAAGTAGAAAGTATGATTGGTCCATATTCGGATGTCATGGTCCACCTTCATTCATCATGGGTCTTAAGCATGTCAGAGGCATCTACAGATGTCCGGGTCCCCCGATATTTATCACCAATTTGCATGATAGGGCCACCTACGGGTGCCCTGGCCCACCTAGGCTGACCAAAGACTACACTGCATCATTACATGATAGGTCTACTTTTGGTTACCCAGGTCCACCCATCACTCCTAGAATGTCTGCATTCACAATATTGCATGAAGAGATCCGCAAGCACATTAGCAAGAAGAATGTGACTGATAAAAGGGTGGCCGACTCTCATCGGCATCACCAAGAATTCCACATGGGTGACTTTGTGATGGTGAGGAAGGAGAGGCTCTCCCCGGGAGTCATCTCCGAATTGAGGCTATGTGGGGCTGGTCCCTTCCAGGTCCTGAGACGCATTGGCGCTAATGCCTATGAGTTAGATCTCCCCGAGGAGTATGGAGTGAGTCCCACATTCAATGTAGCCGACCTAGTGCCTTATAAGGGACCCACGGTGGTACCTAGTGAGGATATTGAGCCTATTCCCTCCGTTGAGAGAGCACCCACCCGTGAGGAGAGACCACCAGCCAAGAGAGCCCAGCGTGAGCGCATTGAACGAATATTGGATGAACAAGTCACTACCACCCGGAGCAAGGTATACGAGCGCTATCTCGACAGGTGGATGGATCGGTCACATTCGGAAGACCTAAGGGCTGTACCACTTCTACACCCTCCGAGGAGGGAAGGACACTTACTCGACGGAGTCGAGTTCTCCGCACCCCGGGAGTATGATGGGGACATCACCTCCCATGCCCACGTTCACAGCTCATCTCCTCGCCCCGGTTGCATCCGGCATGGTCTAGTTATCTAATTTTGAGTCCTACGTAATTTTTATTTGAGTCATTTGATGTAATTTTTATTTTACTTGAGTCATGTCCCTAGGTCTTGTGCTTATTTCTCTAAGTTTGAGAGTCATTATGTTGTTTAGTTAGTTATTGGGCCCAATTCATTGGGTTTGGCCCAAGTGCACCCCCTACCCCCTCGGTTATTTGTCATTGAGTCTTTTGTCAGGGGCTTATTGTAAAATGTGGGTTGCCTATATATAGGACCCCATTCCCCCCATTTCAACTTAATGAATCAATGAATGAAAAACCTGCCATTTTGAGAGTTTACACTTCTTATCTAGTGGAGAGATTCCATTTTTTGGGTGAGAAATCCTAGGGGAGAGATTCCCCACCCTTCCCTCTCTTAATCTCTCTTTTTCACTCCACTTTCTCTCTCCTCAACACCCAAATTCGAATTTTCTTCTCTCTCCTCCCTTCCCAACCACCTCCACTCCCCACCTACCCCATTTAAGCCTCTTCCCATTCCACACAACCCTCATCAATACTCCATCCCTTCCCAAGACTCCCTCCACCAATCCTCTCCTAACCATCCAACCCCCAACTACCCCTCCCACTTTCTCAAGCACCCTTCTTACTTTCCCAAGCACCCTTCCCACTACCCCAAGCACTCATTCCCTTCCCCAACACAACCCCCCCCATTCCCAAGACAAACAAATTAACCCCACCCTTAAACCCATTTTCAAATACCCTTTCCCTCTCACCCACCTTCCCAAATTCGCAGCCCCCACTACCACCATCTGTTGGACCCTCTGCCAGACCTTATTCTCCACCTCCCACACCTTAGAACACCCCCTCCAAGACCCCCTTGCAACCAGGTGTCACTCCCACACTCATCTACCCCCTTCCCCTTCTTCTTTCTTGGTCATTGGAAGCTACTTCAAAGTTACAGTTTGTTGTCCAGAGGTTACAGATGAACCAGCAACTTGCAGCGGCCACCACGACTTCCTCCGGACGAGTTTGAAGACCCAAGAGCCATCGTCGGAAGCGTCTATCAGTCTCCTTCGCAACAGAAGTGGTTTCATCTTCTTTCGATCTCTGAACCGTCCAGGAGGTCCATTCTCCCACAACTGCACAGTTCTGCCTCGGCTGAGAACCTGATCAAGATGAGAAGGTCTGCCACGATGAACCCCGGATGAATCAGCCCACAAGTTCTTCTTCAAAATTCTTCATCGCCCAGTCTACTTCCAGAATCAAGAAACAGAACTTCATTCGGCGTTCGTGATCTAGAGTTCTCATTTTTCTCCCTCAGCTACGCAGATCTGCTACCCATAGTCTGCACTGACCAGTCGCCATTATTCTGCATCCCCTAGTCTTCTCTGACATCGGTTGGCTTCCCTGTCAGTTTTTCTACGAAGAGGACTCGTCCACGATTCCAAAGACTTTGACGGCGCTTGATTCTGAGGTCGGGAGCTGCCGGGGCATTCTCTGCAATCTTCTGTTAGAAGTCTGCAGCTGCCGGTCCAAGAATCTGAGGCTCTGTTCAAACCTCCATCCCGGCCAGCAGCGACTCCAGAAGAAATTAAAGAAATTCTGAGGCATTCCCTTCTCAGCTACGAAGATTTTCCCACCGGTCTCGCCACCAGCAAAATTCTTGAGCGGGTTCTACAGCAGCAACACCGACTATCTATCCCTGTTCACAGACAGCAAGCAGATTCGGTGCCGTTACTTAGTCATCCATCTTTAGTCTAATTTCCCCGCCCCGCTTGGCCGGCTAAAGGCCCCTCCCTGCGTGGAGGTAGTATTGTTTATAATCTCATTAACCCCCACCCCAAGATCCCCCTCCTGCGAGAGGTGTATTGGTGTAACTTGTTTGGGCAGGTCAAGCTACCCCGACGCGGCGTGTGGGGATCCACTCGCCTCCCCGCTCGCCCTCGTCTCCGACCGGGACCGGTTTCTTCAAACCGGTCGAGTAAGTGCTCAATCTTTCACTCCATTTAGTGCTTGTCTTTCAATATTCGTTCTAGTTCCGCTGGTTATGCGAGTGAGAGCTCGATCCTCAAGCCCCGTTGTCTTGAGTGATCACCGTGGGAAGAGAGTGGAACCCGTGCCCTTTGGCACTTCATCGGACCCTTGATTTGGGCAGCCGTACCCTTGGGGATTCAAACCTTGGCCTTGCTGGCCCTCTACCAGCAAGGGCCTAGCCCACACAACCTCCCCTTGGCATTGCCAAGTTACCCCGGGCTTGGGTGAGTGTCGATAGAGCGGTGGCCCAATTCGGCCCATTTGAATGCGATTGTGCTTGCTTGCATTAGGTCCGAGGTTGTGTCACATCAGTCTCATTGATATTTCATTACATTGCTCGAAGCTTTACACAGACTGTAAAAGAGAAATGCAAAGTGGAGAGACAGACGGAGCTCGAGACCTAAACCTAGCTAACTACGTCTGATAAATCAAGAAGAAAACTCGCTAGATTACATCGATAGAAAGAAAAGACAGCGTGGGGAGGGCGGAGCATTGACTCCTCTCCCTCCCCGGGACAGCCCACCTGAAGCTTGCTTCCTCTTCTCTTCTGCTTCTTCTCTTCTCTCAGCCGAGGGAGACTCTCTCTCTCTCACTTTTCCTATCTCCTTTTCTGGATGGGTTTCTTTTCTTTCTGGCTGTGTCTAATCTCTTTTTTTTTGCTCTCCTCTGTTCGTCCCCCCCCTCAGTTGGTTCGCTCGCCAGCCCTCCATCTGTTCGAAGGGAGAGGGTTTTTATACTCGTTTCCCCCCTTCTCAGTAGGCTTCATCTCGGCGCGCCTCAAATGGGGCTTCCCGGCGCGATTGCAAGTAGCTCTCGGCGCCCTCTTTTGGGCTTCGGCAAGTGGCTCTCGGCGCCATCTTTTGGGCTTCGGCAAGTGGCTCTCGGCGCCATCCTTTGCAGGCCCAATTAAAGCTTTTTAGCCACCTTCACAGGCCCATTTGGGTCTTTCAAGGGCATCATTACCCAAAAGGGGTCTTCCATTGGTGACACAGCTTGTATCATTATTAAGGTTTTCATCAGTCCGTAGACAGGGCTCTCATCAGTCCGTAGACAGGGGTTTCATCGGTATTGCCATCTGAATGGTGACAAAACCGGGTATTATCTTATCGACACCGTCACTCGAATGGTGACGAGCTCGGACATCAGCTTTAGTCTGGGAAGACCTCAGCCGGGTATATAATCTGTGGAGACGATTCCTCTTGTGTTCTGACTTTGCAAAAGCCTTTGCAATCTTCATCTGCCGGTACCGGCTTCATCTTCATCTCATATTACATCTGTCAGTAAGCCGACATCTGACTTACCCTGACATATCATCCGTGGATTCTTGGACGAAACGGTAGTACAGCTCTCATTAAAGGGCTGGAAGGTCTCATCAGTCGAGTGACTGCTGTTTTATCAGTGCTGCCGTCTGAGTGACATTGGCACCGGGCATCAGCTTTGCCGACAAGGGTTTTAGCCGGGTAGACAGTTGATGAGCTTCATCATCGGTCTTTCACTATTGGTCCGACCCTCTTTTCAACTATGTTTTCACCCTTGTTCATTTTCCAGGTGTCAACAGGGATTATCCGCAGGAAGCACATGGGGGGTCGCATGTTGTGTATTCAGCCGAAAAATGTCCGAGGGTCACCAAAAGAGGCAAGATCAAAGACCCGGAATGCGAATGGGACAAATGGTTTGATATACGGGACGTTTCTGTTGCACTGGAAAGGATGTTCTCGTCTCCCCAGCTTGAAGGACCGCCATTGATCTCCGGAATGCCAGAAAATATCATTACTGTTGCCAAGGTCCCAAACTATCCTCGTCCTCGCCAGAAGGACCCTATCACCAGCGGATCTTCATCCGCCATCACCATCTCCACCGACGACTCATTAGCCGTCATCTTCTCTATTCACTCGCCACAACCTTTGTTGCTGTCATCTTCCTGGGCCAGACGGTTGTCTGATGATCTTCCCAGATCCCCCGCTCTACTTACATACCTACGCGGGTTTCTCAACCCGCGCCAGGTCTTCAATCATGATCTGCTCTACGAGCCTCCCAATCCTCTAGCCATAACCACTTTTTCCTCTCCCCCGATCTCTTTCCACTATTTTGTCATCAAAAATGAAGACGAAAAAAAAACGTCAATTTCCAAACTCCTCAGCAACACATCTTCGTTGAGGAAACTTCCTACATCTCCCACGGGTGCGCCCCGCCCTGCGGACCACCCGTCCAAGGTCCGATGAGCGACCTTTTCTACCCCTCCTCTGAGGGGTCTTCCCCTGTACATTCTTCGCCATCCTCTTCATCTTTTTCTTCTTCTGTAAATAATGTTAGTCAATCTAGGAATAATAAGTCAAAGGTAGTACCTAGGAAGAAATCCTAGGGAAGGCAGATCCCTCGTTGATTCCTTTTGGATTTAGCCGCCAGGTGTCAGGCCCTTCTTGCCATCCCTCAGTTGCTAGAAAATCCCATCAAGCTACCGGAAATAGAATGTGAGGGCAACTACACAATTAATGAGGGGTATGGAGTCTACGAGATTACAGATGAAGAATACCCTACTGAAGACGAGGGTGAGGAATATGAGGATGCGGCTGGTGCGTATGCTAGTGGAATAAGGAGATTCGACGAGTCGTCAACCGCCGTAGAAGAGTCCACCAAAGAAGTCAACTTGGGAACTGAGGAAGACCCTAGGATCATCCTCATAAGTGATAATCTATCACCCTCTGAAGAAGAGGCATTAATTGAAGTTCTCAAGGAATATAAGGACACGTTTGTATGGAGCTACGAGGATATGCCGGGTCTGGATTCAACCCTGGTCGAACACCGTTTAACCCTAAAACCAGGGTCCGTCTCGGTAAAACAAAGGTTAAGGCGTTTCCACCCTCAAATGGCTTTGAAAATGAAAGAAGAAGTCGACAAGCTCCATAAAGCCAGGTGTATTAGAGTCGTCCTTTATCCTCAATGGGTGGCAAACATTGTCCCGGTCATGAAGAAAGATGGGAAAGTCAGGATTTGCATCGACTTCCGGGACCTTAACCGCGCATGTCCAAAGGATGATTTTCCCTTGCCTCACATTGATGTGTTGATCGACAACACAGGGGGTATGAGACCCTCTCATTCATGGATGGATTTTCAGGATATAATCAAATTCGTTTAGCAGAAGAGGATCAAGAGAAGACCTCATTCACTACACCTTGGGGAACATATTGTTACGTGGTCATGCCGTTTGGGTTAAAGAATGCTGGAGCTACTTACCAAAGAGCTATGATGGCCATATTTCACGACATGATGCACATATATCTGGAAGTGTATGTGGATGATCTATTGGTGAAATCAAGGACCAGGATGGAACATCCAAGGGTTTTGGCTAAGGTCTTGCAGAGATCAAGGGAGTTCCAATTGAAAATGAATCAGAAGAAGTGTGTGTTTGGTGTATCATCGGGTAAATTGCTAGGCTTCATTGTGAGTAAAAGAGGGATCGAGATAGATCCCGACAAAGCTAAGGCCATCAGGGATATGCCACCTCCCAAGAATTTGAGGAAAGTCCGAGGTTTAATCGGGAGGTTGCAGTTTATTCATCGGTTTGTGTCTCAGCACTCACAAAGGTGTAGACCTTTCTATGAGTTGACCAAGCCAGGAGTAGAATTCCACTGGGATTCTAAATGCCAAAAAGCTTTTAAAGGGTTAAAGGAATATCTGGCTAGTCCACCCGTTCTCATTCCACCCAAACCAGAAAAACCTCCGATCCTCTACATCTCCGTCTTGGATGACTCCGTGGGAGCTATCCTCGCACAAGTTGACGAAGAAGGCAAGAAACGGGCAACCTATTACTTGTCCAAACTTCTCAATCCCTGTGAGCAGAAGTACACAGTCATGGAGAAAACCTGTGCTGCCCTCGTTTGGGTGGTGCAGAAACTGAAGCACTACTTCTTGGCTCATGAGGTCCACTTGATTGCTCGCATGAACCCTATCAAGTTTCTTTTGGAGAAATCCATCCTTACTGATAGGCTAGCACGCTGGCAAAGTTTTCTTTCCCAGTTCAACATCATCTACATCCAGCAAAAGGCAATTAAAGGCTGTGCCATAGCCGAGCATCTCGCCCACCATCCCCTCCCCAAGTTCGACCCTGTCCAATCAGAGTTTCCAGATGAGGAATTAATGTCCATCGTCCAATCCGACAAGGCAATGTGGACATTATATTTTGATGGAGCTCTAAATTCCCAAGGGAAGGGTATCGACATTGTCCTTCTAACGCCTAAAGGCGTTACCATCCCAGAGGCATTTCAACTCGCGTTCCCAGTCACCAACAACATCACTGAATACGAGGCTCTTCTAGCTGGCCTGGAACTAGCCCGTTCTTTCTATATCACTGAGTTGCAAGTCGTGGGTGATAGTCAACTTGTTCTCCGCCAGGTGCTTACCAAATATAGCACCCTCGATCCCAAGCTCAAACCCTATCAGGAGCTGGTCTCCGCCTATGCCAAATTGTTCACCAAGCTGATCTTTGTCCATGTTCCTCGCGAACAGAACATTCTGGCCGATGCCCTCGCCTTCTTGGTGTCATCCTTCAAATTTCCTTTAGGTGCATGGTTTAGATCCATCATTATCTACAAGTGTCTTGTCCCTGCCGTTCAGGACCCTTACCTCTTAAAGATCAAGGAACGAGTCCTACAGAAGATCCAGAAGGGAGAAATCCTTGAAAAGAGGGAGATCATGCTGGCAGAAGTCGAAGAAGAGTTGGCTGACGATGAGAAACCATGGTTCTATGAAATTGTCAAATATTGTAAAGATCAGTCTTATCCTGAAGGAGCCACCACAGAAGATAAGAAAGCCATAAGAAGGGTGGCTCAAAATACACATTGGTTGGAGGTCTACTCTATAGGAGGAGCCTTACTGGCGTTCTGTTAAGGTGTCTTGACGACAACGAGGTTTGGAAATGCGTAGAAGAAGCACACTCAGGTGTGTGCGGTGGCCACGTGAATAGCCAGATGCTCGCCAAGAAGATCATTAGGCAAGGCTTTTACTGGCCCACTATGGAAGAGGATTGTGCCGTCTATGTCCGTAGGTGTGTCAAGTGTCAACTTCACGCCGATAAAATCCATTCACCATCTTCCTCACTTCATCCAATATCCTCCCCATGGCCTTTCTCCATGTGGGCATTCGACATCATCGGTCCCCTAAGTGATCCCAATTCCCTCACCAAACAAAAATCTTCCATCCTTACTGCGACGGAATACTTCACCAAATGGGCCGAAGCCGAAGCTTACGTGGAAATCAAGGCATCAACAGTCTGCAAGTTCATCATGAAGAACATCCATGCCAGGTTCGGCGTCCCAAGCACAATCGTCACCGACAATGGGCCACAGTTCATTTCTCAGGACCTTCAGGACCTCTGCAAAAGGTACGCAATTGCATTGCATCATTCATCGCCTTATTACCCACAAGGTAATGGCCAAGCGGAGGCCACCAATAAAACATTGATCAAAATCATCAAGAAAACATGCGAGTCCAGTAAATTTTCAGACTGGCCAGAAAAGCTTATCGAAGCTCTATGGGCCTATCGCACTTCAATCCGTACCCCCACCGGGTAGACTCCGTTTGCCCTTACTTATGGTATGGAAGCGGTAGTCCCGTACGAGACTCTGATCCCTTCTCTCAAGGTACAATTGGACAAGGAATGTCCCCTCGACGACCGTCGTAATTCACTCCTCGCCCAGTTGGAACTCTTGGATGAGAAGCGGCTGGCCGCTGCCGAGCATGCGCGTGTGTATCAAAATAGACTCGCTCACTTTCACCAAAAGAAAGTCATTGAGAGAAAATTCAAAGTCGGTGAGATGGTCAGAAAAAGAATTTTTGTCAAACCTGGAGGGCCGCGTTCTAAGCTCCAACCCAATTGGGAAGGACCATTTGTGATTCAAGCCGTGTACCCTGGCAACGCCTACAAACTAGTCAACACCGAAGGGACTGAGTTATCCCAACCTTGGAATGGGCTTTATCTTAAAAAGTACTACCCCTAGCGTAGTTCCAAAATGTCAAAAACAAACAAATGATGAAAAGATAGAAAACATCAAAAACAACAAAAATTATTGAAAAACACTAAAAATATGGAAAATTCAAAATGCCGATGCCTGGTGGTCACCATGTAGTTAAGTCCCTGCATCCAACCTTCATGTTAGGATAGGGCCCATTAAGGCTTGGTAGGCACCAGGTCTTGATTTGCCAGAACCGTGGAGATCCCTGTCCGGCCACATCGGCCTATGCATGCTCAAAGGAAGCCAACATGTACTCACTTACGTATTTTATCCAAAAAAGTTGGTAGCATCACCGACAGTGGGGCTTCACCCAAAAGATCTCCGGAAGCTGTAATCTTTATTCTTTTCTCTTTGACCAAATGAGACAGTCGGCGCCCTTAAAACGCTGAGCATGAGAAACCAAAACTCAAACCCCTTAAGGCAAGAGTAGGATCCATTTCCTCGAGCATCGATCAGAGCACGAGAAGAGGGCAGTGTCCCCGCAGGCATACAAAAGTGATGCGGGACGGATGACGACCGGGCTAAGACGTACGACCGACTTGTTGTGCGGCCAGCACTAACACGCTAAGGCAAGCCGGGCGGCTGACCACCGTGGTATTCTCCGGGTGGAGACGTCTCTCAACAGCAACTCTCTTGAGCCCGACGATCATCCCTTGCGAGGGAAACGTGGGGATCGCGGCGATTAAGAAACCACCGTCGCCTAGGGTACCGATTCGAGTTTGGTGCTCGACTGGAGCTATGGAACGGGTGCTCACAACTCACAGACGCGGTGAATTTGAACTAGCTATCGGCCTTATTCTCACAGACGCAGCAATATAGAAAGTATACTAAACAACAAATGTAAGGATCGGAACGAGCACGTACCTCCACGACTAGGCGTGGGGAAGAACTCCCGGCCGATTTCTGAACAACCCCAATACACAAATGATTAACTTTACAATTTCAGAACTGAACACCCACTCCACGCAGGGAGGTATTGGGCTACAATGACTGATTTTGGGGTTGCTGGAACCCGGGTTGACGGGCCACACTCGCAGGAGGTGAGGGACGCGTGTCGGAGCCGCTCGGGTACACCGACGGAAATCCGACCTGGTTCTGCCCGCGCGGGTCACCCTACGCAGCGAACTTGCGGAGGCCGGTACGACCAGATCCGATGCCCGATTGGAGTGCCGTTTGTTGGAGAACGATGGTAACTGGACGTAATTTCTTCACTCCTAAGGGCGCGATCAGATGCCTTCAGATCTAAGAGCAGTCACGAATATTCTCAGGTTCTGGTTTTGTGCTCACAAAACTGCACAGAAACACAGTAAAATATTGGGAAAATGGTTTTCGATGTCGGATCGGGGCGTTCCTTGTGGGAGATGGTAGGCGACGTCTAGTGGAAGAAATACTCTGAAGATCCCTCACACGGATCTTGGCCGGATGAAGCGGGGCAGGCTCTGAAAGTTGATTCTAGTTCTCAGCCGGCCTGCTCAGATCAGCCCGCGCGATCCCACGAGAACTGCCATCACGATCAGCACCGGTCATGGATCGAGGCGAAACCAGCGGCAACACGAAGAGGACTTGAACTACTATGATTGCTCTTCAGGAAAGAACTTCATATGGCATCGGGGTTGGGCTGAGGAATTCAATACACAGTCATCTTTAGATCTGGGCAGCAATCTGGGGCAGATATGTGCGCCTCCATGAGAAAAATCGCCACCGTTGCTCACAAACTCCAATCGACACGAAACTAAAGCTGAAAGTTTGCTAACTTGCAGAGGTATCACGGATAAATTTTGTGGAAGAAGAAAATGAGAGAAAGAGGAGGATACGGGGTCGAGTCTCACGACCCAGGTCTGTCCTGTCACAGGACTTGCCAAGGGAGTCACACCCAAGGGGGAAACCTAGAGATTCACTCTCTAATGCAATCTTTTCTCACATAACTTTCATTCTATTAAGCATAAACACTATACATGCCTTCTTATAGGGAAATGGAAGCGGTAGGGGGAAGGGAGTTCGATGGATGCAAGGGGAATGGGAAGGGGGCTGCGCCCCTTTGATTGTGATGGGAGGGGAAGGTGACAAGGGGGAGGGGAAGCTTCCTCCCTTTGAAATTCAAAGGTAGGTGGCAGCCATATATGGTAGGCTAGCAGCCATTAGACCTTGACCAGCAGCCATCCATTAATCCATGTGGTGAATGGAAGTGGAAGAAATACAAAAAAAAAACACAATTCCTAGCCTAATAAGCCAAAAGAGGGGGCGCCCCAATCTTGGGCCTTGAATGGGCCACATGTGGCCATGGCTTAACCAAGCCCATTCCAACCTTGATGGCTTAAGGCCAAATGTGGCCATGGCTTAACCAAGCCCATGAATGAAGAAAGTCCACTCTAGATTATCCAATCTAGAGAACCCATGTAGGAAGGAAGCCCATATGGCTTATGGATCCATTACAAATGGACCAAGGCCATTTTTACTTATGGAATGCTTAAGGGGCTTTAACAATTTGGCCCTTTAGGAGCCTTACAACTAGCCCATTAGCAAATTACATATACAATACCCTTTACAATCCCAATTCAATGCCAAAAAAGGTCCAAATTCAAGCCAAATTATCCCCCTTTTGAAGATAAGCCGATGTAGTCCACTTGGCGCTCCGCGTATGGCACCGTCGGTTCACCGACGTGTCACGTGATCGCCCTGGTGTCCGCACCAATTCTCCCCGAGTGGGAGGAACTCGACCTCGTCGAGCAAGGGTCCCGAAGCTTGCGCTCTCCGCATGTGATCAAGATGTTGGTCATCATGGGGCATCCTCGCCAATGCACTAGGACGTGTGGGTATGCGCCGTTCCTTGTGGTGATCACCTGCTCATCCAGTATACAATCTATATGCATGCATTGAGGCTGGAAGAGGTGGACTCTCGGGTGAGGGTCACTCCAAATAGAAAGATAAAGCTCGAAACTCACTAGGGATCACCGCGGGTTCCAATATGCTACCAGAGGAAACATGGAACGTCGAATTGACACCATTGTCATTCGGTAGTTCAATATCGTACGCTTTCGGACCCACTTGTTTCTTAACCCAGAAAGGGTGGGGATCGTGGACTTAGAGTGGCTTTCGGTCTCCGGGCGGAAACCTGTCAGGTATGACCCTGATCTAGATGTACTCTCCCTTTGAATCCACGGATATGTAGCATGCATCGGCTAACTCCTTATGCGTGCATGGCTGGCCTTTCATGGACACGACGTAATGCAAACCAAATGGATGAAAGAAAACAACTTGAGAGACAAACAAACACACACATGACTTTAGACAAACCTATGGCTAGTCCGACCTACGCATGGACGATGGCGGACCAGGACACCCAAATGTGTGCCATGCATACACTAGATGCAACCAAAGGTAGGTAGGATTATGTACTCCCAGACACCAAAAAAGACACCATGCATGCAAAGACTTCCTATCAGATGTGGGTGTGGGTGGGCTAAGAGGTTCATCACCACTACATGTAGGTAAGGCATGCCATGCTTCCCAATAATCGAACCTATTGCTATGTGGAATTTGATTGGCCCGAGTGGGAAGAGAGTGGTAGGGGACTTCCTTGACAAAGTAGAGGGGAAATGGTGGGTCACGAGGCCCACTAGAGAAGGGGTCGAATGGGTCAAAGAATGTGTGACCCCACGATTCCTCAATTACATAGTCCCATGTTTGAAATTCATGAAGGTGATGGTCACCTCCTTCCATCGTGGTAGATGGGACAGTGTATAGAAGATAGGGCTCCTCCCTCGGGATAAAAGGAGTGAAGTCGGGCTCGGCCGGTAACGGGAGGAGTAGAAGAACCTCCGTGGTAACATGACCCACGGTGTACACGGAGGTAATGGACCCTGAGGTGGAATGGGTGAAGCTACGACCGGTGGGTCGGTCGAAGCCTGGGGCCAACAAGTGCATAAATGCCAACTGCCGGTCTAAACCTTTAAGAAGGTCCTCCAATGTATCCACATAGTGACTAGACCAGAAGGTGGTGTGAAATGAGTTGCTTGGCACTAGAGGTAGTGTGGGGTCCATGGACGGGAAGGGAGGTGGGACCAAGCCATCTTTGAGCCAGCTAAGGAGTGGCTCGGCGATGAAAAGTATTCCCGTAAGAAACACGGGTGGCTCGGGCGGAGGGGGCTCCAAACAAGACGGCTCCGAATGAAGTTCGGAAGGAGAGGATGGCAATGGAGCACTCACGGGTGATGAAGGAGGGATCTCCATAATGAGGAGAGGGCTTGGGGACCCCGTTGATGGGGCCGGGTTAAGACTACCGGCGATGACCTCCTTAGGCTCGGGTAGGAGTACATCACTAGGAGTACGTGTCCTATCCACCCCATCCAACCGGTCCAAAATCATTTGCATAAGTTCGGCAACGGAGTGGGTTGGAATAGGGATATCATGGTGGACTCGCCCGTAGTCAACCGTCCTAGGATTGGGTCTTGGCTCATCTACGTGTGGGACTCTTTGCCTCCGACTAGAACCCACTTGGTTGGAAGTGATTGGGTGGGGCCGGTTGGAGGTGACCGGTTGGGGCACGTAGACCTTCCTAAGCTCTCTCTTCATGTCCCACCATGACGCGATGGGCCATTGCCCCCTAACCTCTCTCATTCTTTCGATGTAATCCCACTTTTCGGCAGTCTCATGAAGAAGCCGCTCTTTGGCGAAAGAGAATTGTATTGTCTCGGACATAGTATAACAATCAAAGTAGGTGTTCATGGTGGCCTCCCACTTGAGGTAGATGCCCGGGTCATTGGAGCCAAAAAAATCTGAGGCTTCAGGTCTACAGAAGCGGAGAGGATGGTTGCCAAGCCCATGGGTGGGCCAACGGTCATATCGCCTGGGCGACCAGGAATCCATGGGAAGTTGGAGAACTACATGTTAGACATGCCGACACTTGGACAAGACACTAGACATGGCCCCAAAATACTAATGCAAAGTTGGCATGAGACTCGACTACACACTTAGACATGACGATGTTGGAATGCACTAACTAGGAACCTAGACTTAACCGACTATTCGGTACGTGGCGGAGCTAATCGATCCGAAGATCACTCGCTCAAGTGTGCGACCTTCCCGATAGGCATAACCTAACGATCGTGTCACACCTTTTGATATACCGAGTAGAGGAATGCAAATGCAACCTTGAACTTGAATGACCCTAGACTTGAACGACGCTCTGATACCAAACTGATGCGGGACGGATGACGACCGGGCTAAGACGTACGACCGACTCGTTGTGCGGCCAGCACTAACACGCTAAGGCAAGCCGGGCGGCTGACCACCGTGGTATTCTCCGGGTGGAGACGTCTCTCAACAGCAACTCTCTTGAGTCCGACGATCGTCCCTTGAGAGGGAAACGTGGGGATCGCGGCGATTAAGAAACCACCGTCGCCTAGGGTACCGATTCGAGTTCGGTGCTCGACTGGAGCTATGGAACGGGTGCTCACAACTCACAGACGCGGTGAATTTGAACTAGCTATCGGCCTTATTCTCACAGACGCAGCAATATAGAAAGTATACTAAACAGCAAATGTAAGGATCGTAACGAGCACGTACCTCCACTACTAGGCGTGGGGAAGAACTCCCGGCCGATTTCCGAACAACCCCAATACACAAATGATTAACTTTACAATTTCAGAACTGAACACCCACTCCACACAGGGAGGTATCGGGCTACAATGATTGATTTTGGGGTTGCTGGAACTCGGGTTGACGGGCCACACTCGCAGGAGGCGAGGGACGCGTGCCGGAGCTGCTCGGGTACGCCGACAGAAATCCGACCTGGTTCTGCCCGCGCGGGTCACCCTGCGCAGCGAACTTGCGGAGGCCGGTACGGCCAGATCCGATGCCAGATTGGAGCGCCGTTTGTTGAAGAACGATGGTGACTGGACGTAGTTTCTTCACTCCAAAGGGCGCGATCAGATGCCTTCAGATATGGGAGCAGTGATGAATCTTCTCAGGTTCTAGTTTTATGCTCATAGAACTGCACAGAAACACGGTAAAATGTTGGAAAAATGGTTGCCGATGTCAGATCGGGGCGTTCCTTGTGGGAGATGGTAGGCAACGTCCAGTGGAAGAAATACTCTGAAGATCCCTCACACGGATCTTGGCCAGATGAAGTGGGGCAGGCTCTGAAAGTTGATTCTAGTTCTCAGCCGGGCCTACTCAGACCAGCCCGCGCGATCCCACGAGAACTGCCGTCACGATCAGCACCGGTCACGGATAGAGGCGAAACCAGCGGTAACACGAAGAGGACTTGAACTAATACGATTGCTCTTCAGGAACCAACTTCAGATGGCATCGGGGTTGGGCTGAGGAATTAAATACACAGTCATCTTCAGATCTGGGCAGCAATCTGGGGCAGATCTGCGCGCCTCCACGAGAAAAATCGCCACCGTTGCTCACGAACTCCGATCGACGCAAAACCAAAGCTGAAAGTTTGATAACTTTCAGAGGTATCACAGATAAAGTTTGTGGAAGAATAAGATGAGAGTAAGAGGTGGATACAGGGTCGAGTCTCACAACCCAGGTCTGTCCTGTCACAGGACTTGCCAAGGGAGTCACACCCAAGGGGGAAACCAAGAGATTCACTCTCTAATGCAATCTTTTCTCACATAACTTTCATTCTATTAAGTATAAACACTATACATGCCTTCTTATAGGGAAATGGAAGGGGAAGGGAGTTCGATGGATGCAAGGGGAATGGGAAGGGGGCTGTGCCACTTTGATTGTGATGGGAGGGGAAGGTGACAAGGGGGAGGGGAAGCTTCCTCCCTTTGAAATTCAAAGGTAGGTGGCAGCCATATATGGTAGGCTAGCAGCCATTAGACCTTGACCAGCAGCCATCCATTAATCCATGTGGTGAATGGAAGTGGAAGAAATACAAAAAAAAAACACAATTCCTAGCCTAATAAGCCAAAAGAGGGGGCGCCCCAATCTTGGGCCTTGAATGGGCCACATGTGGCTATGGCTTAACCAAGCCCATTCCAACCTTGATGGCTTAAGGCCAAATGTGGCCATGGCTTAACCAATCCCATGAATGAAGAAAGCCCACTCTAGATTATCCAATCTAGAGAACCCATGTAGGAAGGAAGCCCATATGGCTTATGGATCCATTACAAATGGACCAAGGCCATTTCTACTTATGGAATGCTTAAGGGGCTTTAACAATTTGGCCCTTTAGGAGCCTTACAACCAGCCCATTAGCAAATTACATTTACAATACCCTTTACAAGCCCAATTCAATGCCAAAAAAGGTCTAAATTCAAGCCAAATTATCCCCCTTTTGAAGATAAGCCGATGTAGTCCACTTGGCGCTCCGCGTATGGCACCGTCGGTTCGCCGACGTGTCACGTGATCGCCCTGGTGTCCGCACCAAAAAGGGAGCCCACAACGTCAAACTATATCTCCCTTGCAAAAAGAAACACAAAACCAAAATCAAGAAAAAAGTCTGGTTGTCACCGTGCCTGATGCGATAAATGAAATACCTCAAGACAAAAAGTCTAAATCCACAAAAGGAGTTATGGAATGTAAATGCTCAAGATTTGGTCCGAAGTTGTCCGAAAGAGGAGAGTTAATGGGCCCTTATTGGCTCGCCGGGTTAACGGTTTTGCCGATCCTCTCAGGAGGTTTACCCCATACACTCTTCCTTCTTCCTTTGAAGATGAAAGCTAGATGGAGTTTCTGAAGGGTAAAACCCGCCAAGGTCTGCAACCTTATTTTAATACACACGTATGGTTGCCTACTTTGAAAAGCAAAAGCTATCGCTGCGAAGGAGTCTCTGTGTTTCTGGCCGATCAAGACCCATGTTTACCACCTTGATGTCTTCTTGTTTAACCTTGGGCTTAGGCCAATGCAAGCGCGTCACCCCTGGGTGCGACGGCGTCTGATTCTAGGTCAGCGTCGCGCGGTTGGTCGTTAGGGTTCCAGGGTATTCCATCATATACAATCTAGAGTTGTGAGGAAACAGACCCGGGTCGGGCAAATCATTTACCTCGAACACCTTTTGGGCGAATCCATGTGGTCGGAAGCAACTGGGAGCCTAAGCATGACATGGTGGTATTGTCATCAGGGTAAGTCTTAACCGGCGGGATCATCATTCGAGGGGTCTAGAGGCCCAAATCAACCTAGATGTGCACTTAGGATACCTGGGAGGTTAGTAAGAAACCCATGTTCTCATGAAGGTTAGGTGCCATATGGGTGCTCATCAGGCGTTAGCGACAAAAAATGATAAAAAAAGAGAAAATGTAGATATTTGGAAAACAAAAAATTTAGAATGATAACAAAGACAACAAAAAAAATGCCAGAAAAATACAAAAAAAATCATTTCGCATGATTGCATTTGTATGCAGCATTTCACTTTTAAATTCCGCTTGCATTAGTCTGCTTGTCTGTCACATTCATCATTATCGCATCTTTCCCTTGCCTTCGTTAATAAAGGCTTGGCCCCTTGACCCATTATCAAGGACAGTTGAAGTGAACACCTGCTTATTGAGCAAGGGGCCAAGTCAGAACAGAGATACTGACCTGCTTGTTTCAGTGATGCGTGCAGGGATTCAAGATAGTAAGAGTGAGATGAAAATAAAACAAAATCATACCTTTTATTCCATTCTTAAAAAAGGAATTGTACATTAAGTTCCACCTTCTCTCTCTACATTACTTGTCCCGCCACTCTCCGAGCAAAACGCCCTCAAGGGTGCTACCCAGCTACGAAAAGTGGTACTTCTACCGCTCTGTACACCTCTTCCCATTCCCACACCCCGGCGCTGATCCGTGGGAGCAACAAAGGAGCTACTGACACGAAAGCCACGCTCTCGTGCTCTTCGGTAGCGCTCCTCACCATCTCTCAGCCATTGTTCAGCGAGGCCAAGGCTGATTCGGAGTTCGAACAACTGGGCCTCCATGACCCTTCACTCCTCCCTTTCAGCTAATCTGTCGGCTCTCTCTCTTTCTCTGTCCCTCTCTTTCTCTGACCGTTCTCTCTCACGATCTTCCCTCTCCAATTGAAGGGTGATTCTCAGCTCCATGGCATCCCTGGAAGAATCATCATCCGGACGACGCCGCGATTCCTCCTCCAGCTCTGCTATTCTAGCCTCTCTCTGTGCAGCATGGGCAAGTGACTCCTGCATCTCCTTTTCCTGCCAGATATACTATCTCAGATATGTGGCAAGGCAAAAAAAGGAGAACTCAACACTGAAACTCTTACATGTATAGAGAGCATTCCTTCTGCCTCCGCGGCACGCTGCGTAGTCCGAGCAAGTTGCTCGTGAAGCAAATCAAGTTCTGAGGCAGGGATCCATAAGCTGGAAGAGACGCCGCCTCCTCCCATCGCTGATGAAGCCGCGTCGATCTGGGCGCACTATAACCACATGGGATGAAAATTAGCGGCCGAACGCCATCAATCTAGAGTTTTAATTAGGAGTGCGCAATGTACATACACCTACCGAAGCGCTCAAGGCTCCACGGGTGTCGCCCAATTGTTGCTCCGTTTCTGCCAGGCGTGATCGCAAGTCCGCTATCATGGTATCACGCACATCCTACAACCATAAGAGTCAGCATCCACAGAGAGGAGAGGAGGAAAGGAGAAAAGAGGAAAAAGGAGACCCACCCCCACAAGTCCCCGGGGTTAGAGCCGCTCTGCGTACATTGTCTTATACAGGCGCAGATAGTCTTCACTATCCTGCGCATGTGATTCCACGATTGTGCCACCTCGTTGCCAGTCTTCATACTGTTCGGGGAACCGCACACGCCAATCAACGCAAGTTGCCGGTCCCCGTGTCTTTCTTCCAACGCGAGGTGGCGCAGTCGTATCCACCCATTCCTGGGCCAGCCCTAGGGTCCTCATAACCAATCGTAGCCGAAGCGGCTCGATTTCATTTAGGCAGTGTATCCACAATTCCCGTCCGAACCGGGCGCGACTTGTTAAAACCCATGGTTGATCGGCATCGACCATGCCTGAGTAGGGTCTCCAGTTTACCTAGGTGAGGTTGTACATACCCGTTTAACTGGTTAGAAATATATATATATATATATATATATATATAATAAAATAATAATAATAATAATAAATAATAAAAGTAAAAATAAAAAAATCCCACCATCGCTGCAGGGAATTCCTGTAGCTCGCGCCTTAGCACCATCAGCTGGTAGGTTGCAGGCGCTGCACCCATGATCGGTTGCCACCGCCTGGCTATCGGCACCATCGCTGGTCGCCAATGCCGAGCTCTCCCCATTGCGAGGTAATAATAGCTCCACAGCTACATCATCATATGCCGTCAATGCCTCAAGTGGACTATTACAAATAAAGACAAAAATATATAAATAAAATAAAAAAATACCTTGATAAGTGGTGTGAACCCACTCACAGTCATCTCACGATCTGCCTCTTGGGACAGGCCCGTAAACAAGTGCGCTAGCATGGCAGCTCCCCAGGCGTACTGTCCTACTCTTTCGAGGTCAGATAGCAGCCCTAGGAAACGACAATGGATGCCGTCTCCTTTCGAGCTCAGTATCAATCTACCCAGGAAAAAGAGGAGAAATCTCCTCAAATCCATATTAGATCTCTCCCAATTGTCAAAATCTGTGCAATACACAGCACGGCATCCCCTTTACATCCTCTCCATAAATTCTTCCGAGGACTCGTCGTCACGTCGACGAGTATCAGTGAGCCCTAATGCCCCCATGATAGACGCCCTAGCTACTGATCTGTGCTTCCGACTGTCTAAGTCCAACCCCAGTAGCTTCTGGGCGCCTTCTCAGTAATCCGCATAGGTGACGCCGGTCACTGCCTCCCCATCCACTTTGAGGCTCGTGATTCGGACCACATCTTCTAGACTGGGCACCATGTGCTCCTATGGCATCAGGAATGCCCGACTTACTGGGTCCCATCTTTCGCACAAGGCTTGGATAAGGGCCAGGTCGAGTTGGATCGGCTCGATCCGAACAAAGGCACCAAATCCCATCACGTCTAGCCTGGCCTTCTGAAAATCTGGGAGACCCCTGTATGCGGCCACTGCTAACTCCCATGAAATGTGTGATTTCATCACACTCTGTGCGTGCATAAGAAATGGAGAAGGGTGTTGTCAAGAGGAAGGAAGAAAGAATGAGAACGGGGGGGGAAAGCTCAGCTTACGAGTTGCGACTGGGTCCTCTCGCTGAACTGCCCTGCGAGGTCCGAGAGTTTCCTGGAACTGCTACCGCTGGATCTGCTTCTCTTCGAGGAGTGGGAAGATTCACCCTCCATCCGAAATTCTGAGGTCCTCCTAGTACCCTTCAAGTTAGCCATCTATGCCCCTGGAAGAACAAAAGAGGAAGGTATATATAGAAATGGGAGAAGGGTGAGCCAAGATTGCCTCCAACGATAGCCCTCACAATAGGGCGCCTCCCATGCGGTCCCATGAGTCACTTCACCACCCGCACAAGGTGATGGATCGGACGGTGTAATATGATGACCTGCTCCCTGTGGCGCCCTGTCATAACGTGGAGGCCATCCGCAAAGTTTGAAAAATCATCCGGGAGAAGAGGCACAAGCTGTCATCATTGACCTTGACGACAGATCCCCGTGAAAGAATAGTCGCAGCAAGATGCCATCCTCCGTCTAGGGCAGGATGTCGGCAGACACATCACATGTGAACAGTACAAAGAAGCGTAGGGAAGAAGGGACGCACAAGAAAACAATCAAACAACAGAAAATCAAATCACTCATAAGTCTACATATGCTGTCACAAACATTACAATCATAGAGAGGAGGCGGGTCCACTGACTCGCCAACTCTCGACATCATCTTCATGCTCATCCCTCTAGGCGTCCCTCTCCTCTCCCCCGAGGTGAGGATCCCTCGGAAGCCTCCTGGACCCCTGTGCAGCGCTAGCCTCGCCTCGCGACGCCTGCTCCACAGCTGTGACTCGCTGCTCCTCCTTTGGCGTGGCGAGGAAGCCACTAGCAGAAAAGCGTCCGGACCGGCGAAGTAGCGCCCCTAACTCTCGCGCTCTCTCGTAGCGCGTCTCCATCGCTCCTAACCTCTGGGCCATAACCTGAAGGCCTAGCTGGAGCTCCCTCACTTGGGCCCCCAAGGCCTTCTTCTCGGCCTGGTCTCGCTGTCGCTCGGCCCTTCTCTCCTCTCTCTCTCTCTCTCTGCCTCCCTCCTCGTCACCTAGAGAAGGACCCTTAACTCCAGAATGTCTGGAGAGGGCCTCCCCTCACCTCGACGCTGCAGCTCTGCCACAGCTGCGGCCCAGTCATCACGCTCCTCTTCAGCACGAACCGCGCGGGCCACCGCACTGACAAGTTGCTCCTGGAGGGAGGCGATCTCTAGAAAAAGAGCTTGAGGATTGAAGGACGATCCGCCAGCCATCCCTACCACCGTTTCCTACTGAGTACATAAAAAATAGATAGACAATGGCCGTTGGTTAAATTATGGAATTTCATGACAGGAATAAAAATTTTGAGGCCCTATTGTCACCTCCGTCCGTCTCCCAAGCTGAGGAGCCCCCGCTCGGTCCCCCCTCCGCTGCTGCAGGAGGCCGCCACTACCCTGCACTGGTGCGCTCCCTTGTTGTCCAGGGGAATGTACGCGCCGATCCTCGAGCTTCGCCTTGCCGCGACTCTCCTTCCTGACATGGCTCGGCTCATCCGCGCTCGCCCACTCGTCAGCCAAGCCCGGGATTCTCACCGTACCCTGCATCAAAGAGGGAGGTCCCCCGTCAGTAAACGAGAATGCGTCCCCTGTTGAGGATGCACCCATCATGTGAGTGCCGCCCTCGCCAAACCCCTTCCACTCCCACACCACTCACTCCAGACTCAAAACAAGTCATAGAGGTGGGAATCGAAGCACTCACCCAGCCGCGTTCGCCTCCTTCCGCGCCATCGGGCCCCTCGAGTCCCACGAGTGCTCTAAAAGGCCCTTCCACTTCCGTCGACGCCTCTCCATGCTCGGGCGCATCCCTCCTCGGGCGAGGAGTCCCTCGCCCCTCTCTCCCCTCGCCGCGATCTGGCCCACTGAACTCCATCGATCGAGAGAAGAAGAAGACGAAAAGGGGCGAGCAAATCTCGACAGGAGGCGGGCTCTTTTGTGAGTAAGGCACGAAGAAAGGAAGGCCGCCTGGCTCTTTAAATTTGAATTCGAAGGATAAGACGCGTCCTCGCGCCAAGATGTGCCAAAAAAAATAATAATAAAAAGAAAAAGAAAAAAAAAGAGAGAAGGATGATCTCTCTTTTGCGGGTAGTTTCCTGCTTTTCAGGGCAAGGTCTCGTGAAACGTGCCTCGAAACAACTCGGTGCAAGAGAAGAAGCGTGGAAAAGGAGAAGTACAAATGACAAAAGGAACCGTTTCATTACACATAAGTAAATAGTCAGTTATACATCATAAAGTGAGGAATGTGGAGTGTACAAGCAACTCTCTAACTCTCGCTACCACCCTCCTGATCATCTTATTCCTCCCTCCTCTGACGGGGATCCCTAGGGGGCCTCCGCGAACTCTGAGAGGCGGTGCTCGCCTCGCCCTGAGGTGGCACGCCAGCCTCGAAGGCTCGGCGACGCTCCTCGGCCAAAGAAACCAGAAAGCTACCCATGGAGAAAGAACCAGACTGACGAAGTCGTGCCCCGCGCTCCTTCGCCCTCTGATACCGCTCCTCGCTCTCCCGAAGCTTCCCCTCCGCCGTGCCGAGACTCAATCGGAGCTCCGTCAGCTGGGCCTCCAGAGCCCTCCTCTCATCCCGTTCTCGCAATCGCTCCGCTCTCCTGTCCTCTCTCTCTCTCTCTCTCTCTGTCCTCTCTCTCCCTCTCCTCTCTCTCCCTCTCCCTCTCCTCTCTCTCCCGCATCGCCTCTCTCCTTGACAGCTCGAGGGCAAAACGCAAATCCCGCACGTCGCGAGGGAGCTCCTCAGCTTCCCGTCGCCGCTCCTCCTCCAGCTCCGCAATCCGGGCGTCATGCTCTGCCGCCCAGGCGTCGCGCTCCTGCTCGACACGAACAGCACAGGCCAGGGCCTCTCGAATCTCGGCCACCTACCAAATCCCACATGCACCGTAAGAGAGCAGTGAAAGAAGAAGGGCAACTGGAAAGAAGTCGGGGTCAAGCATGACTCACTCGAGCCGCGCGGTCACTCTCGGCCTCTTCATCCCGGGCCACCGCGTACGCCAACTGCTCCTAAAGGACAGAAACCTCCGGAGGAGGGCCCCACGAACTGGAACCCGCTCCACCAGCCATCCCGGCTATCGCTGCCTGGTGGGCCCGCTGAAACACAAAGCAAACAACGGTCAGAGGCAAGCATCAAAATCCAGGTCACAAAAAAAATGCATTTCATAGACTCACCAGGATCTCCAACTCCTGTCGGATGGCCACCAACTGCCGCCTGGCGTCTGCCAGCTGGGCTCGCAGGTCGGCAATCATGTTGTCACGAGCATCCTACACCGCATGAAAGTTAGTGTCACATGCATATACGTATAGAAAGGAGGACATTTCCATTTCACACTTACCCCTGCCATGCCACCAAGGAAGAGACGCTCCCCGTACGTAGCCCGGTACCTTCTCAGGTAATCGGTGCTATCCGGTACATGGGACACCATTGGGACCCCACCCTGCCGCCAGTCCTGGTACTGTGCAGGGAAGCGCGTACGCCAGTCCACGATCTTTACCTTCCCCTTGGTCTTCCACCCGACGCGGACCGACTCGTCTACGTCAACCCACTCCTGGGCTAATCCCAACGTCCTCATAACCAGCCTAAGCCGGAGCGGCTCGATCTCGTTCAGGCAATGGACCCACACGTCCCACCCAAAACGAGGACGACCCGCTACAACCCAAGGCTGGCCGGCATCGACCATGCCCAGGTAGGGCCTCCACACCACCGGCATCACCATACATGCATCATGTTAGTTGCTATTTCACTCAATTAAGTCACATGCGTAAAAACACCAAAAAATTCATACGCATCATACCATAGCCTCGGGGTACTCGCTCAGCTCCCGACGAAGCGACGCCAGCTGGTAGCCATGGGGTGCCGCGACCATGACCGGCTTCCACTGTCGCGCCAGAGGCACGACTCTCATGTTCCCCTCTCTGGCTCTTCCCATCGGGAAGTAGTAGTAGCTCCACACCTGCGTCCATCATACATCATTAGCCCGACTAATTACATATTTAGCTATGGTAAAATCCATAAATAAAATGTTTACCTGGAGAAAAGGTGCGAAGCCGCTGACTGTCGTCTCCCTCTCTGAGGTCTGGGAGAGATCGGCGATCAAATGGGCAAGCAAAGCCGCTCCCCACGCATAGTCCCCCACTCTGTCCAGATCCACCGGGATCCCAAGGAAGCGGTAGTGGATGCCGTCACCCTTCGTCCCCAGCAGGAGGCGGCCTAGGAAGAAGAAGAGGAACCATCGGAGGTCTAGATCCACCAGCTCCCGCTCGCTCGGGTCCTGGGTGAAAGCTGCACGAGCGTCTCCCTCCAGTCGTGCCAGAAACTGCGCTCCAGTCTCGCTAACCCGCTGGCGCGGGTCACCAAATCCGAGCGCCTCCATGATCTCCACTCGGCCGACTACCCTGCTGTCTCTGTCAGTCGCGCTCGTCTCTAGCCACAGTAGGTCCAAGGCACTCTCTCGGTAATCGGGGTAAGTGACCCCGCTGACTGCCCCTCCATCAACTCGTAGCCCGGTGATCCGAGCCACATCCTCCAGTGTCGGCACCTTGTGCCCCCAGGGCATCAGAAACGCCCGGCTCGGCGCGTGCCACCGCTCCCTCAACGCCTGAATAAGAGGAAGGTCAAGCCAGAAGGGCTCGATCCTGAGAAAAGCTCCAAAACCCATGGTGTCCACCCGCTCCCTCTGAAAGTCCGACAGCCCACGGTACGCTGCCACCACCAGGGACCAGCTGATCCGGCTCTTCATCACGCCCTGCACACCACAAAAAAAAAACAAATAAAAAAAAGAAAAGAAAAGAAACACATCAGCATCATGGATAACAATAAACAACAACACTGTACATAATATTTATTTATTTTTTTATTATTATTATTTTAATATATATATATATATATATATATATATATATATATATATATATATATATATATATATATATTTAAAGGCGTCCACCCCCCTGGACGCTTTCATTTTTACTTCCTTTATTTTATCTTAGCAAAACAAAAACAAACAAAAAAATAAAATAAAAATAATATATATTATAATGAAGGCGTCCAACTCAGTGGACGCCTCCTTATTTTTAATTTTATTTTATTATTTACGTAATAACCTAAAAATAATAATAATAATAATAAAATAAAAAAAGAAAAGTTGGAGGCGTCCAGGCCCCTGGACGCCTCCTTCCCCCACTCACTGGCCTGGCCGCCTCCTTCCCCCACTCACCGGCCTTCTCCACACCATCTCTAACCCCGCCTGTTTAGCCTAAACCAACAAATTAGAGTTCTGAGGGGCTTACCGAGTCATGCTCATCCTCTCCGGCGTCGCCAGCACCCGCAAGACCCTCCACGGCCAAAGGAGGCGCCTCCTCTTCCTCGGCAATCTCCTCTTCCGCGGCAATCTACTCTCCCACGGCAGCCTCCTCGGCATGATCCCTCGACCTCCTCGGACGACGAGCGCGTCGTTTCCGCCTCTCTCCACCCTGGCTTGGGCCTTCTTGCTCCATTGGGAACTGGAAATGGGTCGTTAGAATGAATAGTAGAAGAGAACAGGGGGTGAGACCCCCTTTATATAGAAAATCACCAGGATTTGGGGCGTCCAGGCGCCTGGACGCCCCCACTTTTTTATTTTATTAAAAATTCAAAAAAAATATAGGGGCGTCCAAGGGCCTGGACGCCCCAACAACTAAAAAATAAAAAAATTGAAAAAGAAAATATAGGGGCGTCCAGGCTCCTGGACGCCCCCACATGAAACAAAATAAAAAAAAGAAAAAGAAAAGATAGGGGCGTCCAGACCCCTGGACACCCCCATTTAAGCATATATATATATATATATATATATATATATATATATATATATATATATATATGACCATGATATGAATAAACCAGGACATAAAGGAGAAAACACAAAAAGCAAAAAGAAAAATAAAAATCATAAAAAAATAATAATTCAGGGAACAATGGTCCAAAATGCCAAATGCCAGATTTTACTCCATCAGAAAACAGAGCGGGCTACATCAAGGGCTTAGGCACTCTAGGCCTCAGCTTCCCCAGTTCGGTTACATAAGCTCTCTACAGCTCACATTCTTCTCCCACGTGCGCTAAGGCCTTTCCCGCAACACTTATCTTCCAGGGTGCTTTAACGGCCTTTGCCTCCCTCGCGTCCGCTTCCGTGCCCAACTCCCTCTTCTTCAAAGGGACATTGCCGGTTTGCAGTGGGAACGAGTGGCGTGGAATGCCGATCTAGAGGCAGCACCGATGCGCGTTATAAAGGACAAACTCCGTCACGCCGATCAGTTGGAGTTCAGCTTCGGGAGAAGACCTCATGAGGAGTTCAAGTGAGAGTAGACATGCCGGTGCGCAAGTGAAGAAGCTTTATGTCATAGTTCGAAAGTGAGACCGCCAGTCTTCCCGTTTCTTCAGCCACAGAACACGGTTCGCCACAATGCCACCGAAGCCTAACACATCGGCTATGTGATAAAGGGGGCTTTGTTGGAAAAGCTTCGAAGCAGTCGGCATCCCCTCACAGTGGTCGAATTTGAAGTGCAAATCGACCCAGCAACTCAGAACAAGTGTGCAACCAAAAGGAGGCCTACCCATGCTCGAGACGGTAAGACCGCTGTAAAGGTAGGCAAGGACGGCGGGTCCCACCCTCTTTCCACTCCAGATCCCGCAGATGGCACTCAGTTGGGTTTCTTCCACTATGTTGTCGGTATAAGGGAACAAGAGAGCACCCGCCAGACAGATGGTGAACCCTCTCATAATTCTTTCCAAATGTTCATCATCTGGTGACCCTTTCAAGGCATCCATAACCCATACCGCGAGCCTTTGTAAGTCAATTCCCTTTTGAGTGCGGACCTTTCTGACTGCGTCGGACGGCATGAAGCTTCCAAGGACGCTCTCGGAAGTCCCCCGGGTCAGCATCCGCATAGCCTTCACCTTCCCGTCACTCTTGAATTTCTTCAATCCGAGCAGAAGTTCCACCTCCTCGAGGAGAATGGTCGCCTCGAACGTCGGGAAGATGAAAGTGTGGGTCTGGGGATGCCAGATCTCCACTAAGGCACCCATAGCCGCCCAGTCCATATAGATTCTCTCGTAGTGTTTGGCGTGAATAAGGAGCCCCTGAAGATGCCACTTCGAGAGTATAACCCTCATGCCAATGGAGATGTTGGAAGTTAGCTCTGAAAGCCATGGCAGTTTGGAAAACTTCCTCGAGCCCGAAAAGAGTGGATACGGCTGGAAAGAAGAAGAGAAAGGAAGGAAAGTGAGGAGAGAGTCCATGCAATAAAATTGAAATAAATCAACTTACCATATGCGACTGGATCGTCCCACTCAGATGACCCTTGAGGTCGGAAAGTCGCCTGATCTCACTGCTAGGCCTGCCCCTCTTCATAACGCGGGAAGACTCTCCTTCCATCCTGAAATCCCTAGACCCTCCTCTTCTCCTCCTCCTGAACTTTCAGAACTCCCCTTGGTACATTTGAATAAACTAGCCTAAGGGAGGTACTTATAGGAAAGGAGAGGTGCTACGGGACGGGACGTGTCACATGAGTGGTCAAGTCGTTAGTGTTTTATCCTTGTACTGTGGCACGATTCTGTTATATTTCTGCTGCTTTCTGATTATTTAATATATGATGGTCTGTGCAGGTTTTACCAATGGACGTTTTTCACCCTATCTTGTATACCATCCTTCAGTGTTCGGTCCCCCGTGTCATGCATCATACTATATGATATTTACGCTATTAGAACACGTCAAGGACCTTGCGACCCGAACGAATCTGGGATTTGAGTTCCCCTTCAACAAAAACAATGATGATTCCAGAAGAATTTGGGTTGTACGGATAGGCCGTTAACTAGTGATAGCGTGGGAACGGCGGTTCCAATCAGTGAGTCGGTGCGTGGATAAACGGGCCCCAGCTCAGTATCAGCTCACTGGATCGGTATCCTGACCCATTCTTAACGAGTTGATAATATTATCCTTGGCTATTTTCTATTCTAGTTTGTTTTAAATTTTTCTTTAAACCCAGCATGCATTCATATAGGACTTTGAGTCTATTGCGGAAAATCATTCAAGTGATTCGATTGCGAAAGCCGTTGTGCTTCAATTCTTACAAATATGAGATATTCCATTCTGAATGAAATACCGAGTTTCCTTGAAATGTCCCTACGCTACCCTTCCAAACGAGACCCTTGTTTGGACAGACCCTCAGATATTCCTTTGCTTTTTACCTTGTTTGACCCACCTTGGCCGCAGCACTTCCACATTGGCTAGTAACCGCTACATAAAGGTGAAACCTGCAAGTTTATGACCCAGGTACTTCCACACCGAGAAGTTGGTCTCCTTTATTTTCGTGCCTGAGCGCACATCTCACCCTCCCTTGTTTGATTTCCGTCCAAACAATCATCAAATTTGAAAGACCCCCTTCAAGGTCGCCTCATTGAAACTACAGGAAAGATTCCAAACAGTCATGTCAAAAGCGTGCCTCATCACACCTTGGCATCAACTTATCAGTCCATTCCCACTCCATTTCACTCCACTTCGATACCATTCCATTACGTGTCACTCGCTTGCAAAGTAGACGCCAAGGCGGGGCAGCTGTAGACACGCTATTCCTGACATCCCCTGGGAAAATCTCATATTACCACGCGACGCCCCGCAGCGGCTTTCACATTTTGAATCACTTGAGTGTCTCCAATCTTTGAGTCTTCTCTCGTCTTCTGGGCGAGTAGCGTAACGCTCCTTCGGCATCCGGAAACCGCTTCGTTGTGGAAATCATGCGGCATTCGAACGGCATCAACATCAATCGCATGCACCAGAAGTTGCTGGGACCAGGAAAATGCCTAACGGACGACTGTCGACGCACTTTTCGGGGGAATCCAGGGGTCATCATGGAGGCGTCCAGGCTCTTGGACGCCTCCATCAATACAAAATAATGACAAAAAATATATATAAGATTGAACAAAAAATATATATAAGTTATGGAGGAGTCCAGACCCCTGGACGCCTCCATCAACCAGCTCACGGGCGGCTGACCGTTGCTCAGCCTGTCGTTTGAATAAAATCCAAGTTATGGAAGCGTCCAGGCCCCTGGACGCCTCCATCAACCAGCTCACGGGCGACCCCGGGCCATCGACTGACCATTGCTCAGCCTATCGTTTGAATAAAATCCAAGTTATGGCAGCGTCCAGGCCCTTGGACGCCTCCATCAACCAGCTCACGGGCGACCCCGGGCCGTCGACTGACCGTTGCTCAGCCTGTCATTTGAATAAAATCCAAGTTATGGAAGCGTCCAGGCCCCTGGACGCCTCCATCAACCAGCTCACGGGTGACCCCGGGCCATCGACTGACCGTTGCACAGCCTGTCGTTTGAATAAAATCCAAGTTATGGAAGCGTCCAGGCCCCTAGACGCCTCCATGAACCAGCTCACGGGCGACCTCGGGCCATCGACTGACCGTTGCTCAGCCTGTCGTTTGAATAAAATCCAAGTTATGGAGGCGTCCAGGCCCCTGGACGCCTCCATCAAACAGCTCATGGGCGACCCCAGGCCATCGACTGACCATTGCTCAGCCTGTCGTTTGAATAAAATCCAAGTTATGGAGGCGTCCTGGCCCCTGGATGCCTCCATCAACCAGCTCACGGGCGACCCCCGGCCTTCGACTGACCTTTGCTCAGTCTGTCGTTTGAAGAAAATCCAAGATATGGAGGCGTCCAGGCCCCTAGACACCTCCATCAAACAGCTCACGGGCGACCCCCCCCCCCTGACCATCGACTGACCGTGGCTCAGTCTGGCGTTTGAAGAAAATCCAAGTTATGGAGGCATCCAGGCCTCTGGACGCCCCCATCCTCCCGACCTCTATAAATAGAGGCTTACCCCCCTCAGTTCAGAGGTCGAAAAAAGAGCGCCGAGAGGCTGCCGGATTCTATTCCTAACCCGTGGGTGTTTTGTAGGGGAGGTCCTGCCGGATCCTCGGGTGCCCGTGCTCGCAGGAGAGAGGCCGCCTTCGCCCGCCACGCTACCTCGTCGTCCCTACGCTGCCAAAGCTCCGTCGGATCTCACCATCGACCATCCAATAAGCCATTCTCTCCTCTTCTTTTCTAGTTATCTTGCATTCATCATATCATATCCTCTATCCCCCCCCCTTTTTTATGAGGGAGTCTCTTCCCGTTTCTACGTCGGAATAATTGCCATTCATCATAAGCATTTGTCTCCTACTCGTGTCCGAGAGGGGTTTAAAAAACAACACCAACCAGGTGTGTGTCTTGCCATCATTTCATTACTTGCGTCATTAGAATTTGAATACTACACCTTCGTCTTTCTGATCCACTCATTACTTGTTTGTCGTTGTTTTGCAATGGTACCTGAGGAAAGCCCTCTCCGTCGGCCGGCCGAAGGGGGAGGAAGAAGCAACCTACCATTTCCCGCTCTCGAGGAGTCACAATCTCCACGCTCAATACAAGGGGAGGTCCTGCCGGATCCTCGGGTGCCTGTCTCGCAGGAGAGAGGCCGCCTTCGCCCGCCGCACTACCTCGTCGTCCCTACGCTACCAAAGCTCCGCCGGATCTCGCCATCGACCATCCAATAAGCCATTCTCTCCTCTTCTTTTCTAGTTATCTTGCATTCATCATATCATATCCTCTACCCCCCCCCCCCCCTTTTTTATGAGGGAGTCTCTTCCCGTTTCTACGTCGGAATAATTGTCATTCATCATAAGCATTTTCCTCCTACTCGTGTCCGAGAGGGGTTTAAAAGACAACACCAACCAGGTGTGTGTCTTGCCATCATTTCGTTACTTGCGTCATTAGAATTTGAATACTGTACCTTCGTCTTTCTGATCCACTCGTTACTTGTTTGTCGTTGTTTTACAAGGGTACCTGAGGAAAGCCCTCTCTGTCGGTCGGCCGAAGGGGGAGGAAGAAGCAACCTGCCATTTCCCGCTCTCGAGGAGTCACAATCTCCGCGCTCAATACAAGGTACACGCGATCATTTCGTTTCTTTGAGGTAACCCCTCTGGCGATCACATCCCTTTAGCATCCTACGTATGCTCTTTCCTCATATTGGCACGTTTCATAATCCTTCTTAATTTTTAGTCGCTGGATAGTCCGTAGTTTAGTTTGTTTTCTTCTCCTTGAGTGGATTCCTCGGCTTCCACACCCTGTTGCCCTCCGGCACCAGAATCATTAATGATGCCCACGCAAGCCCCGTTTGGACCGCGGGAGGCGCCCGCGGTATGGTCTCGTCTCAATCTAGCACCGGGCCAATAAATTCGCTAGTTTCCTGCTATACTAACCGAGATTTAACCGAATGTTTTCAGTGTCTCGGAATAATGTATTTGGCGTATCACGGCATACATATGTTCCAGGTCCTCCTGCGATGATTATGATATTCTCAAGCTGGACACCCATCCGAATATTAAACGGTCTCCCGAATAACCGACACGTTTCGAACGTCCGCTTCCCTAGACACTGGGCTTTTTAGCCGATTCAAGGGATATTCCCTCGTTGCCCCTTGGCATCGAAAATATTAATGACGCTCATACAAGTCTTGTTTCAACCGCGGGGGGCCCACCGCAGTATGGTCGCAGCTTGCTCTTGCACCGGGCCAACAGATTTACTGGTTCTTGATCGCTCCAACCGAGGCTTAGCCGAATGTCTTCCGTTCTCCTGAACAATAAGTTTGCCATATCCTGGCATACATATGCTCCGGTTTTCCCACGACGATCGCGGTTTTCTCGAGCCGGACATTCGTCCGAACATTGAATGGTCAGTACACGACCGACATGACCGCGAATGGTTTTCTTCTCGCCCTCGCGCGAGGATTTCAATACCTTGTAATAGACCTTCCATGCAATTGATTTCTTGGCCATGAGGCCCTAAATCCCGGCGATTAATCAAGGGTGTTCCCTCGTATGGAGGATGTAAATGACGCAGTGACCTTTATGGCGCGGCGGGTTTTGGTCCCGACACGAACCACACAATCGTCTGACCGAGTCAGATCGAGCGCACCATGGGCTCCAGGAAGCCCGAATAAATTGTCACTTAGTGACTGGCACGCCCACACACTTAATAGATGAATCAACCATCTTAATAGATGAACCACTTAAATAAGCTAATTTTAGTGCGTCCACACCAGGCTGCAGCTCTCTCAGTGGCGGTCGATCGCCAGCCAGTAGTGGTCGACCGAAAATCCCAGGGAACATCCGTCTACAGCGTTTCTCAGTAGAGGTCGACCGCCAGAAGCCACAGGTCGACCGCCAGCCCCGATGCAGCCATGTTTGACTTCGATTTCCACCTCGAGGCCAGCCACTTTCCTTGGATTTGTTTAATCAAAACTCACCTAATCTCCCATGAATTTTAGATCTGGTCTGGGGGATGTCCAAGGACCATTCAAAGTCTATAAAACCAACACTTGAGGAGTTAGAAACCCTAATGCTTCAATTGGAACAAGAGAGATCAAGGGAGGCTATAGGAGGAGATTCGCGGGTACTGTAGCACCTCCGTGAACAGTGTTTCGGGCTGGAGTTCTTCATCCATTCCAAGGTGATTCAAACTTAGATCTAAAGCAAGCAACCTCCAAGGAAGCTAGAAGCAATCAAGGTTCTCAAAGGTGATCAAAGCTACATCCATACACCTCTTCATCAACTGAAGACCATCCAAGCAAGCTCATTCTCAAAGGAGATCAAATCTGCATCCTTCATCTTCTTCATCAACTCAAAGCGATCCAAGCAAGATCTCTTCACAAGGAAGAAGATAACATTGAAGCATCTGACTCAAGCTCCAACAATCTCAGACAAGAGTTTTCTTCTTGAGCATATTCTATATCTTGTTTGATGTTTGAGTGTTTTCATATTTGTTCTTTTTCATTTCATACAAACGATTGAAACTGAAGATCGTCCCTACCGGTGGTTAGTAGGAAGGCAATCGGAAGTTATCCGATCTGCGGTGTTGACGTCCCTACCGGTGGTTAGTAGGAAGGCAATCAGTGGTCTTTCTGATTTGCGGTTCAGTGCGAGGCACTAGTGGAGCCTCACCGGATTTGGTGAGGGGTGGACGTAGGACTGGGGATTCAGTCCGAACCACCTTAAAATCCTTTGTGTTGTGGTTTGATTGTGTGATTGATATGTTTTAGATGCATGCTTAGGTTCAATCTCCATATTATGAAATCATATTTCTAAGTAAATCATTTTATACATCGCTAAGCTAGTTGTATTCCGCTGCAATTATTTTTAACTAGCCTTATAGAGGGTTGTATTACAAAAAGAGGGGCAGATCTATTCACCTCTCCCCTCTAGATCCGTTGTCCACTACACAACAAGTGGTATCAGAGCCTAATCTCTCATTATGGGGTCCAACGACCTTGAGGGAATTGGTGGATCAGCGTCCAAGGGTTTTCTACCTGAAGGACATTCTGTGAACAGGCCTCCTTATTTTACTGGAGCTAATTATCCATATTGGAAACATCGTATACAGGTGTTCATTCGCGCCCAAGACTACGAACTTTGGCGAGTGATCAGCAAAGGTCCGTATGAGCTGCCGAATGATGAGGACTTGTGGACCAAAGAACAAATAAGGCAATCCACTGTCAACTGGAGTGTTAAACACATCATGCAATGCTCACTCCATCCCTCTCAAGAGTGGCGACCTGCGCATCTGCAAAACTAATGTGGGACAAGTTAGAGGTAATCTATGAAGGAACATCTCAGGTACGAGAAACAAAAGCAAACATTTTAGTTTCTAAATATGAAATGTTCCGCATGAAGCCTGATGAGTCAATTCAGAATATGTATGCTCGGTTAACTGTGCTTACTAATAGTCTAACTGATTTGGGAAAGAAATACTCAGAACAGGAAATTGTGAGAAAGATTCTCAGATCATTGACTCCCGCATGGCACACAAAGGCTACCGTGTGTAGACACGCTATTCCTAACGTCCCCCGAGAAAATTTCATATTACTATGCGACGCCCCGCAGCGGCTTTCGCATTTTAAATCGCTTGAGTGCTTCCTCTTCTTGAGTCTTCTTCTGCCTTTTCGACATCCAAAAATTGTCTCGTTGCAGAAATCAGACGGCATTCGGACGGCATCGATACCAATCGGACGCATCGGAAGTTTCCGGAACCAGGAGAATGTCTGGCGGACGGCTACCGACGCATTTTCAGGGGATCCAGGGGGGCCTGGACGCCTCCACTATTTTCAAAATTGACAAAAAATACAAAAATATATAAAAAAATCATAAAATCATGGAGGCGTCTACTTTCCTGGACGCCTCCATCAATGCCATAATAATAAAAATAAATAATATTAATAATGGTGTAAAAATAAAATAAAAAATAAGAATTTCATGGAGGCATCTAGGCCCATGGACGCCTCCATCAACTTGTCCATGGGCGCCGCCCGTCCGCTGGGCGGTTTGTCGTTTGAGAAAAAATCCAAATTGTGAAGACGTTCAGCCAACTAGACGCGCCCATTCATGAATCACGGGCGCCGATCAAAACCACGCGTTGTGCCAAACCGTGTGCGGCTTTCGGCGGGAGTTCGGTGGGCTTTTATGGAGGCGTCCAGTTGCCTGGACGCCTCCTTGAAAATATTTGAAATAAAAAAATAAAAATAGAATAAAATATAATTTCTGCCCTGATGAAGGCGTCCAGGGTCCTGGACGCCTCCATACTCCGGAGCCCTATAAATAGAGACCCCCCCCTCAGTCCGAGGAGAGCTTCTAAGAGGTCCGACAGACTGCCGGATCTCATTTCTAACCCGTGGGTCTTTTGCAGGGGGAGGTTCCGCCGGATTCTCGGGTGCCCGCACTCGCAGGAGGAAGGCCGTCTTCGTCCACCGTGCTTACACATCGTCCCTACGCTTCCGAAGCTCCGCCGGATCTCGCCATCGACACATCCAATAAGCCAACTCTCTCATTTTCTTCGTAGTTCTTTTACATTCATCATCTTCCATTCTTCATCTCCCTCCATAAGGGAATCTCATACTTTTGCATAGCTCCATTCATCATTACATTTCCCTCCTACTCGTGTCCGAGAGGGGTTTAAAACCACACCAACCAGGTGTGTGCCCTGCTACGATTTCATCACTTTCATTGCAAGGGATTGCTACTGCACTGCCATTTTCTAATTCCGTTTATTTACTATCTGTTGTTTTGCAAGGGTAACTAAAGAAGGCCCTCTTCGTCGGCTGGCCGAAGGGGGAGGAAGAAGCAACCCACCACTTCCTGCTAGTGAGGTAGGCGTGATCATTTCCTTATTTTGGGGTCTTTGGCCCCTGGCGATCACATCATATTCTCGAGGCCACGGCGAATCACTTCCCCAATAGCCGTTTAAATTCCCGTTCTTATATTCTCTTTATATTTTTTTATATTCTTATTTGTTCATATTCTCGAGGCCGCGGCGAGTCACTTCCCCAATGGCCGTTTAAATTCCTGTTCTTTATATTCTCCTTATATTCTGTTATATTCTTATCTGCTCATATTCTCGAGGCCGCGGCGAGTCACTTCCCCAATGGCCGTTTAAACTCCCGTTCTTTATATTCTCTTTATATCCTATTATATTCTTTTCTGCTCATATTCTCGAGGCCGCGGCGAGTCACTTCCCGCAATGGCCGTTTGAATTCCATCCTTTCTCTTGTATATATTGAATTGCTGCTATATCTGCTATACTCTCGAGGCCGTGGCGAGTCACTTCCCGCAATGGCCGTTCTAATTCTTGCTATTTGATTTCTGCACCATTCCCGTCCCCCCGAGGCCGCGGCGAGTCACTTCCCGCTATGGCAGTTTAACCCCCATATCTTGCTATATTGCATTTGTCCCGCTCGCCCTGCCGGAGTAATCTCCTGTGGTGGCCCCTTCTCTTTTCTCTTATTTCTGTGTTGCAGCAAACAAAACGAGCCCGCGCGCTCCGCATTTTTATTTCTCAAACCGCGTGACGTCGCTCACAGATTGGCGATAACTGTGGGACTTCTGTTACTTTCTTTCAGTTACCCTTGCAATTTCTTGTGATTTACTTTACTATCTCTTGTGTGTTGTTATATCTTGATTGTTTCATTATTCTGTTGTGCTCCATATATCTGTCAGCATTTCATTGCATACATCCATCCCTCTTTTCTATTCTTTTTCATTTTTTCTAAGGATCACCCCCTCTCGGTGAAGGAAGGACTCTCCGTTCGGGAATTCCTCTCAACGGACTAGAATCTCCTCCACTGGGACCTCCGTAAGTCCCCGACATCGAAGAATCTCCTCTTCGTTCACTGGGCTGGTTGTACCATTGAAGTTCTCCGGAGTTAGTCGACCCATTCGTGGTGAGACGAGAGCCCCTAGCTGACACGGCGGTGAAATAAAAATGAACTAGGGTCCCTATTTTGTGTGAACTTCAGATCTGGTTAAAAAAATAAACAAAAAAAATCATCAAAATCAAAACACAAAAAAAAGATGTAAAGGCATCTAGTTGTTTGATAATATCTGCTATTTGCTTGCTAGTGTATGTTTTTACGTTCCAGGAAAACTGTGAGCATGGCTCACGAGTCTTTTGAGGAAAACCACCCTAGTCGTGGTGAGTCAGTCGAGCCGCGAGTCCATGCTATAGACGCGGGTCCTTCTTATGAGCCCTCGCATGAGGTGCAGGTTATTGCAGGGGACACGTCCCCACCACAGGACATCTCCTCTTTGCTGGGCATCCTCGCCAACACGGAGCTTACCTCTGAACAGCTCCGGGCCCTGCAGGCCATTCTGAAGGGGAAATCTGTTTCCCCCACCCCCCAGGAATCAACTCCGGCCATCGTACCTCTCCAAGAATCGGTGCAGGCCATTCCATCTCCTTCACTGGCGTAAGCCATCCAATCTCCATCGCTTCAAGGGCAAGCAAGCCAACAACCACCCTCATTCCAGTTCCCTTCACAATCTCAAACTCCTGTTGTTCCCCACATACCACTTCAGCCGGGGCCAACTATCGGTGGCCCGACAGCTCCCTCTCATTCGGGGTTTCCCCCTCAAGTCTCCGGGAGACATTTTCCTCCCCAGTGGCAAGTGCCACCTTCACCTCCCGAGGAGCTCGCCCAATCGCTCCTCAACCGGTTCAATAGAATGGACAAACAGTTTCAGAATTTGAAGAAAATGGTGGGCGTGAAATCGACCCTGGAGGTTGCTTTGCCAATCCTTCCGGTCATCCATCTTCCTCCCTCCGAAATGCCCACGTACCGCAGGTACAATGGCACTGGCAACCCCTTCATTCACCTCAAGGATTTCATGTATGAGTCCTCCTATTGGCAAAACGACCAGAGATCCCTGGCATACCTCTTTCGGAGGTCATTGGGCGGTCCTGCGCTAGAGTGGTTCTATTCTCTGGAGCCCCGCGAGGCCGAGAATTTTGAAACAGTCCAGAGAAGGTTCTTGCAAAAGTATCGGGATAGGGTCGGTCCCTCTCTCTCCATTACCGACCTAGTGGCCGAAAAGATGAAGTCCGATGAGGATTTTGTCCGCTATGCTGATAGATGGAGGTCTCTTGCTGAAAGAATAAGAGATACCCTCTCGGAACCTGAACAAGTAAAGATGATCGTATCCAATGCGACCCCACAGTTCAGGCATGTCTTGGCCATGAATAAGCTTACCACCATGGAAGAGCTCTATGAAAGAGCCCGGTACATCCAGACCCAGTTAAAAGACTCCCCCATTATGAACATGTTTGAGCCGCCGAAGCCCAAGGTGGTCAGAAAGATAGGCGTTGGTGTCCCAAGCGGAGCAACAGAAGGGGTCGTAACAAATGAGCAAGTGAGTGCGGTCAACAATGCCAACTATGCAGCCAACCCAAGGTTCCCACAAATGCCTCGACTTCCCCTCCAACCAGGTCCTTTCCCCTCTCGTCCTCCACCCCAAAACGATCCACCTCAGAACAACATGCCTCAACTACTTGAACCCCAGCAACAACCTCGACCCTAGCAACAACAACCACCACTTCAGTACAACCAAGTTTGATGGGAATCAAACGAGCTACCAGGTCGAAGAGCATCCCGCCTGCTGCCAGACCCAGGATGAAGGCGCTATAGGTCCCTAGTGCGACCTGTATGAAGGCGCTATGGTCCCATAGCACGATCTTAAGAATGTGTTGGTCGTCCCGAGCGCGATCTCAGACAGGGGCCAGCTGCAGATGGTCCAACTTCCCGGCGCCAAACTCCTCAAAGTCTTCAATGTCTGCTGTCTTCCATGGTTGTAAATCGACGTGTTAGCGTCGTTTTGTCTTCCCCTTTCCCTATATATGTACCCCCTTTCATTTGATTAAGCAATCGAAGCATGAATCTATGAGTGTACTTGAGTGTAGCCCATGGCTATCTTCCCCAATCTTTGGAAACCCCCTTCATCCATCCCTCTATGGGTGCGAGGCCCAATTCTATCTCCCTGATCCTCTCCCTTTCCCCTTCAATGGAGGACGATCGAAGCCTCGGATGCATCGGCTCTGAGACGGGGTCGAGTGTGAGGCTCCATTCGGAGCTTCGTTCTTCTTCCAACCAACGATTCCACTTCCCCCACCTCCGCCAAAGATGCTGTTACGATCAGGATGGAGCTCGGCTGCACCGTACCTGTGAAGGGTTCGGGTGAGAGGCCCCAGCCAAGCTTCCTCACGGCCTTAACATCATCTACATCCACCCTCCTTCCCTTGCTGCTCACCCCCACATCCACCTTCCCAAAAGTTATCCTAGATAGTATTAGGTTGGTTTGATTTCAATTTTAGCATTCCTTATGTGTTCTCCGTCGTCCCATGTGTTTCCCCTTGTGTTTTGAACCCCCAGAGTCATCCACGGGAGCCCCAACGTCGAGGTTCTTCGTTCTGCTGCTGTCTGAGAATGCGCGTAAACGATATAGCGCGTTCTTCAGAACGCACGTAAAGGGTATAGTGCGACTATGATCAGAAGGAAGAAGGAGACCCCCCACTTCTGTCCTGCATCAAATTGGTATCAGAGCTTAGGGAACCAGACTGTTCTCACAGATTGGGATCTTGAGCTACGAGGTTCGAGGATGAACCTTTCCAAGTGGAGGGGTTTTGATGGGAATCAAACGAGCTACCAGGTCGAAGAGCATCCCGCCTGCTGCCAGACCCAGGATGAACGCGCTATAGGTCCCTAGCGTGACCTGTATGAAGGCGCTATGGTCCCATAGCACGATCTTAAGAATGTGTTGGTCGTCCCGAGCGCGATCTCAGACAGGGGCCAGCTGCAGATGGTCCAACTTCCCTGCGCCAAACTCCTCAAAGTCTTCAATGTCTGCTGTCTTCCATGGTTGTAAATCGACGTGTTAGCGTCGTTTTGTCTTCCCCTTTCCCTATATATGTACCCCCTTTCATTTGATTAAGCAATCGAAGCATGAATCTATGAGTGTACTTGAGTGTAGCCCATGGCTATCTTCCCCAATCTTTGGAAACCCCCTTCATCCATCCCTCTATGGGTGCGAGGCCCAATTCTATCTCCCTGATCCTCTCCCTTTCCCCTTCAATGGAGGACGATCGAAGCCTCGGATGCATCGGCTCTGAGACGGGGTCGAGTGTGAGGCTCCATTCGGAGCTTCGTTCTTCTTCCAACCAACGATTCCACTTCCCCCACCTCCGCCAAAGATGCTGTTACGATCAGGATGGAGCTCGGCTGCACCGTACCTGTGAAGGGTTCGGGTGAGAGGCCCCAGCCAAGCTTCCTCACGGCCTTAACATCATCTACATCCACCCTCCTTCCCTTGCTGCTCACCCCCACATCCACCTTCCCAAAAGTTATCCTAGATAGTATTAGGTTGGTTTGATTTCAATTTTAGCATTCCTTATGTGTTCTCCGTCGTCCCATGTGTTTCCCCTTGTGTTTTGAACCCCCAGAGTCATCCACGGGAGCCCCAACGTCGAGGTTCTTCGTTCTGCTACTGTCTGAGAACGCGCGTAAACGATATAGCATGTTCTTCAGAACGCGCGTAAAGGGTATAGCGCGACTATGATCAAAAGGAAGAAGGAGACCCCCCACTTCTGTCCCGCATCAAAGTTCCACCCCTAGGAAATTATGGTCCCCCATAGCAACAAAGGAGGCCGATTGGTCCCAAGAGAGCCTATTACCCACCATTGCCAGAAACTCTGGCAGATATTTTTAACGCCCTCATGGCCTCAAACACACTCATCCTACCCAAGGAAAGGTCCGTGTGGCCCCCGAATGTTGATACCTCTATATACTGCGTCTACCACAGGCAGCCAGGACACACAGTGGACAACTGCTTTCAGTTTAAAGATTACATCCACGATACGAATGATGAAGGCGGGATTGACTAGGATGAAATGAGGTGATACGTCTCCACTCTCAAGGCTAGGAGACCTCCTCCTAGGCCACAGTTCCAGCAACAACAGCAACAGTTACAATAGCAGCCACAACAACAACCACAACAACAACAACAGCCTTAGCAGGCCCAACCACAATAGCCCAACATGGGCATAATCCAGAATCCATTACTGGAGCACCAACAGCCCAATCATCAGGTCAACCCCATCTCCTCCTTCCCAGAGGTCGGGAGAGAGCAGGTATGGCACCCAGAAAGTACCTCTATTCTTTCTACCGCCAACCCTATCGTCATGCAACCCCCTCGCCTTGCCCGGGTAGCACCTCTCTCTCATCAACCCGCATCAGTACCGCCTTCACCATTTCCACTGCCATCACGCCCTCTCATTCGCACCTCAATGACCTATCAGCCAACACCCTTCATTACGCGCTCACACCCTCTCATCTTCTCTCACTCCCCCACTTTACCATCCACCTCTACTGCATTTGCCCCTATGCCTTCTAAGCCCCATATCACCCATCCACCGTACGTAACCCCGCCTGTCTCCACCATACCACCGCCAATGCCTTCAAAACCACTCATCACCCACCATCCATCTCAAAACCATTACCCGCTTCAAACCTTACCCACTTCCACTTTGCCTCCACCTCCACCTTCCAAACCCCTTATCCTTCATAACCCGTGCGATATCCCCTCTACCTCCACCATGCCTCCACCTAACAAACCCCTCATCAGAATCCCTGCTCCCATCATCACTCCAGCTTCACCAACCATTTCTCCACCACTACCCCTCAAACCTCTATTAAAACCCACTGCTACCCCTATAGAGGTACAGAAGCCACATGCAATGGTGCTCCGGAGTGGAAGGATTTTCCACAGGGTTTTCCTCCAGAACAGTCAGAATCCCGAGCAGTCTCAGCTAGAGAGGGACGATGGAGAACAACCGGAAAGATCAATCCCTGTAACACAGTATGATCTGTTGAAACACTTGGACAAGATGCCTGCTCGGATCTCCATCCTAGAGCTGCTTCAGAGATCCACATCCCATCAGGCAACCTTAATGGAGTATCTTCAAAAGGTCATGGTGAATGAGGACCTCCCTATAGAAAAGATTTCTGCCGTCCTGCCCCCAACGGACACGCAACCGGCCATCATGTTCCACAACTACGAGCTCGCTCCCAAGGAAGCTCAAAAATATGCATTGTGTGTTTCAATAAAAATTAAAGGGGTATCCATAAACCCATGCCTTGTAGATACAGGTGCATCCATAAATGTGATCTCCATGAGCACCCTTCTATTGTGTGGGGTCAAACAGGAACAGATAAGACCTTCTTCAATCACAGTCACGGCTTATGACAATAGCAAAAGGCCGCCGCAAGGGATGATTATTCTGAGGGCAGAGCTAGGTCCTATGTCAGTCCCCACGGAATTCCATGTCCTCGACATGGACCCCACATTCAAGGCCATACTGGGTCGCCCTTACATTGAAGCCATGGATGCTGTGCCTTCCACCAACCATCAGTGCTTGAAGTTTCCTTATAATGGAAGAATTATTAAAGTAGTCATCACACCTGTCCTTCACACGGTGGATGCTATCAACACCTCTATGCCCTCTGTTTGACCGTCTCATCGGCCCATATTGTCATTGCTGGACGTGTGCGATTCGTCCCACATTCCGCTAGCACCAAAGAAGCCAATCAAGGCAACCACGCCATATCTCCCCTTTTACTCCAAAGGTTGGGAGATTATGAGGAACATCGGCTATCAACAGGGTAAAGGTCTGGGCGCACAGCTGCAAGGTAGGTTGAGACCACCAAAGGAGATTAGGCCGAACCACAGATTTGGCCTAGGCTTCAAAGGACCATTCAAGGCGGATTGGAAGCCCCTCACATGGACCCTATCAAATCACTTCAACAAATGGCCCGTTGTTCAGATGGGAGATTACCCGCAAGAAGCACATGGGGGATCACATGCTGTATATTCGGCTGAAAAATGGCCGAGGGTCACCAAAAGAGGCAAGATCAAAGGTCCGGAATGCGAATGGGACAAATGGTTCGATATACGGGACATTTCCATTGCACTGGAAAGGATGTTCTCGTCTCCCCAGCTTGAAGGACCGCCATTGATCTCCGGAATGCCAGAGAATGTCACTACTGTTGCCAAGGTTCCAAACTATCCTCGTCCTCACCAGAAGGACCCTGTCACCAGCGGATCTTCATCCGCCATCACCATCACCACCGACGACTCATTAGCCGTCATCTTCTCCATTCACTCGTCACAGCCTTTGTTGCTGTCATCTTCCGGGGCCAGACGGTTGTCTGATGATCTTCCCAGATCCCCCTCTCTACTTACATACCTACGCGGGTTTCTCAACCCGCGCTAGGTCTTCAATCATGATCTGCTCTACGAGCCTCCCAATCCTCTAGCCATAACCACTTTTCTCTCTCCTCTGATCTCTTTTCACTGTTTTGTCATCAAAAATGAAAACGAAAAAAAAAAACGTCAATTTGTAAACTCCTCAATAACACATCTTCGTTGAGGAAACCTCCTACATCTCCCACGGGTGCGTCCCGCCCTACGGACCACCCGTCCAAGATCCGATGAGCGACCTTTTCTACCCCTCCTCTAAGGGGTCTTCCCCTGTACATTCTTCACCATCCTCTTCATCTTTTTCTTCTTCTGTAAATAATGTCAGTCAATCTAGGAATAATAAATCAAAGGTAGTACCTAGGAAGAAATCCAAGGGTAGATAGATCCCTCGTCGATTCCTTTTGGACTTAGCCGCTAGGTGTCAGGCCCTTCTTGCCATCCCTCAGTTGCTAGAAAATCCCATCCAGCTACCGGAAATAGAATGTAAGGGTAACTGTGCAATTGATGAGGGGTATGGAGTCTACGAGATCACAGGTGAAGAATACCCTACTGAAGATGAGGGTGAGGAATATGAGGATGCGGCTGGCGCATATGCTAGTGGAATAAGGAGATTTGACGAGCCGTCAACCGCCGTAGAAGAGTCCACCAAAGAAGTCAACTTGGGAACTGAGGAAGACCCTAGGATTATCCTCATAAGTGATAACCTACCACCCTCTGAAGAAGAGGCATTAATTGAAGTTCTCAAGGAATATAAGGACACGTTTGCATGGAGCTACGAACATATGCCGAGTCTGGATTCAACCCTGGTCGAACACCGTTTAACCCTAAAACCAGGGTCCGTCTCGGTAAAACAAAGGTTAAGGCGTTTCCACCCTCAGATGGCTTTGAAAATGAAAGAAAAGGTGGTGCGGACACCCGAGCAGTTGAGCGGCGCGGTACGCCGAGCCACCGGTACCGCACACGGAGTACGACGCGAGTCACCTCAGCATCCATCTGGCTCGGAGACTGCCTGGAGACGCCCCCTTGAGTCCCGGCATTTATCATATTTAGTTAGAGTTTATTTGTGTGATGTGTGTTTATTTCATTTTATTCGGTATGTAATTTTGATTGTAAGAGGGGTTTATTTGTAAAATGGGACGCCCGGGTCCCACGGGCCCACAGACCCCCTCCCATTGATCCACCTCAGCTCATGGGCCCCATGTGGGGTCAGTCAACATGTCAAATGGAGGCATCTAGAAGTTTGAATGGTAAATGGCATATGGGAGACAAGTGGACTTCGAAGTCCAAGGTGGCTACCAAACATGTCCCCCTTGCCACTCTAGTCAATAGGCCGCCCCCCCTTAATTATTTATTATATTTTGTGTGTGTGTGTCACACTCAATCCAGGCCACCCATTCCCATCCCCTAGATCTAACGGTGGACAATGGATGTGAGGTGTAACACATAAATACTTGTAATTTCCCATTTTGATGAATTAATGCCATTTGAACTTGGAAAATTGCTTGAGCAAAGGCCTAGGCCGCCCCTCTCTCCCCCTTGGAGCTGTGAAGGCTTCCCTCTGGAGGTGTGACTCCTCCCCTTATCATTTCGTTCGCCGCCGCCGCCGCCGCCCCGAGCCGCCATCGCATCACCGCCGAGATCACCGGAGTTCTGCCTTCATCCGACCATATCAGCTTCCATGAATTCTCTGTGTCCGCCACGAGCTCAGATCGACCTGGGGATTTTAGGGGATGCTCCAGAGGTGTCAAGCACATCCCAAAAATTTTGGTTGGTCATAAAGATCCCATTTGATATTTTTTTTATTTTCATCCAACCTTAATTTTCAGATCTATCTGCTTGCTGTTTCAATTTCCACCCGCCAGGTGTGTCCCATGTTCGGACCTCTTTCTGATTTTTGTTAGATCTCCCAATTTTACTGGGAGTTCTGTCCACCAACCCCTCCGTCTCCAAATTTTTTGAAATTTTTGTTAGGCCATCCCATGTTTTTCAAAAATCGATCTCAGAGATAGCTACAGTGCTGTCCACCTGTTCTCAGATCCGACCACCCTCCAGTAAACAAATCATAAAAAATCACATCCATCTCCAATCAGTCCACAAAAAATATCCCCGTTCTCCTTGTTCAAAATCCCACAAGTGTGATGAAGAGCTCAGGAGCTGAATCGGCCAGATTCCTCGCGGTCAAAGGCCATCTTCAGACAACTCACCTGTAGATCTGAGGTTTCGATTACTGTACAACAGGGACTTGTCAATTCAATAAAGTTCTGATCCGACCCGATCCAGCAGATCTCTCTGACTCTAGATCGAAGCATTTGAAGAGAGCTTTCCAACGATAGCTCATGCATCCCGATCCGACGTCGGGATTGATCGCAGCGGCCGTCTTCGCCGGAGCGCGCGCCGGAAGACAGCAACCAAAATCCGTGGGAAGTTAGTTCCAGAATTGGGAATCGGGGCCGATCGACCCCCGATCGGTGTTCCCGGCCGACCGCCGTCCGTGGAGGCGTGCCACCAGGGGTCCCCATCACAGTGGGTCCCACCCCTTCAGATCCGGAGGACAGCGCCGTCCGTGGGCCCCACGGGCCCGTAGAAGCCGCCGTTCGAAAAGCACGAAAATGCGGAGTTCGGCACCGCCGGGCGATATCAAGATGCTGCCTGTCAACCCGAGTTGCGTGATTCCCGGACCCCACATGTGACCTTTTACCTCCCTGCGTGGAGTGGGTCGACTTAGTGTATTGCTGTAATAATTGTTAACCGGGAGTCTGTGATTCGGCCGGGGTTGTCTTCGCCACGCCGGGTGCGTGGAGGTAATGGTCCGAACCTCTTGGCGTTCATTTGCTTAGCTAGTATATGGTTTTTTGCCGCTGTCGAGAGTGATAGGTACTAGACTGTGTGTCCATGTCACCGCTGTGAGTGTGAGAGTGACCCGTCCCGTGACTCGATCCGAGTCCGGAAGTGAGTCGACTACCAGTGAACTTTGCCGGTTCTTCAACCGCGCACGATCCGCGTTTCCCTCACTTGGGACGACGAGTGAGCTTGCGTTTCTGTTAGCGACGTATAGCCCATATGAGCTCTCCGTGTCGGGCTTAGTGTCTCTCCTATCCTGTGTTGCTGGTCGTGTCCGCATCTAGAGTCCGAGGTCCATACCACGTAGAGTCGGTCCCCGTGTCCGTCCCGCATCAGTTTGGTATCAGAGCGAGTCGAGTCTAGGGTAATCGTTGCATATGTCTTGCATAGTATAAGTCGAGTCTAGGATCATCATTTCAAAACAACAACAAAAAAAAAGTGTTTTCAAATTGCATTTCACCCAATAGCTCGGTATATTAAAAGGCGTTGCCCGAACATTAGGTTATGCCTATCGGGAGGGTAGCGTACTTGCGCGAGTGATCTTCAGATCACTTATCTCCGCCTCGTACCGGATATTGGTTAGGTCTAAGTACATCATATAGTGAGTGTTTGCATTAGTCGATGTCTTCTAGGTCATGTGTCTTTGCATGCCCACCCGTCGAGGTACCCAATACTCACCACCACCACCTATGGCGGACTCCCGAGCCCGTAGTTCTGATGAGTCCTCGACAGCCGAGATGTTCCGAGCCATTATGGAACGTCTTGACACGCGTATGGATGGTCTTAGTACGCGTATGGATGGCATAGGAACGCGTCTAGAAGGGCGTATGAAAGCCCTCGAGGATCGGGCCGAGAGTTCGGATCAGTCCATTCAAGGCCTTGTAGGGAGGATCGCCGTTCTAGAGAGGGGCCCAGTAGCGGCGCAACCCACGCCGACGAACGGCCAACAAGAGCCGGCACAGCCACCCGCCGTGCCAAGGGCTCAAGTGGAGGATGTCGGGAGGCAACAGGCGCCTATAGTGGATGATTATGCCTCCGACAATGATCAGGGGGGAAATGGTCGTCGGAATCAACGACGGAATCGTGATGATGATGATGACGACCGCATCCTTAGGGGTGTGCGTGCGGACCCTCCCACCTTTAGCGGGTCCTTGGACCCTAGGGTGTATTTAGATTGGGAGGCCGGCATGGACCGATACTTCGGGTGGTTTGAGATGACGGACCACCGAAGAGTCCGATACGCGAAGATGAAGCTGCAAGGGCAGGCCCAAACTTATTGGATCAATGTGGAGAGCCTGCTCAATCAGCGACGTCAACCCCAAATCGGTACTTGGGATGATATGAAAATCAAATTGAAGGAGAAATACCTTCCCACCTCGTATTGCCAACGTCTTATAGACAAGTGGCAAAGCATCTCCCAAGGGAACCGATCCGTGACCGAGTACACCGCCGAGTTCGATGAGTATTACTTACGGTGTGGGGTCACGGAAGAGAGCACCATGACTATATCCCGCTTTCGAAGAGGTTTACGGCCCAATTATCAATATGAACTCTTTCGCCGCAATGCAACCACTTTGGAGCAGGCATATCAGATCGCTCTCGAATTGGAGCAGTTCGAGACCGAGTTCGAGTCGCCCCATCGGTTGGGCTCCTTTCCCCTTCGTAGTGTCGAGTCCCGTGGCTCATCTGGCACGTATCCGAGGGCCCCCATGACTCGACCTCAGGAGCCCGCTCGCCCCGAGCCCTTTGCTCCTAGGCCTCGTCCTCCATCCCCGAGGGACCTTCCTCGTCCCCAGCATCTTACGGCCCCACCCACAGCCCGTCCACCGGCACCCGCACCTCCTGCACGTCCTTTGTTGCCTACACCTCCTATCCGTCGGGAGGATAAAGGTAAAGGACCTATGATTGGGGAGCCTAGTGGATCACGGTAGCAGTGTTATCGCTGCAATGGGTTTGGCCATTTCGCCAACCAGTGTCCCACCCGCCCATCTCTTCACATTGGGGACACACAGGCCGAGGATACCACCCCTACGGGACTCGAGTTAGTCAGCTATGAGGCAGATGAAGAGCTAGCTGACGAGTACTATGAGATGGGAGGTGAGGCCCAGGATGCCCATCATTCGGACGATACCCACGTGGGGGTCGTCAGATGTATCCTCACCCAGCCGCAGGTCAGTGATGACTGGCGTCGGACTACTATCCTTCATGTATTCTGTAGGCTGGGAAAGCAAATTTGCAAGGTGGTCATCCATAGCGGGAGTTGTATCAATGCAATCTCCACGAACGTTGTCGCCCGTCTTGGTCTCACACCCGTAGACCATCCTTGTTCCTATCAGGTATCGTGGGTGGATACCACTTCCATTTCGGTCAGGCTGCGGTGCTTGGTCCCACTGCAGCTCCACTCCTACCGTGACGAGATCTGGTGTGATGTTCTCCCCATGGAAGTGGGCAGTATCATTCTTGGTAGGCCATGGTTATTTGACCGGGATGCCACGCTCCATGGCTGGTCGAACACCTGTACCTTCGACCACGCTGGCCAGCGGGTCACCCTCCAACCCCTTCGGCCCAGGAGCCCATCAGTCAGGGGTCCAACTGGCCCTAGTACTCCGAAGCCTTCCGTTCCTGGGCCTAGTACCCCATTCCCAGCTCGGGCTATGACCGTTACCTCTGGCCCAGGAGAGCCCTCGACGAGGAGATTGATGATGATTAGCTCCAGGGAAATGGAGTAGGAGCTTAGTCAGAGCTGTCCGGTGTTTGCCATTACGGTCCGAGAGGTGGAGCGGGACTCCGAGGGTGAGCTCCCACCCGAGGTTGTTCCCATTCTGCAGGAGTATGCTGATGTCTTTCCCGATGAGCTTCCCGAGGGACTCCCACCTATGCGGGATATTCAGCATGCCATCGACCTTGTTCCGGGCTCTTCTTTGCCCAACCTTACTCATTATTGCATGAGTCCCACGGAGCATGCCGAGCTTAAACGGCAGGTCGATGAGTTAGTGCGGAGAGGGTCTGTTCGGGACAGCATGAGTCCCTGTGCTGTACCCGCATTACTCGCCCCGAAGAAGGATGGCACGTGGATAATGTGCATTGATAGTCGTGCCATCAACAAAATCACCGTGAAGTACAGGTTCCCTATTCCCCGCCTTGATGACATGCTGGACATGATGGCAGGTGCCACTATCTTTTCGAAGATCGATCTTAAGAGTGGCTACCATCAGGTGAGGATTAGGCCAGGTGATGAGTGGAAGACCGCATTTAAGACCAAGGACGGTCTATATGAGTGGTTGGTCATGCCTTTTGGGTTGACCAATGCCCCTAGCACTTTCATGCGGCTCATGACTCAGGTCCTTCGACCTTTCATTGGAGTCTTTGTAGTGGTGTATTTTGATGATATCCTTATCTATAGCCGCACCACAGGGGACCACTTAGACCACCTTCGGCAGGTCTGTCTACTTCTTCGGCGAGAGCAGCTGTTTGCGAACCCACAGAAGTGTGCCTTCATGACGCCTCAGCTTACCTTCTTGGGTTTCATTGTATCTAGTACGGGGGTCTCCGCCGATCCGGAGAAGGTCCGGGCCATAGTTGAGTGGCCGGAACCCCGTACCGTTCATGATGTCCTCAGCTTTCATGGTCTTGCGACGTTCTATCGTCGCTTCATCCGCGGATTTAGCTCCGTCACCGCCCCGATCACGGATTGTATCCAAAAGGGCACATTTGTATGGACGAAGGCCGCATCTGCCGCCTTCAAGGACATCAAGGAGCGCATGACCCAGACGCCTATCCTTCGATTGCCTGACTTCTCGAAGGTGTTTGAGGTCTCTTGTGATGCGTCGGGTGTTGGGATAGGAGGAGTTTTGAGTCAGGAGTCCCACCCGATCGCATATTTCAGCGAGAAGCTGAATGACGCGAAACTGCGATATTCCACATATGATAAAGAATTCTACGCAGTTGTTCAGGCTCTTAGGCATTGGAGGCACTATCTTTTACATCAGGAGTTTGTCCTATACTCCGATCACGAGGCATTGAGGTACCTCCATTCCCAAAAGAAGCTTAACTCGCGTCACAGTCGTTGGGTCGAGTATCTCCAGCAGTTCACCTTTGTGCTTAAACATAAGGCTGGAGTGGAGAACAAGGTGGCTGATGCCTTGAGTCGGCGAGCATGTTTGCTTACCACCATGAGTGCCGAGGTCATAGGGTTAGAGAAGATGAAGGAGGCCTATGTTGATTGTCCTGACTTCGGTCAGATTTTTACCACTCTCCAGGCCAGACCCTCGAGAGACCTTGATGAGTATGTGCTTCAGGAGGGTTACCTCTTTCGAGGTAGCAGGCTATGTGTTCCTCGAACTTCGGTTCGAGATTTCTTAGTGTGGGAACTACATGCGGGAGGTCTAGCCGGCCACTTTGGTCGGAACAAGACTATTGAGGCAGTGGAGCATCGATTTTATTGGCCGAGCTTGAAGCGCGATGTTGCTAACATCGTGGCTCAGTGCCGTACCTGTGCTACGGCCAAGATGAAGAAGCAAAGCTCCGGCCTTTATACGCCTCTTCCCGTGCCTGATGCCCCGTGGCAGGATGTTAGCATGGACTTTATTTTGGGATTGCCACGTACCTCCAGGAAGCATGATTCGGTCTATGTGGTGGTTGACCGTTTCTCGAAGATGGCCCTCTTTATTCCTTGCTCGAAGACTTCGGATGCTTCGAGGGTAGCCCGCCTTTTCCTTACGCATGTGGTGTGCAAGTTCGGGTTGCCTCGCACTATAGTGTCTGACCGTGATGTTAGATTCACTTCCTACTTTTGGAAGACACTATGGCATATGATGGGTACGCACCTCAAGTTTTCACTGCATATCATCCCAGACAGATGGTCAGACCGAGGTGGTCAATAGGAGTCTGGGAGACCTTTTGAGGTGTCTTGTTAGGGACCGCATTGGGGATTGGGATCTCATTCTACCCATGGCCGAGTTTGCATATAATGATTCGGTGAATAGGTCTACCGGCATGAGTCCATTTGAGATTGTCACAGGTCGTAGGCCTAGGAAACCCGTTGACCTTGTCCCCATGCCTATCCATGCTAGAGTGTCGGAGTCGGCCGAGTCGTTTGCTAGGCATGTTAGGAGTTTGCATGACGACATCCGTCGTCACATTGAGGCCAGCAATGCACGTTACAAGGAGTTAGCCGATGCCCACCGACACCACCGAGAGTTCCAAGAGGGCGAATATGTCATGATCAGGGTAAGACCTGAACGGTTTCCCTCTGGAACCGTTAAGAAGTTGCAAGCTCGCGGAGCCGGTCCATTCAGAGTGTTGAAATGCGTTGGATCCAATGCGTACGTTGTGGACTTGCCCGAGGAATACGGTATAAGCTCTACTTTCAATGTATCAGATCTAGTTGCATATAGGGACCCAACGGTGATCCCTAGTGAGCCTTTCGAGCCATCTCCTCCCCTTGTGAGTGATCCCACACCTGAGTGTCCACCTCCAGCCCCTTTGTCACGGCAGCGTGAGCATATAGATCATATACTAGATGAGCAGGTGACAGTTACCAGGAGTGGATCCTACCCATGCTACCTAGTGCGATGGAGAGGATGGCCCGCTACTGAGGACACATGGATCACGCATGGCGAGTTGCAGCGGATCGATCCTGACCTTATGGAGTGATACAGGAGTGATGCAGACCCTTACTCGACAGGGTCGAGTTTCTCCCACCCGGGGAGAATTGGTGCTGACACCCGAGAAGTTGAGCGGCGCGGTACGCCGAGCCACCGGTACCGCACACGGAGTACGAAGCGAGCCACATCAGCATCCATCTGGCTCGGAGACAGCCTGGAGACGCCCCCTTGAGTCCCGGCATTTATCATATTTAGTTAGACTTTATTTGTGTGATGTGTGTTTATTTCATTTTATTCGGTATGTAATTTTGATTGTAAGAGGGGTTTATTTGTAAAATGGGACCCCCGGGTCCCACGGGCCCACAGACCCCCTCCCATTGATCCACCTCAGCTCATGGGCCCCATGTGGGGTCAGTCAACATGTCAAATGGAGGCATCTAGAAGTTTGAATGGTAAAAGGCACATGGGAGACAAGTGGACTTCAAAGTCCAAGGTGGCTACCAAACATGTCCCCCTTGCCACTCTAGTCAATATGCCGCCCCCCCTTAATTATTTATTGTATTTTGTGTGTGTGTGTCACACTCAATCCAGGCCACCCATTCCCATCCCCTAGATCCAACGGTGGACAATGGATGTGAGGTGTAACACATAAATACTTGTAATTTCCCATTTTGATGAATTAATGCCATTTGAACTTGGAAAATTGCTTGAGCAAAGGCCTAGGCCGCCCCTCTCTCCCCCTTGGAGCTGTGAAGGCTTCCCTCTGGAGGTGTGACTCCTCCCCTTATCATTCCGTTCGCCGCCGCCGCCGCCGCCCCGAGCCGCCATCGCATCACCGCCGAGATCGTCGGAGTTCTGCCTTCATCCGACCACAGCAGCTTCCATGAATTCTCTGTGTCCGCCACGAGTTCAGATCGACCTTGAGATTTTAGGGGATGCTACAGAGGTGTCAAGCACGTCCCAAAAATTTTGGTTGGTCATAAAGATCCCATTTGATATTTTTTTTATTTTCATCCAACCTTAATTTCCAGATCTGTCTGCTTGCTGTTTCAATTTCCACCCGCCATGTGTTTCCCATGTTCGGACCTTTTTCTGATTTTTTTTAGATCTCCCAATTTTACTGGGAGTTCTGTCCACCAACCCCTCCGTCTCCAAATTTTATGAAAGTTTTGTTAGGCCATCCCATATTTTTCAAAAAATCGATCTCAGAGATAGCTACAGTGCAGTCCACCTGTTCCAAGATCCGACCACCCTCCAGTAAACAAATCATAACAAATCACAGCCATCTCCAATCAGTCCACAAAAAATATCCCCGTTCTCCTTGTTCAAAATTCCACAAGGTTGATGAAGCGCTTAGGAGCTGAATCGGCCATCTTCCTCACGGTCAAAGGCCATCTTCAGACAACTCACCTGTAGATCTGAGGTTTCGGTTACTGTACAACAGGGACTTGTCAATTCAATAAAATTCTGATCCAACCCGATCCAGCAGATCTCTCTGGCTCTAGATCGAAGTATTTGAAGAGAGCTTTCCAACGATAGCTCATGCGTCCCGATCCGACGTCGGGATTGATCGCAGCGGCCGTCTTCGCCGAAGCGCGCGCCGGAAGACAGCAACCAAAATCCGTGGGAAGTTAGTTCCAGAATTGGGAATCGGGGCCGATTGACCCCCGATCGGTGTTCCCGGCCGACTGCCGTCCGTGGAGGCGCGCCACCAGGGGTCCCCATCACAGTGGGTCCCACCCCCGCAGATCCGGAGGACAGCGCCGTCCGTGGGCCCCACGGGCCCGTAGAAGCCGCCGTTCGGAAAGCACGAAAACGCGGAGTTCGGCACCGCCGGGCGACATCAAGATGCTGCCCGTCAACCCGAGTTGCGTGATTCCCGGACCCCACATGTGACCTTTTACCTCCCTGCGTGGAGTGGGTCGACTTAGTGTATTGCTGTAATAATTGTTAACCGGGAGTCCGTGATTCGGCCGGGGTTGTCTTCGCCACGCCGGGTGCGTGGAGGTAATGGTCCGAACCTCTTGGCGCTCATTTGCTTAGCTAGTATATGGTCTTTTGCCGCTGCCGAGAGTGATAGGTACTAGCCCGTGTGTCCATGTCACCGCTGTGAGTGTGAGAGTGACCCGTCCCGTGACTCGATCCGAGTCCGGAAGTGAGTCGACTACCCGTGAACTCTGTCGGTTCTTCAACCGCGCACGATCCGCGTTTCCCTCGCTTGGGACGACGAGTGAGCTTGCATTTCTGTTAGCGACGTATAGCCCATAGGAGCTCTCCGTGTCGGGCTTAGTGTCTCTCCTATCCTGTGTTGCTGGTCGTGTCCGCATCTAGAGTCCGAGGTCCATACCACGTAGAGTCGGTCCCCGTGTCCGTCCCGCATCAAGATGTCGACAAGCTCCATAAAGCCAGGTTAATTTATTAGAGTCGTCCTTTATCCTCAATGGGTGACAAACATTGTCCCGGTCATGAAGAAAGATGGGAAAGTCAGGATTTGCATCGACTTCCGGGACCTTAACCGCGCGTGTCCAAAGGATGATTTTCCCTTGCCTCACATTGATGTGTTAATCGACAACACAGCGGGATATGAGACCCTCTCATTCATGGATAGATTTTCATGATATAATCAAATTCGTTTGGCAGAATAGGATCAAGAGAAGACATCATTCACTACACCTTGGGGAACATATTGTTACGTGGTCATGCCGTTTGGGTTAAAGAATGCTGGAGCTACTTACCAAAGAGCTATGATTGCCATATTTCACGACATGATGCACATATATCTGGAGGTGTATGTGAATGATCTATTGGTGAAATCAAGGACCAGGATGGAACATCCAAGGGTTTTGGCTAAGGTCTTGCAGAGATCAAGGGAGTTCCAATTGAAAATGAACCCGAAGAAGTGTGTGTTTGGTGTATCATCTGGAAAATTACTGGGCTTCATTGTGAGTAAAAGAGGGATCGAGATAGATCCCGACAAAGCTAAGGCCATCAGGGATATGCCGCCTCCCAATAATTTGAGGGAAGTCTGAGGTTTAATCGGGAGGTTGCAGTTTATTCGTCGGTTTGTGTCTCAACACTCACAAAGGTGTAGACCTTTCTATGAGTTGACCAAGCCAGGAGTAGAATTCCACTGGGATTCTAAATGCCAAAAAGCTTTTGAAGGGTTAAAAGAATATCTGGCTAGTCCACCCGTTCTCATTCCACCCAAACCAGAAAAACCTCTGATCATCTACATCTCAGTCTTGGACGACTCCGTGGGAGCTGTCCTCGCACAAGCTGATGAAGAAGGCAAGGAACGGGCAACCTATTACTTGTCCAAACTTCTCAATCCCTGTGAGCAGAAGTACACAGTCATGGAGAAAACCTGTGCTGCCCTCGTTTGGGTAGTGCATAAATTGAAGCACTACTTCTTGGCTCATGAGGTCCACTTGATTGCTCGCATGAACCCTATCAAGTTTCTTCTGGAGAAATCCATCCTTACTGATAGGCTAGCACGCTGGCAGAGTTTCCTCTCTCAATTTGACATCACCTACATCCAGCAAAAGGCAATTAAAGGCTATGCCATAGCCGAGCATCTCGCCCACCATCCTCTTCCTAAGTTCGATCCTGTCCAATCAGAGTATCCAGATGAGGAACTAATGTCCGTCACTCAGTCTGACAAGCTAATGTGGACATTATATTTTGATGAAGCTCTGAATTCCCAAGGGAAGGGTATCGGCATTGTCCTTCTAACGCCTGAAGGCGTTACTATCCTAGAGGCATTTCAGCTCGCGTTCCCAATCACCAACAACATCGCTGAATACGAGGCTCTTCTAGCTGGCCTGAAACTAGCCCGTTCTTTCTATATCACTGAGTTGCGAGTCGTGGGTGACAGTCAACTTGTTCTCCGCCAGGTGCTTACCAAATATCGCAGCCTCGATCCCAAGCTCAAACCCTCCTATGCCAAATTATTCACCAAGCTGATCTTCGTCCATGTTCCTCGCGAACAGAACATTCTGGCCGATGCCCTCGCCTCCTTGGCGTCATCCTTCAAATTCCCTTTAGGTGCATGGTTTAGATCCATCATTCTCTACAAGCGTCTTGTCCCTGCCGTTCAGGACCCTTACCTCTTAAAGATCAAGGAACGAGTCCTACAGAAGATCCAGAAGGGAGAAATTCTTGAGAAGAGGGAGATCATGCTGGCAGAAGTCGAAGAAGAGCTGGCTGACGAGGAGAAACCATGGTTCTATGAAATTATCAAATATTGTAAAGATCAGTCTTATCCTGAAGGAACCACCACAGAAGATAAGAAAGCCATAAGAAGGGTGGCTCAGAAATACACATTGGTTGGAGGTCTACTCTATAGGAGGAGCCTTACTAGCGTTCTGTTAAGGTGTCTTGATGACAATGAGGTTTGGAAATGCGTAGAAGAAGCACACTCGGGTGTGTGCGGTGGCCACGTGAATAGCCAGATGCTCGCCAAGAAGATCATTAGGCAAGGCTTTTACTGGCCCACTATGGAAGAGAATTGTGCTGTCTATGTCCGTAGGTGTGTCAAGTGTCAACTTCACGCCGATAAAATACATTCACCCTCTTCCTCACTTCACCCAATATCCTCCCCATGGCCTTTCTCCATGTGGGCATTCGACATCATCGGTCCCCTAGGTGATTCCAATTCCCTCACCAAGCAGAAATCTTTCATCCTTACTACGACGGAATACTTCACCAAATGGGCCGAAGCCGAAGCTTACGCAGAAATCAAGGCGTCAACAGTCTGTAAATTCATCATGAAGAACATCCTCGACAGGTTTGGCGTCCCAAGCACAATCGTCACCGACAATGGGCCACAGTTCATTTCTCAGGACCTTCAAGACCTCTGCAAAAGGTACGCAATTGCATTGCATCATTCATCACCTTATTACCCACAAGGTATTGGCCAAGCGGAAGCCACCAATAAAACATTGATCAAAATCATCAAGAAAACATGTGAGTCCAGTAAGTTTTCAGACTGGCCAGAGAAGCTTATCGAAGCTCTATGGGCCTATCGCACTTCAATCCGTACCCCCACCGGGCAGACTCCGTTTTCCCTTACTTATGGGACGGAAGCGGTAGTCCCGTACGAGACTCTGATTCCTTCTCTCAAAGTACAATTGGATGAGGAATTTCCCCTCGACGAACGTCGCAATTCACTCCTTGCCCAGTTGGAACTCTTAGACGAGAAGCGGCTGGCCGCTGCCGAGCATGCGCGTGTGTATCAAAATAGACTCGCTTGCTTTTACCAAAAGAAAGTCGTTGAGAGAAAATTTAAAGTCGGTGAGATGGTCGTAAGAAGAATTTTTGTGAAACCTGGAGGGCTGCGTTCTAAGCTCCAACCCAATTGGGAAGGACCATTTGTGATTCAAGCCGTGTACCCTGGTAACGCCTACAAACTAGTCAACGCCGAAGGGACTGAGTTATCCCACCCTTGGAATGGGCTTTATCTTAAAAAGTACTACCCCTAGCGTAGTGCCAAAACGTCAAAAATAAACAAATGATGAAAAGACAGAAAACATCAAAAATAACAAAAAATATTAAAAATCACTAAAAATATGGAAAATTCAAAATGCCGATACCTGGTGGTCACCATGTAGTTAAGTCCCTGCATCCAACCTTCATGTTAGGATAGGGCCCATTAAGGCTTGGTAGGCACCGGGTCTTGGTTTGCCAGAACCGTGGAGATCCCTGTCCGGCCACATCGGCCTATGCTCGCTCAAAGGAAGCCAACATGTACTCACTTACGTATTTTATCCAAAAAAGTTGGTAGCATCACCGACAGTGGGGCCTCACCCAGAAGATCTTTGGAAGTTGTAATCTTTATTCTTTTCTCTTCGACCAAATGAGACAGTCGGCGCCCTTAAAACACTGAGCATGAGAAACCAAAACTCAAACCCCTTAAGGCAAGAGTAGGATCCATTTCCTCGAGCATCGATCAGAGCACGAGAAGAGGACAGTGTCTCCGCAGGCATACAAAAGGGAGCCCACAACGTCAAACTATATCTCCCTCGCAAAAAGAAACACAAAATCAAAATCAAGAGAAAAGCCTGGTCGTGACCGTGCTTGATGCGATAAATGAAATCCCTCAAGGTAAAAAGTCTAAATCCACAAAAGGAGTTATGGATTGTAAATGCTCGAGATTTGGTCCGAAGTTGTCTGAAAGAGGAGAGTTAATGGGCCCTTATTGGCTCGCCGGGTTAACGGTTTTGCCGGTCCTCTCAGGAGGTTTACCCCATACACTCTTCCTTCTTCCTTTGAAGATGAAAGCTAGATGGAGTTTCTGAAGGGTAAAACCCGCCAAGGTCTGCGACCTTATTTTAATACCCACGTATGGTTGCCTACTTTGAAAAGCAAAAGCTATCGCTGCGAAGGAGTCTCTGTGTTTCTGGCCGGTCAAGACCCCTGTTTACCACCTTGATGTCTTCTTATTTAACCTTGGGCTTAGGCCAATGCAAGCGCGTCACCTATGGGTGCGACGGCGTCTGATTCCATGTCAACGTCGCGTGGTTGGTCATTAGGGTTCCAGGGTGTTCCATCATATACCACCTAGGGTTGTGAGGAAATAGACCCGGGTCGGGCAAATCATTTACCTCGAAAATCTTTTGGGTGAATCCCTGTGGTAGGAAGCGACTGGGAGCCTAAGCATGGCATGACGGTATTGTCATCAGGGTAAGTCTTAACCGGCGGGATTATCATTCGAGGGGTCCAGAGGCCCAAATCAACCTCTATGTGCACTTAGGATACCTGGGAGGTTAGTAAGAAACTCCTGTTCTCATGAAGGTTAGGTGCCATTTGGATGCTTGCCAGGTGTTAGCAATAAAAAAAATGAAATGATAAAATAAAAAAAAGAGAAAAGAGAAAATGTACATATTTGCAAACAAAAAAATTGAATATAACAAAACAACAAAAAATGCCAAATATAAAAATAAAAATAAATCAATTTTGCATGATTACATTTGTATGCAGCATTTCACTTTTTAATCTCGCTTGCATTCGTGTGCTTGTTTGTCGCATTCATCATCACCACATCTTTCCCTTGCCTTCGTTAATAAAAGCTTGGCCCCTTGACCCGTTATCAAGGACAGATCAAAACAAACCTCGCATATTGGGCAAGGGGCTAAGTCAGAGCAGATATTCTAACTTGTTTGTTTAAGTGATGTATGCAGGAATTCGAGAAAGCAAGAAAGAGGTAAGAATCCAAGAATCAAACATTTTATTCCTTTCCAAAATAAAAAAAATTACATCCAGTTCCACCCTCTCTCTCTGCATTGCTTGTCCCGCTACTCTCCGGGCAAAACGCTCTCAAGGGTGCTACCCAACTACGAAAAGCGGTACTCCTACCGCTCTGTACTCCTCTTCCTACACCCCGACGTTGATTCGTGGGGGCAGCAAGAAAGCTACTAACACAAAAGCCACGCTCTCATGCTCTTCGGTAGCGCTCCTCACCATCTCTCAGCCACTGTTCAGCCAGACCAAGGCTGGTTTGGAGTTCGAACAGCTGGGCCTCCATGGCCCTTCGTTCCTCCCTTTCAACTAATCTGTCGGCTCTTTCTCTCTCTGTGTCTCTTTCTCTCTCTGCCCGTTCTCTCTCACGGTCTTCCCTCTCCAACTGGAGAGTGATCCTCAGCTCCATGGCATCCCTAGAAGAGTCATCATCTGGACGACATCGCAATTCCTCCTCCAGCTCTACTATTCTAGTCTCCCTCTGTGCAGATTGGGAAAGTGATTCTTGCATCTCCTTTTCCTAGCAGTTATACCATCTCAGATATGCAGCAAGACATGAACAAGGAGAACTCAACACTGAGACTCTTACCTGTATAGAGAGCATTCCTTCTGCCTCCGCGGCACGCTGCGTGGCATGAGCAAGTTGCTCATGAAGTAAGTCAAGTTCTGAGGTAGGGATCCATAAGCTGGAAGAGACTCCACCGGCCCCCATCGCCGATGAGGCCGCGTCAATCTAGGCGCGCTGTAACCAGGAAATGATAATTAGTAGCCGAACACCATGAATCTAGGGCCGTGATTCGGAGCGTGCACTGTATACACCTACCGAGGCACTCAAGGCTTCACGTGTGTCACCCAATTGTTGCTCCGTCTCTGCCAGGCGAGATCGCAAGTTCGCTATCATGGTATCACGGACATCCTGCAGCCATGAGAGTCAGCATTTCCACAACAAAAACCAAAAGAGAGAAAGCAAGAGAGAAAGGGGACCTACCTCCACAAGTCTCCGGAGTTGGAGCCGCTCTGCATACATTGTCTTATACAGACGCAGATAGTCTTCACTATCCTGCGCATGCGATTCCATAATTGTGCCACCCCGTTGCCAATCTTCATACTGTTCAGGGAACCGCACACGCCAATCAATGCAGGTTGCCAGTCCCCGTGTCTTTCTCCCAACGCGAGGTGGCACAGTTGTATCCACCCATTCCTGGGCTAGCCCTAGGGTCCTCATAACCAATCGTAGCCGAAGCGGCTCGATTTCATTTAGGCAGTGCATCCACAATTCCCGTCCGAACCGGGCACGACTTGTTAGAACCCATGGTTGGTCGGCATCGACCATGCCTGAGTAGGGTCTCCAGTTTACCTAGGTTAATACATACCCGTTTAGCCGGTCAAAACCAAAAAACAAAAAATAAAAATAATTCTAAAAAAAAATCCCACCATCACTGCAGGGAACTCCTGTAGCTCCCGCCTTAGCACCATCAGTTGGTAGGTTAGGGGTGTCGCACTCATGATGGGTTGCCACCGCCTGGCTAGCGGCACCATCACTGGTCGCCAATGTCGAGCTCTCCTCATCGGGAGGTAATAATAGCTCCACATCTACTTTAGCACATGTCATCAGTACCTTAAGTGGACTATGAAAAAAACAAACAAACAAAAAAAAACAAACAAGACAAAATCAAAAATACCTGGATAAATGGTGTGAAATCACTCGTAGTCATCTCACGGTCTGCCTCTTGGGACAGACCTATAAACAAATACGACAGCATGGCAGCTCCCCAGGCGTAGTGCCCTACTCTTTCGAGGTCTGATAGCAGCTCCAGGAAACGACAATGGATACCGTCTCCTTTCGAGCTCAGTATCAATCTTTCCAGCAAGAAGAGGAGAAATCTCCTCAAATCCATGTTAGATCTTTCCCAATTATCAAAATCCGTGCAGTACACAACACGACATCCTCTTTCCATCCTTTCCATGAATTCTTCTAAGGACTCATCGTCCCGTCGACGGCTATCAGTGAGCCCTAATGCCTCCATGATAGATGTTCTGGCTACTGACCTGTTCTTCCGACCATCTAGGTCCAAACCCAGTAGCTTCTGGGCACCTTCTCAGTAGTCCGCGTAAGTGACTCCAGTCACTGCCTCGCCATCCACCTTGAGGCTCGTGATTCAGGCCACATCTTCCAGACTGGGCACCATGTGCCCCCATGGCATTAAGAATGCCCGACTCACTGGGTCCCATCTTTCACACAAGGCTTGGACGAGGACCAGGTCGAGCTTGATCGGCTCGATCCGGAGAAAGGTGCCAAATCCCATCACGTCTAGCCTGGCCTTCTGAAAATCTGGGAGACCCCTGTATGCTGCCGCTACTAACTCCCATGAAATGTGTGATTTCATCACACTCTGCGCGTACATAAGGAATGGAGAAGGGTGTTATCAAAAGAAAGGAAGAAAGAAAGGAAGGAAGAAAGAATGAGAAAAGGGTGGGAAAGCTCAGCTTACGAGTTGCGGTTGGGTCCTTTCACTGAAGTGCCCTTCGAGGTCCGAGAGCTTCCTGGAACTGCTACCGCTGGACCTGCTTCTCTTCGAGGAGTGGGAAGATTCGCCCTCCATCCAGACCTCAGAATTCTGAGCTCCTCCTCTCCCGTGGGAACCTGTACTCCTCGAGTTAGCTCTCGATATCCCTGGGAGAACAAAAGAGACAGGCATTTATAGAAATGGGAGAAGTGCGGGCCAAGATTGCCTCCGTCACCTTTAACGATAGCCCTCGCGATAGGGCGTCTGCCCTGCGGACCCATGTGTCACTTCACCACTCGCGCAGGGTGACTGTTTAGACGGTGTAATATGACGACCCGCTCCCTATGTTGTCTAGGGATGCCCTATCTTATTTTGGAAGTCATCCGCAAAGTTTGAAACATCGTCCGAGAAAAGGGACTGGAGCCGTCATTATTGACTTTGATGGCAGATTCTCGTGGAAAACGGTCACAGCAAAACACGATCCTCCGTTTTAGGGCGGGGTTTCGGTAGACACATCACATGGGAACTGTGCAAAGAAGAAGAAGTGTAGGGAAGAAGGAACGCACAAGAGAACAAACAAGCAGCAGAAAATCAAATCACTCCATTCATAAGTTTACATAAGCTATCATAAACATCACAATCATAGAGAGGAAGTGGGTCCACTGACTCACCAACTCTCGCCATTATCGTCATGCTCGTCCCTCTAGGTGTCCCTCTCCTCTCCCCTGAGGTGAGGGTCCCTCAGAAGCCTTCTGGATCCCCGTGCAGCAGCATCTGCCTCGCCTCGTGCCACCTGCTCTACGGCAATGGCCCGCTGCTCCTCCCCTGGCGTGGCGAAGAAGCCACCAACAGAAAAGCGGCCAGACTGGCAGAGTCACTCCCCGAACTCTCGCGCTCTCTCGTAGCGCGTCTCCATCGCTCCTAGCCTCTGCACCATGACCTGAAGGCCTAGCTGGAGCTCCCTCACCTGGGCCTCCAAGGCCTTCCTCTCGGCCTGATCTCGCTGTCGCTCGGCCCTTCTTTCCTCTCTCTCTCTCTCTCTCTCTGCCTCTCTCCTCGTCACCTGGAGAAGGACCCTTAACTCCAGGATGTCAGGAGAAGGCCTCTCCTCACCACGACGCCGCAGCTCCGCTACAGTCGCTACCCAGGCATCACGTTCCTCTTCCGCCCGGGCCGCACGGGCCACTGCACCGGAAAGTTGCTCCTGGAGGGAGGCAATCTCAAGAAAAGGGGCCGACGAGCTGGAAGATGCGCCGCCGGCCATTCCCACAGTCGCTGTCTGCTGGGCATGCTGGAGCAAATAAACAACGACCGTCAGCTAAGCTCCAAATTTAATAAAATAAAAAAAGAGAATGCAGTACTTAACTTACCAGGATCGACAGTTCCTATTGAGTGACGGCCAGCTGCCGCCTGCCCTCTGCCAGTTGGGCACGCAAGCCGTTGATGTCATGCGTATCCCCGTCTTGGGGAAGTCCCACATAACTCTCTCTCTACTGCCGCAGGAAGTCGGCACTATCCTGCACCAATACGCTCCCTTGCTGTCTAGGGAGACGTATACGCCAGTCCTCGAGCTTCGCCTTGCCGCGACTCTCCTTCCTTACACGGCTCGGCTCATCCGCGCTCGCCCATTCATCGGCCAAACCCGGGGCCTTTGCCATGTCCTGCATCAAGAAAGGGGAGTCTTACATCATAACGAGAACGCGTCTCCTGTCTTGGACGTGTCCATCATTTGAGTGCAACACTCGCCGAACCCTTTTCCCCCTCGCATGGCTCACTTCAAAACTCAAAATGGATCAAAGAGGAGGAGATCGAAGAACCTACCAGACCGTGTTCACCTCCCTCCGCTCCATCAGGTGCCCGAAGCGGCCCTTCCTCTTCCATCGATGCCTCTCCGTGCTCTTGCGCGTCCCTCCTCGGGTGAGGAGTTCCTTGCTCCTCTCTCCCTTCATCACAATTTGGCCCACTAAACTCCATCGATTGAGAGTGGAAGAAGACGAAGATAGATGAGCAAATCTCGACGGGAGGCGGGCTCGTTTGCGGGCAAGGCATGGAAGAAGAAGGGCTGCCTGGCATTTTAAATTTGAATTTAAAAGTTAAGACGCGTCCCCGCGCCTGGACGTGCCCAAAAGGAGAAAATAAGAAAAAAGAAAAAAAAAAGAGGACCCCTCCGTGCAAGGTGTAGTTCCCTACTTTTCAGGGCAAGGTCTCGTGAAGCGTGCCTCGAAACAACTTGATGCAAGTGAAGAAGCGTGGAAAAGGGAAAGTGCATACGACAAAAAGAACCATTTCATTGCACATAAGTAAATAGTCAGTTATACATCATAAAGTGAGGAAGGTGGGGTGTACAAGTAACTCTCTAACTCTCGCTACCACCCTCCTGATCATCTCTCTCCTCCCTCCTCTGACGGGGATGCCTAGGGGGCCTCCGCGAACTCTGAGAGGCGGTGCTCGCCTCGCCCTGTGGTGGCACGCCAGCCTCGAAGGTGCGGCGATGCTCCTTGGCCGAAGAAACCAGAAAGCTGCCCATGGAGAAAGAACCAGACTGACGAAGTCGCGCCCCGCGCTCCTTCGCCCTCTGATACCGCTCCTCGCTCTCCCGAAGCCTCCCCTCCGCCGTGCCGAGACTCAATCGGAGCTCCATCAGCTGGGCCTCCAGAGCCCTCCTCCCGTCCCAATCTCGCAGTCGCTCCGCCCTCCTGTCCTCCCTCTCTCTCTCTCTATCCTCTCTCCCTCTCCCTCTCCTATCTCTCTCTCTCATCGCCTCTCTCCTCGATAGCTCGAGGGCGATCCGCAGATCCAGAAGGTCGTGAGGGAGCTCCTCGGCCTCCCGTCGTCGCTCCTCCTCCAGCTCCGCAATCCGGGCGTCACGCTCTGCCGCCCAGGCGTCGCGCTCCTGCTCAGCACGAACAGCACGGGCCAGGGCCTCCCGAATCTTGGCCACCTGTCAAAGCACGCATGACCCATAAGAGAACAGTGAAGGAAGAAGTGTAACTGGAAAGAGAGTTGGGGTCAGGCAGACACTCACTCGAGCCTCGGGGTCACGCTCGGCCTCCTCAGCCCAGGCCACCGCATACGCCAGTTGCTCCTGAAGGGCAGAAACCTCCGGAGGAGGGCCCCACGAACTGGAACCCGCTCCACCAGCCATCCCGGCTGTCGCTGCCTGATGGGCCCACTGAAACACGGATCAAACGACAGTCAGAGGCTAAGCATCGAAATCCAGGTCACAAAACAAAAAAAAAAATGCATTGCATAGACTCACCAGGATCTCCAACTCCTGTCGGATGGCCACCAATTGTCGCCTGGCGTCTTCTAGCTGGGCCCGCAGGTCGGCAATCATGTTATCACGAGCATCCTACATTGCATATAAATTAGTGTCACATGCATATACATATAGAAAAGGGAAACATTTTTCATTTCACGCTTACCCCTGCCGCACCACCAAGGAAGAGACGCTCCCCGTACGTGGCTTGATACCGTCTCATGTAATCGGTGCTGTCCGGTACATGGGACACCACTGGGACCCCACCCTACTGCCAGTCCTGGTGTTGTGCAGGGAATCGCGTACTCCAGTCCACGATCTTTGCCTTCCCCTTGGTCTTCCGCCCGACGCGGACCGGCTCGTCTACGTCAACCCACTCATGGGCTAACCCCAATGTCCTCATAACCAGCCTGAGCCGTAGCGGCTCGATCTCGTTCAAGCAATGGACCCACACGTCCCGCCCGAAACGAGGATAACCCGCTACCACCCAATGTTGGCCGGCATCGGCCATGTCCAGGTAGGGCCTCCACACCACCTGCATCACCATACATACGTCATGTTAGTTGCCATTAAGTCACATGCATAAAAACACCAAAAAAATCATACGCATCATACCATAGCCTCGGGGTACTCGCTCAGCTCCCGACGAAGCGACGCCAGCTGGTAGCCGTGGGGTGCCGCGACCATGATCGGCCTCCACCGTCGCGCCAGAGGCACGACTCTCCTGTTCCCCTGTCTGGCTCTTCCCATCGGGAAGTAGTAGTAGCTCCACACCTGCATCCATCATACATCATTAGCACAAACAATTGCATATTTAACTACGGTAAAAAGCATAAATAAAATGTTTACCTGGAGAAAAGGTGCAAAGCCGCTGACTGTCGTCTCCCTCTCGGAAGTCTGGGAGAGATCGGCGATCAAATGGGCAAGCAGAGCCGCTCCCCACGCATAGTTCCCCACTCTGTCCAGGTCCGCCAAGATCCAGAGGAAGCGGTAGTGGATGCCGTCCCCCTTAGTCCCCAGCAGAAGGCGGCCCAGGAAAAAGAAAAGGAACCGTCGGAGGTCTAGATCCACCAGCTCTCGCTCGCTCGGGTCCTGGGTGAAAGCTGCATGGGCGTCTCCCTCCAGTCGTGCCAGAAACTCCGCTCCAGTCTCGCTAACCCACTGGCGCGGGTCAACGAATCCGAGCGCCTCCATAATCTCCACTCGGCCGACTACCCTGCTGTCTCTATCAATCGTACTCGTCTCTAGCCACAGTAGGTCCAAGGCACTCTCTCGGTAATCGGGGTTAGTGACCCCGCTGACTGCCTCTCCGTCCACTCGTAGCCCGGTGATCCGAGCTATTTCCTCCAGTGTCGGCACCATGTGCCCCCAGGGCATCAGAAACACCCGGCTCGGCGTGTGCCACCGCTCCCTCAACGCCTGGATAAGAGGAAGGTCAAGCCGGAAGGGCTCGATCATGAGGAAGGCTCCAAAACCCATGGCGTCCACCCGCGCCCTCTGAAAGTCCGGTAGCCCACGATACGCTGCCACCACTAGAGACCAGCTGATCCGGCTCTTCATCACGCCCTGCACACCACAAAAACAAACAAAAAGGAACACATCAACATCATGGATATTGATAAACAACAACAATGTACATAATATTTATTTATTTTTTATTTTTTAATATATGTATATATATATATATATATATTTATTTATTTATTTAAAGGCGTCCACCCCCATGGACGCTTTCTTTTTATTTTCTTTATTTTATTTTAACAAAACCACGAAACAAAAACAAAACAAAAAAATAATAAAATAAAAATAATATCTCATATCATGAAGGCATCCATCTCTGTGGACGCCTCCTCATTTTTGATTTTATTTAATTTATTACGTAATAACCCAAAAAAATAATAAAAACAAAACAAAATAAAAAAGAAAGGATGGAGGCGTCCAGGCCCTTGGACGCCTCCTTTCCTCACTCCCCGGCCTTCTCGACACCGTCTCTCGCCCGCCCGTTTAGCCTAATAAACCAACAGAATGGAAGTCTAAGGAGCTTACCGGGTCGTGCTCATCCTCTCCCGCGTCGCCTGCGCCCGCAGGACCCTCCACAGCCAAAGGAGGCGCCTCCTCTCCCGCGGCAATCTCCTCTCCTGCGGCAATCTCCTCTCCCACGGCAGCCTCCTCGGCATGATCCCTCGACCTCCTCGGACGACGAGCCTGTCGTTTCCGCTTCTCTCCACCCTGGCTCGGGCCTCCTGGCTCCATTGGGAACTGAGAATTGGTTGTTAGAATGAACAGTAGAAGAGAACAGGGGGTGAGGCCCCCTTTATATAGAAAACCACCAAGCTTTGGGGCGTCCAGGCACCTGGACGCCCCCACGTTTTATTTTATTAAAAATTCAAAAAATATAGGGGCGTCCAGGCGCCTGGACGCCCCCACATAAAAAATGAACAAAAATAAAAAAGAAAACATAGGGGTGTCCAGTCCCCTGGATGCCCCCATTAAAAATAAAAAAATGTTTATATATATATATATGATCATAATATGAATAAACAAGGACACAAAAAGAGAGAAAACACAAAAACACAAAAAGGAGAAAAATAAAAATCATAAAAATGGTAACAAGGGGAACAATGATCCAAGATGTCAAATTCCAGATTTTATTCCATCAGAAAAACAGAGTGAGCTACATTAAGGGCTTAGGCGCTTTAGACCTTAACTTCCCCAGTTCGGTTACGTAAGCCCTCCACAGCTCGCATTCTTCCCCTACATGCGCTAAGGCCTTTCCCGCAACACTTGTCTTCCAGGGTGCTTTAATGGCCTTTGCTTCCTTCGCATCCGATTCTGTGCCCAACTCCCTCTTCTTTAAAGGGACAATGCCGGTCAGCAGTGGGAATGAGTGGCGTGGAATGCCGATCTGGAGGCAGCACTGATGCGCGTTATAAAGGACAAACTCAGTCGCACCGATCAGTTGGAGTTCAACTTCGGGAGAAGACCTCATGAGGCTTTCAATTTAGAGTAGACATGCCGATGCGCAAGTGAAGAAGCTTTGTGTCATGGTTCGAAAGTGAGACCGCCAGTCTTCACGCTTCATCAGTGATGCGGGACGGACACGGGGATCGACTCTACGTGGTATGAACCTCGGACTCTAGATGCGGACATGACCAGCAACACATGATGGTAGAGACACTAGGCCCGACATGGAGAGCTCCTATGGGCTATACGCCGCTAACAGAAATGCAAGCTCACTCGTCGTCCCAAGTGAGGGAAACACGGATCGTGCGCGGTTGAAGAACCGACAGAGTTCACGGGTAGTCGACTCACTTCCGGACTCGGATCGAGTCACGGGACGGGTCACTCTCACACTCACAGCGGTGACATGGACTCACGGGCTAGTACCTATCGCTCTCGGCAGCGGCAAAAGACCATATACTAAACTAGCAAGCGAATGCCGAGAAGTTGAGACCTTTACCTCCACGCACTCGGTGTGGCGAAGACAAACCCGGCCAATTCACGGACTCCCGGTTAAGAATATTACAACAGTACAATAATTTGACCCACTCCACGCAGGGAGGTAAAAGGTCACATGTGGGGCCCGGGAATCATGCAAATCGGGTTGACGGGCAGCATCTTGATGTCGCCCGGCGGTGCCGAACTCCGCGTTTTCGTGCTTTCCGAACGGCGGATTCTACGGGTCCGTGGGGCCCACGGACGGCGCTGTCCTCCGGATCTGCGGGGGTGGGACCCACTGTGATGGGGACCCCTGGTGGCGAGCCTCCACGGACGGCAGTCGGCCGGAAACACTGATCGGGGGTCGATCGGCCCCGATTCCCAATTCGTGAATTAGCTGCCCACGGATTTCTGGTTCTGTCCTCCGACGCGCGCTCCGGTGAGAATGGCCGCTGCGATCAATCCCGACGTCGGATCGGGACGCATGAGCTATCGCTGGAAATCTCTCTTGAAATCCTTCGATCTAGGCCCAGAGAGATCTGCTGGATCTGGTGGGATCTGGACTTTACTGAATTTACAAGCTCCTGTTGTACAGTACCCAAAACCTCAGATCTATAGGTGAGTTGTCTGAGAACTACCGTTGACCGTAAGGTAGGAGGTAGATTCAGCTCCTAAACACTTCATGAAAGTTGTAGGATTTCAATCATGAAAAATGAGGATATTTTTTGTGGACTGATTGGAGATGGCTGTGATTTTTTATGATTTGTTTACTGGAAGGTGGTCGGATCTTGGAATAGGTGGACAACACTGTAGCTAGCTCTGAGAATGAATTTTGAAAAATAGGTGGAGGGCTGATCAAAAAGCAATAAAAATCATGGGTGGGGGGGTTGATGGATGGAACTCCCAATAAAGTTGGGAGCTCCAGCAAAAATCAAAAGATGGGTCGGAGATGTGAAACTCAGGAAAGGTGGAAATTAGAACAGGAAGCAGACAGATCTGGTAATTAAAGTTGGGAGAAAATGAAAAATTATCAAAGGGGATATTTATGACCAACCAAATTTTTTGGGACGTGCTTGACACCTATGGAACATCTCCTCAAAATCACAGATCGAAAGAAGCTCGTGGCTGACTACATAATTTCGTGGAAGGGGCAGTGGTCGGCTGAAGACAAAACTCCGGCGATCCCGATGGCAGTGCGGTGGCGGCTCGTGGCGGCGGCGATGATGACCGGAACCGATAGGGAGGAGTCACACCTCCAGAAGGTAGCCTTCTCAGCTACAAGGGGGAGAGGGAGAGAGGGAGAGGGGGGGGTGCCAAAGGGCTACTCCAAGGATTTTCCAAGTTCAAATGGCATTAATTCCTCAAAAATGAAAATTACAAGCATATATAGGTTACATGTCTAATCAATCCTCAACCGTTGGATCTAGGGATGGGAGATGGAGGGCTGGGATTGCATGTGACCATCCACAAAAAATAAAATTAAAAATAAAAGGGGGGGGCAGCCCATTGATTAGGGAGGCAAGGGGGGACATGGTAGGTGGGGGTGGGTTGGAATTGTTGGCATTTTCATTCCAATGTCCCCCCACTTGGCCCACCCTTCTAGAAGCCACCATTTGAATGGTTGACCGACCCCACATGGGGCCCTAGGGATGAGGTGGATCAATGGGAGGGGTCCCGTGGGGCCCAGGGGTCCCGTGGGGCCCAGGGGTCCCATTTTTACAAATAAGCCCCTCTTACAATCAAAATTACATACCAAATAAAATGAAGTAAACACACATTAAACACAAATAAAGTCTAACTAAATATGATAAATGGGGAGACTCAAGGCAGAGTCTCCAGGCTGTCTCCGAGCCAGATGGATGCTGAAGTGGCTCGAGTCGTGCTCCGTGTGCGGTACCGGTGGCTAGGCGTATCACGCCGCTCAACTACTCGGGTGTCCGCACCAATTCTCCCCGGGTGGGAGAAACTCGACCCTGTCGAGTAAGGGTCTGCATCGCTCCTGTATCACTCCAGAAGGTCCGGATCAATCCGTTGCAACTCGCCGTGTGTGATCCATGTGTCCTCGGTAGCGGGCCGTCCTCTCCATCGCACTAGGTAGCGCGGGTAGGATCCACTCCTGGTAACCGTCACCTGCTCATCCAGTATATGATCTATATGCTCACGCTGCCGTGATAAGGGGGCTGGAGGTGGACACTCAGGTGTGGGCTCACTCTCAATGGGAGGAGATGGCTCAAAAGGCTCACTAGGGATCACCGCTGGGTCCCTATATGCAACTAGATCCGAAATATTAAAAGTAGAGCTTATACCGTTTTCCTCGGGCAGGTCCACAACATACGCATTGGATCCAACGCGTTTCAACACTCTAAATGGACCGGCTCCGCGAGCTTGCAACTTCTTAACGGTTCCAGAGGGAAACCGTTCAGGTCTTACCCTGATCATGACATATTCGCCCTCTTGGAACTCTCGGTGGTGTCGGTGAGCATCGGCTAGCTCTTGGTAACGTGCATTGCTGGACTCAATGTGACGACGGATGTCGTCATGCAAACTCCTAACATGCTTAACAAAAAGAAAAACACACAGATGCACACACGACCCTACACAAACCTAATGTTAGTCAAACCCAATCATATGCAAGGTGGTCCAGGACATCCGAATGTGTGCCATGCATGCATTTGACATAATCGGAGGTTAATGTCATGGTGGACTCCTAGACATCCTACGATGCACCAATCGTGGACATTGGGTTTGGATGTGGGAAATCCGGGAGCTTTGGGTGGTTTAGGTGGGCCGGGGGAACCAAAGTCTTCATTACCCCCAAATGACGGTTCGGACTTATTGCCATATGAAGGTTGCTAGGCCCGAGTAGGAGGGGTGTGATAGTGGACTTCCTTAAAGAGGTGGAATGGAGGTTGTGGGCCAAGGGGCCCATGAAGAAAAGGATCGAAGGGATCAAAGAATGTGTGACCCCTCGATATGGATTCCCTCATCTCAATGTCCCAGGTGTGGAATTCTAGAAGGTGTTGATGGTCACCTTCATCCACCGAAGTAGATGGGACAGTGTATAGAGGATAGGGCTCCTCCCTCGGGATAAAAGGAGTGAAGTCAGGCTCGGCCGATAAGGGGAGGAGTAAAAGAACCTCCATGGTGATATGGCCCACGGTGTACACGGAGGTGATGGACCCTAAAGCGGGATGAGTGAAACTACGACCTGTGGGTCGGTCGAAGTCTGGAGCCAACAAGTGCTAAATGTCAATTGCCGGTCCAACCCTTTAAGAAGGTCATCCAATTTATCCACATAGTGACTAGACCGGAAAGTGGTGTGAAATGAATTGATTGGCACCAAAGGTAGGATAGGGTCCATAGATGGGAGGGGAGATGGGGCCAGGCCACTCTTAAGCCAGCTAAGGAGTGGCTCGGCTATAAGTAGCTTTCCCGTTAGAAACACGGGTAGCTGTGGCTGAGGTGGCTCCGAATAAAGATCGGAGAGTGAGGCTTCTCCAACCCTTTTGTCCCCTAGGGCTAGAGAGGTATGAGTGGGACACTACCCGGCAAAGTGGCCAATCCCCTGGCAGCGATAACACTACTGTCGTGATCCACTACGCTCCTTGATAAGTGTGTCCTTACCCTTATCCTCTTGACGGACAGGGGGTGTAGGCAATGGAGCTCTCGTGGGTGGGGAAAGAGGATCCACCAAGATGTGGAGAGGACCTCGGGATGGCACTATAGATGGCATTGGGTTGGGGCTACCAGTTGCTACCTCCTTAGGCTCAGGTAGGAGTACATCACTAGGAGTACGTGTCCTATCCACCCCATCCAACCGGTCCAAGATCATTTGCATAAGTTCGGCAACGGAGTGGGTTGGAATAGGGATATCATGGTGGACTCGCCCGTAGTCAACCGTCCTAGGATTGGGTCTTGGCTCATCTACGTGTGGGGCTCTTTGCCTCCGACTAGGACCCACTTGGTTGGAAGTGATTGGGTGGGGCCGGTTGGAGGTGACCGGTTGGGGCACGTAGACCTTCCTAAGCTCTCTCTTCATGTCCCACCATGATTTGATGGGCCATTGCCTCCTAACCTCTCTCAAGCGCTCAATGTGGTCCCACTTTTCGGCGGCCTCGTGTAGAAGCCTCTCCTTGGCAAAATAGAATTGCCCGGCTTCGGACATGGTATAACAATCAAAGTATGTGTCCATGGTGGCCTCCCACTTGAGGTAGTCACCCGGGCCATTGGAGCCATAAAAATCCGAGGCTTCGGGCCTATGGAAGTGGAGTGGGTGGTTGCCAAGCCCATGGGTGGACCAACAGCCATATTGCCCGGGTGATGGGGATTCCATGTGAATTTGGCGGAACTACATGCTAGACATGCCGACACTTGGACAAGACCGACTGACTCTTATTGGACTACACACGAACTAGGAGACACAAATTGATGCAAACACCGACTAATGCACCTAGACTTAAACCAATATCCGGTACGTGGCGGAGTTAATCGATCCGAAGACCACTCCCACAAGTGCGCGACCTCCCGATAGGCGTAACCTAACGTTCGGACAACACCTTTTAAGATACCGAATTATCGGGATGAAATACAATTTTAAAACACCTTTTTTTGTTTTGAAAATAAATGATGATCCTAGACTCGACTTAGACCATGGTGCATGCAAGACTACCCTAGACTCAACCTGCTCTGATACCAAACTGATGCGGGACGGACACGGGGACCGACTCTACGTGGTATGAACCTCAGACTCTAGATGCGGACACGACCAGCCACACATGATGGGAGAGACACTAGGCCCGACACGGAGAGCTCCTATGGGCTATATGTCGCTAATAGAAACGCAAGCTCACTCGTCGTCCCAAGCGAGGGAAACGCGGATCGTGTGCGGTTGAAGAACCGGCAGAGTTCACGGGTAGTCGACTCACTTCCGGACTCGGATCGAGTCACGGGACGGGTCACTCTCACACTCACAGCGGTGACATGGACTCACGGGCTAGTACCTATTGCTCTCGGCAGCGGCAAAAGACCATATACTAAACTAGCAAGCGAATGCCGAGAAGTTGAGACCTTTACCTCCACGCACCCGGCGTGGCGAAGACAACCCCGGCCAATTCACGGACTCCCGGTTAACAATATTACAACAGTACAATAATTTGACCCACTCCACGCAGGGAGGTAAAAGGTCACATGTGGGGCTCGGGAATCACGCAAATCGGGTTGACGGGCATCATCTTGATGTCGCCCGGCGGTGCCGAACTCCGCATTTTCGTGCTTTCCGAACGGCGGATTCTACGGGTCCGTGGGGCCCACGGACGGCGCTGTCCTCCGGATCTGCGGGGGTGGGACCCGCTGTGATGGGGACCCCTGGTGGCGCGCCTCCACGGACAGCGGTCGGTCGGAAACACCGATCGGGGGTCGATCGGCCCCGATTGCCAATTCGTGAACTAGCTACCCACAGATTTCTTGTTCTGTCCTCCGACGCGCGCTCCGGCGAGAATGGCCGCTGCGATCAATCCCGACGTCGGATCGGGGCGCATGAGCTATCATTGGAAATCTCTCTTGAAATCCTTTGATCTAGGCCTAGAGAGATCTGCTGGATCTGGTCGGATCTGGACTTTACTGAATTTACAAGCTCCTGTTGTACAGTACCTGAAACCTCAGATCTGCAGGTGAGTTGTCTGAGAACTGCCGTTGACCGCAAGGTAGGTGGCAGATTCAACTCCTAAGCTCTTCATGAAAGTTGTAGGATTTCAAACAAAAAAACGAGGATAATTTTTGTGGACTGATTGGAGGTGGCTGTGATTTGTTATGATTTGTTTACGGGAAGGTGATCGGATCTGGGAACAGGTGGACATCACTGTAGCTAGCTCTGAGAACGAATTTTGAAAAGAAGGTGGAGGGCTGATCAAAAATCAAGAAAAATCATGGGTGGAGGGGTTGATGGATGAAACTCCCAGTAAAGTTGGGAGCTCCAGCAAAAATCAAAAGATGGGTCGGAGATGTTAAACTCGGGAAAGGTGGAAATCAGAATAGGAAGCAGACAGATCTTGTAATTAAAGTTGGGCGAAAATGAAAAATTATCAAAGTGGATATTTAAGACCAACCAAATTTTGTGGGACGTGCTTGACACCTCTGGAACATCCTCTCAAAATCCCAGATCAAAAGGAGCTCGTGGCTGACTGTAGAATTTTGTCGAAGGGGCAGTGGTCGGCTGAAGATAGAACTCCGGCGATCCCGATGGCGGTGCGGTGGCGGCTCGTGGCGGCGGCGATGATGACCGAAACCGATAGGGAGGAGTCACAGCTCCAGAAGGTAGCCTTCTCAGCTGCAAGGGGGAGAGGGAGAGAGGGAGAGGGGGGGGTGCCCAAGGGCTGCTCCAAGGATTTTCCAAGTTCAAATGGCATTAATTCCTCAAAAATGAAAATTACAAGCATATATAGGTTACATGTCTAATCAATCCTCAACCGTTGGATCTAGGGATGGGAGATGGAGGGCTGGGATTGCATGTGACCATCCACAAAAATTAAAATTAAAAATACAAGGGGGGGGGGCAGCCCATTGATTAGGGAGGCAAGGGGGGGGACATGGTAGGTGGGGGTGGGTTGGAATTGTTGGCATTTTCATTCCAATGTCCCCCCACTTGGCCCACCCTTCTAGAAGTCACCATTTGAATGGTTGACCGACCCCACATGGGGCCCTAGGGATGAGGTGGATCAATGGGAGGGGGCCTGGGGTCCCGTGGGGCCCAGGGGTCCCATTTTTACAAATAAGCCCCTCTTACAATCAAAATTACATACCGAATAAAATGAAGTAAACACACATTAAACACAAATAAAGTCTAACTAAATATGATAAATGGGGAGACTCAAGGCGGAGTCCCCAGGCTGTCTCCGAGCCAGATGGATGCTGAGGTGGCTCGAGTTGTGCTCCGTGTGCGGTACCGGTGGCTCGGTGTATCACGCCGCTCAACTGCTCGAGTGTCCGCACCATTCAGCCACTGAACACGGTTCACCACGGTGCCACCGAAGCCTAACACATCGGCTATGTGATAAAGGGGGCTTTGTTGGAAGAGCTTCGAAGTAGTCGGCATCCCCTCACGGTGGTCAAATTTGAAGTGCAAATCTAACTAGCAATTCAGAACAAGTGCACAACCGAAAAGAGGCTTACCCATGCTCGAGGCAGTAAGGCCACTGTAAAGGTAGGCAAGGACGGCGGGTCCCACCCTCTTTCCACTCCAAATCCCACGGATGGCACTCAGTTGGTCCTCCTCCACTATGTTGTTGGTATGAGGGAACAAGAGAGCACCCGCCAGACAAATGGTGAACCCTTTCATAATTCCTTCCAAGTGGTCATCATCTGGTGACCCTCTCAGGGCATCCATAACTGATTCCTCGAGCCTTTGCAAATCAATTCCCTTTTGAGTGCGGACCCTTCTGGCTGCGTCGGGCGGCATGAAGCTTCCAAGGACGCTCTCGGAAGTCCCTCTTGTCAGCATCCGCATAGCTTTTACCTTCCCGTCACTCTTGAATTTCTTCAATCCGAGTAGAAGTTCCACCTCCTCGAGGAGGATGGTCGCCTCGAAGGTCGGGAAGATGAAAGTGTGGGTCTGGGGATGCCAGATCTCCACTAGTGCGCCCATAGCCGCCCAGTCCATGCGAATCCTCTCATAGTGCTTGGCATGAATAAGGAGCCCCTGAAGATGCCACCTCGAGAGTGTGGCCCTCATGCCAATGGAGATGTTGGAAGTCAACTTTGAGAGCCACGACAGTTTGGAAAACTTCCTCGGGCCTGGGAAGAGTGGATATGGCTGGAAAGAAGAAGAGAAGGGAAAAGAAGTAAAAAGAAGATTCACGCGGAGAATTTGAAATGAATCAGCTTACCATATGCGACTAGATCGTCCCACTCAGATGACCCTCGAGGTCGGAGAGCCGCCTGATCTCGCTGCTAGGCCTACTCCTCTTCATGACGCGGGAAGACTCTCCTTCCATCCTGAAATCCCTAGATTCTCCTCTCCTTCCCCTCCTGAGCTTTCAAAACTCTCCTTGGTGCATTTGGATGAACTAGCCTAAGGGGGGTACTTATAGGAAGGAGAGGCGCTACAGGACGAAACACGTCACATCGATGGTCATTTGTCAGGGTTCTGTCTAGATCTCCTTGTACTGTGGTGCGATTCTGTTGTAATTATGCTGCTTTCTGATGTATTTAATCTATGTTGGTCTGTGCATGTTTTACTAACGGACATCTTTGTCCTATCTTGTGTACCGTCCTTCGGTGTTTGGTCCCCCCGTGTCATGCATCATATTATATGATACCTACGCTACTAGAACATGTCAAGGACCTTGCGACCCGAACGAATCTGGGATTTGAGTTCCCCTTCAACAAAAATGGTGATGATTCCGTAAGAATTTGGGTTGTACGGATAGGCTGTTAATTTGTGATAGCATGGGGATGACAGTTCCATTCAGTGAGTTGGTGCGCGGATAAACGGGCCCCAGCTCAGTATCAGCTCACCGGATCGGTATCCTGACCCATTCTTAACAAATTGACAATATTATCCTTGGCTATTTTCTATTTTAGTTTGTTTTAAATTTTTCTTTAAACCGAGCATGCATTCATATAGGACTTTGATCTTATTGCGGAAGATTATTCAAGGCAATTCGATTGTGAAAGGCGCTGTGCTTCAATTCTTATAATATGAGATATTCTATTCCGAATGAAATACCGAGTTTCCTTGAGATAGCCCTACGCTGCTCTTCCAAAGGAGACCCTTGTTTGGACAGACCCTCAAATATTCATTTACTTTGTACCTTGTTTCACCTACCTTGGCCGCAACACTTCCACATTGGCTGGTAACCACTCCCCAAAGGTGAAACCTACAGGTTTATGACCCAGGTACTTCCACACCGAGAAGTTGTTCTCCTTTATTTTCGTGCCTGAGCGCACATCTCACCCTCCCTTATTTGATCTCTGTCCGAGCAATCGTCAAAATTTGAAAGACCTTCTTCAAGGTCACCTCACTGAAACTACAGGAAAGATTGCAAACAATAATGTCAAAAGCGTGTCTCATCACACCTTGGCATCAACTTATTAGTCCGTTCCCACTCCATTTTTCACTCCACTTCCATTACGTGTCACTCCCTTGCAAAGCAGACGCCAAGGCGGGGCAGCTGTAGACACGCTATTCCTGACGTCCCCCGAGAAAATCTCATATTACTATGCGACGCCCCGCAGCGGTTTTCGCATTTTGAATCGCTTGAGTGCTTCCTCTTCTTGAGTCTTCTTCCGCCTTTTCGGCATCCGAAAATCGTCTCGTTGCAGAAATCAGACGGCATTCGGACGGCATCGACACCAATCGGACGCATCGAAAGTTTTCGTAACCAGGAGAATGTCTGGCGGACGGCTACCGACGCATTTTCAGGGGATCTAGGGGGGTCTTTATGGAGGCGTCCAGGCCCCTGGACGCCTCCACTATTTTCAAATTTACAAAAAATACAAAAATATATAAAAAAAATCATAAAATCATGGAGGCGTCCACTTGCCTGGACACCTCCATCAATGCCATAATAATAAAAATAAATAATATTAATAATGGCGTAAAAATAAAATAAAAAAATAATAATTTCATGGAGGCGTCCAGGCCCATGGACGCCTCCATCAACTTGCGCACGGGCGCCGCCCGTCCGCTGGGCGGTTTGTCGTTTGAGAAAAAATCCAAATTGTGAAGACGTCCTGCCAACTAGACGCGCCCATTCATGAATCACGGGCGCCGATCAAAATCACGCGTTGTGCCAAACCGCGTGCGGCTTTCGGCGGGGGTTCGGTGGGCTTTTATGGAGCCTTGAAAATATTCGAAATAAAAAAATAAAAATAGAATAAAATATAATTTCTGCCCTGATGAAGGCGTCCAGGGTCCTGGACGCCTCCATACTCCGGAGCCCTATAAATAGAGACCCCCCCTCAGTCCGAGGAGAGCTTCTAAGAGGTCCGACAGGCTGCCGGATCTCATTTCTAACCCGTGGGTCTTTTGTAGGGGGAGGTTCTACCGGATTCTCGGGTGCCCGCACTCGCAGGAGGAAGGCTGTCTTCATCCACCGTACTTCCACGTCGTCCCTACGCTGCCGAAGCTCCGCCGGATCTCGCCATCGGCACATCCAATAAGCCAACTCTCTCCTTTTCTTCGTAGTTCTTTTGCATTCATCATTTTCCATTCTTCGTCTCCCTCCATAAACGAATCTTATACTTTTGCATAGCTCTATTCATCATTACATTTCCCTCCTACTCGTGTCCGAGAGGGGTTTAAAACCACACCAACCAGGTGTGTGCCCTGCTACGATTTCATCACTTTCATTGCAAGGGATTGCTACTGCACTGCCATTTTCTAATTCCGTTTATTTACTATCTGTTGTTTTGCAAGGGTAACTAAAGAAGGCCCTCTCCGTCGGCCGGCCGAAGGGGGAGGAAGAAGCAACCCACCACTTCCTGCTAGTGAGGTAGGCGCGATCATTTTCTTATTTTGGGGTCTTTAGCCCCTGGCGATCACATCATATTCTCGAGGCCGCGGCGAGTCACTTCCCCAATGGCCGTTTAAATTCCCGTTCTTATATTCTCTTTATATTTTTTTATATTCTTATCTGTTCATATTCTCGAGGTCGCGGCGAGTCACTTCCCCAATGGCCGTTTAAATTCTCATTCTTTATATTCTCCTTATATTCTGTTATATTCTTATCTGCTCATATTCTCGTGGCAGCGGCGAGTCACTTTCCCAATGGCCGTTTAAACTCTCGTTCTTTATATTCTCTTTATATCCTGTTATATTCTTATCTGCTCATATTCTCGAGACCGCGGCGAGTCACTTCCCGCAATGGCCGTTTCAATTCTTGCTATTTGATTTCTGCACCATTCCCGTCCCCCCGAGGCCGCGGTGAGTCACTTCCTGCTATGGCCATTTAACCCTCATATCTTGCCATATTGCATTTGTCCCGCTCGCCCCGCCGGAGCAATCTCCCGTGGTGGCCCCTTCTCTTTTCTCTTATTTCTGTGTTGCAGCAAACAAAACGAGCCCGCGCGCTCCGCATTTTCGTTTCTCAAACCGCGTGACGTCACTCACACCGTGGTTGAAGAATCAAGAGATCTTGCAACTACCAAGGTAGATGAACTCATTGGGTCATTAATGACCTATGAGATCAACCTTAAGAACAAAGAGGCTGAGGTGCCTAAGAAAAAGCCCCTAGCTCTTAAAGCAAGACCCAGCGGTCAAGGCTCTTCTGATGAAGGTGAGGATTCGACAAGTGAGCGAGATGAGGATGATGTAGCCATGCTCACACGCAAGTTCAGAAAATTCATGAGAAAGGAAGGTAAGAGCTTCATGAGAGGAAGGTCAAAGGTAAGAAATGGTTTCAAATCTAATTCTGAAAACTCTAAGAAATCTGATAAAATCATTTGCTATTCTTGCAATAAACCAGGACATTTCAAGAATGATTGTCCCGATAGATTCAGAAAAATCGACAAATGGAAGGGCAAGAAGAAGAACAAGGCCATGGTGTCCACATGGAGTGATGAAGAGGAAAGTGATGACGAAACTAGCTCCTCTGACAAAGAAAAAGAAGATCTCTGCCTTATGGCCAAAGGTGATGAAGAAACTGAGGTAAATTCTCTATTTGAAGATTATACAATTGATGATTGGGAGGATGCATATATACAACTCATGGAAAAATATGAAATGTACAAAAAGGAGAATAAATCATTGGAAAAGAAAATTAACTCATTTGTGCATGATCATGATATGAATGATAAGAATGCTCTACTTGAAACTGAAATTGAAGATCTTAGGAAAATGATTGAGAACTTGGAGGAAGGAAGAAAAGAAATGGCTGACTTGGAAACTGAAAATGAAGATTTGAGAAATGAGATTGATAGCGTGAAGCTAAAAATACAAACTTATGAAAAGGAAAGCAAATTGAGCAATGAAAAGTATGAAGCTATCAAATAAGTCAACATTCAACTTCTTCAAAATATTGAAAACCTACAAAAAGAGTTGAAGGATAAACAACAATCTTTAGAAAAGTTTGTGGATGGAAGACAAAACCTAGATGCATTGCTAGGAACTAGAATGAACCACAACAAAGATGGGTTGGGTTTTGATCCAACAAACAAAAGGCTAATTGGGCTAAAAACAGTCACATTTGTTTCCTCTTCTAATGCTTCAACCTCAAAAACAACATCCAAAGGAAAAGAAAAGATTGAAGAGGCAGTAACTGAAATTCCTAAAAAGTTTGTCCAAAAACATAAGAAAGGTCGACCTTCCCCGCAGCATAGGTCAACACTTCCTTGGCCATTGCATGCTCAATCTTCCAGATGTCACCATAACTGGATTGCACATTCATATAGGCCAACACCACCATACTTTTAGGGAAATTGTGATTCATGTGTTCACCAATCCTATAAGTTTCAATCCCTTAGGTGGCAAAACAATCACTTTTAACCCAAAACCAACCAACGGCCTCAATGGTTTAAGAAGCAAACTTCATCAAACTTCCACAAAATTCAACAAAGAGCTTCTAAACAAAACGTGAATGTCAAAGCTGAAAAGAAAAACCAAATCCCTGCTCCAAGCAAATAAAACACGAATGCTAGGAAGGTGTAGATTCCAAAAGAAATGGTTCCATGTTTTGAAAATCTGAAGAGTTTGATGGGACCCAAATTTGGTTGGGTTCCAAACACAATTGCTTAATTGCTTGTGCAGGAATATCTTGCAGCCATGCATAACATGTGGTACCTTGATAGCGGCTGTTCAAGACACATGACTGGAGACAAAACAAAATTTTATCTCTTGGAGGAAAAGGAAGGAGGATACGTCACATTTGGAGGGAACAACAAAGGAAAAATCATTGGAACAGGTAATGTAGGTAAGAATCTCTCCAACTCCATTGGAAATATGTTGTTAGTTGAAGGATTGAAATATAACTTGCTCAGCATAAGTCAATTGTGTGATAAAGGTCACAAAGTGTTATTTGATTCTCATAAATGTAAAATCTTTGAACCAAAATCTGACAAGGTAAAATTTTCTGGTAAGAGAGTCAACAATGTCTACATGATTGACTTAGATGATCCTACTTATTCAAACCTTTGTCTTGCTGCACCAAAATCTGAAATTACATGGTTATGGCATCGTAGACTAGGACATGCTAGCTACAATGTCTTACATAAACTGTTAAAGCATTCAATGGTGAAAGGGTTGCCTGAATTATCATTTAAACAAGAAAACAAGTTATGTGATGCATGTGCCCTAGGTAAACAAACAAGAAAAACCTTCAATGGAAAATCAGAAAATACATTATCCAAACCACTCGAGCTAATTCATATGGACCTGTTTGGACCAACCAGAACTGCTAGCTTAAGTGGTAGAAAATATGGATATGTCTTGGTGGATGACTTTTTTAGGTTCACATGAGTTTTCTTTCTCACACATAAAAATGATACTTTTGATGAGTTTCAAGCACTCTACATGAAGATAAAGCAGAACAGTGAGTTTAAAATTTCCAAGATTCAATCTGACCATGGTGGTGAATTTTAAAATGCTAACTTCTATAATCTTTGCAGGGCCGAAGGTATTTCACACCGATTTTCTTCAACAAGAAACCCAGAGCAAAACGGTGTAGTTGAAAGGAGAAACCGAACACTTGTAGAGATGGCAAGAACCATGCTTGTTGAACGGCAACTTCCAAGGAGATTTTGGGCTGAAGCGGTAAACTCAGCATGTTACATTATCAACCGCTCTATAGTAAGGCCACCCACTAAAAAGACTCCTTATGAGTTGATGAAAGGTAAAAAGTCATCTGTCTCACATATGAAAGTGTTTGGATCTAAATGCTTCATTTACAATAATGACAAAAGAGACTTAGATAAATTCGAGCCCAAGAGCGATGAAGGTATATTCCTTGGATATTCTGATAGATCTAGGGCTTATAGAATTTATAACATTAAGAGTCAAACTGTGGAAGAATCACCCCATATTTCCTTTGATGAATATCATGTTGATTTCAACAATGATAACTCTTACAGGAAAAACGATGAAGATGGAGAATTCCTAAACATGAAGGACAAGAGTGATTCTCCACAAGAAGAAACAAAAGAAGATGGTGACCGACTTGAATCAAGCAATGCAAGGAATCAAGCTCCAGGAGAAGGTAATGATTCTACAAACATTAGAATTCTTAAGGATCATTCTTTAGAAAATATCATTGGTAGCTTGAATGACCCACCTAGAACAAGGTCACATTTTAAAATTGTGGAAGAATTAGATCAACTTGCTCTTAGCTCTCAGCTTGAACCCAAAAATATTGATGAAGCATTAAAAGATGAAAACTAGATAAATTCAATGCAAGACGAGTTAAACAAGTTTGAAAGAAACAAAGTTTGACATCTTGTTCCTAGACCTTCATCATAATCTGTCATTGGCACTAAATGGGTCTTTAGGAACAAACTCAGTGAGGATGGCAAGATAACAAGAAATAAGGCCAGATTGGTGGCTCAAGGGTATAATCAGAAGTTTGGGGTAGACTTTGATGAATCTTATGCCCCAGTTGCTAGACTCAAAGCCATCAGAATTTTACTAGCCTTTGTATGCTCCCTTAGAATAAAATTGTATCAAATGGATGTCAAAAGTGCTTTCTTGAATGGCTTGATCAAAGAAGAAGTCTATGTTGAGCAGCCCCCTGGCTTTGAGAATTCTAACCATGCAGATTTTGTATACAAGCTAGACAGGGCACTCTATGGACTTAAGCAGGCACCAAGAGCTTGGTATGAGAGACTAAGCTCGTTCCTCATTGAAAAAGGGTACACACGAGGTAAGGTAGATCAAACACTTTTCACCAAGAAGCAAGGTAAGAGCATCTTGATTGTTCAAATTGATGTTGATGATATTGTGTTTGGTTCTACTAAATCTGAAATGTGTGAGGAATTTGTTAACCTCATGACTAGCGAATTTGAGATGAGCCTAATGGGAGAAATCCAATTCTTTCTCGGTTTGCAGGTCAACCAAGGACAAGATGGTTGCTTCATAGGTCAAGCCAAATACATCAAGGAGCTGCTGAAAAGATTTGACATGACGAACAATAAAATCATTGCAACTCCTATGAGCACCACAACATCACTGGATTCGGATGAAAATGGTAAATTAGTGGATGCAAAGATCTATAGAGGTATGATCGACTCTTTACTTTACTTGACTGCATCCCGACCAGATATCCAGTTTAGTGTATGCCTTTGTGCTAGATTTCAAGCTAGTCCTAGAGAATCCCACTTGATTGCCGTCAAACGTATCCTTAAATATGTTGCCGGCACTCAAGATTTGGGATTGTGGTATCCGTCATCATGTGACTTATCTCTTATATCTTATTCTGATGCGGACTACGCTGGATGCAAGCTGGATCGTAAGAGTACTAGTGGCTATTACCAGTTTCTAGGTGGGTGTTTAGTTTCTTGGGCCTCCAAGAAACAACACCCGGTTGCCCTCTCAACCGTAGAGGCAGAATATGTTACTGCAGGGAGCTTTGGCACCCAAGTGTTGTGGATTAAACACCAACTCCAAGACTACTTAGTGGATCTTGGTTGTGTCCCGATTCTGTGTGATAACACTAATGCTATCAACCTTGTAAAAAATCCAGTCCAACACTCTAGGACTAAGCATATTGAGATTAGACATCAATTCATTAGAGATGAGGTCGGTAAGAAAAATTTTGAACTGCATTTTGTTGATACTCTAAATTAAATTGCTAATATTTTCACCAAGCCCTTGTGTAATGACAGGTTTTCAACACTCAGAAGGGAGCTTGGTCTTTGTCGACCTCAGGCCAATAAAAATTGAAATGATGATCTTGTTCAATTAGTTGTGTGTTTTTTGCAGATTGGTGTTCATGCATTGTTTATATGTCAATATGTCATTTTGCATATGTGTCGCATTGCACGTAGATGCATAATAATGAATTGAGTTCATGTTCATAATGCATTGCATGGTTTGTGTAGCATCATTCTTACATAGCCATGGTATATCAAATATTGATGTATGAAAATGCAGGTTATGCTTGCCTAGAAGCACTCAATATGCGTGAGGTTTCACCTCCGCCAAGTACCATGTGCCACTGTCGCATATAGACCATATAGTAAGGGGGAGTTATCTGTTGAGTACGGACTGAATAGATCTAGAGGGGGGTGAATAGATCTAGCCCCTTTTTCGATTTATAAACCAAAGATCGACTAGACCTTAAGCAAACTATGGGTTGCAAAGATAAAACTGATAACTACCGTGACAGCAAGCAATAAGAAGAACACACACCACAAGCAAAACCACAAGATAGGATTTTTAGGTGGTTCAGTCTCTTCCCGAGACTTACGTCCACCCCTTGCTCAACTTGAGCAAGGCTTCACTAAATGAGAACTCCTGATCTCAACCAATACACCGCTGATACACAGCTTCTTCCTGCTGACACACAGCTTGTACCCGCTGCCTCACAGCTTGACACTTGATGTAATGAAAAGAATAAAAAATGCAACAGGACTGAACAAGAGCGTTTGAATCAAAGAAAAGAGTTCAGCCTGGGACTGCAGATAATAAGAATAGACTCCCTGTGGAGCTTCCAGACGATTGCCTTCAGCTGCGACGCTGTTGGAGTCTTGCTTGTCTTGAGTCGGTCTTTTCTTCTGCAGCAATGAAGATGCCTTCTGTCTTGTGCAGTCTTTGTGATTTTTGAAGAGCCACTCCTTCTTTCCTTTTTCAGAGTATCTTCGTGAGTGTATCCTTTCTTTTTCTTCTACTCTGTGTTCCCCTATTCAGTTCTCTATCTTCTTCTCCTTTTTGCACCAGTTCTTATCAAACCCGGAGCTGTTTCCCGCGCAAGTGCAAACCTGTTGGGTTACTCGCTAAAAACCAGGGAGAAGATTAAATAGAATCTTAAAAAGGTTTGACCGGTTCTTAGCAAGATTCTCTCCTTGAATCCCGTGCGGAATCTTATCCTCTGAACAGCCCAACAACCTGCAACAACAACCTGCAGGTTTCAAGGAACCGAAATTGAATTCGGTTGGAATTCGGTTCTGGACGCTATACCGCTTGTGGTCGACAACGACCCTGTCTCTGGTCGACAATGAGCAGTGTCCAGACGGCTGGTTCTTCAGGCTGATGCTCGTATCGCTCATTGTTGACAATAGCCCTGTCGCTGGTCGACAAGGGGCAATGTCCAGATGACTGGCAGTTCTGTCTGATGCTCTGTCTGTTCCGTGGTCGACAACGAGCAGGGCTCTGGTCGACAACCAGAGCGCGTACAGAGGAAAAATGACTTGAGCTGTGTTTGGTTGGATTCGTTGGTCGACAATGACCACTTCTCTGGTCGACAAGCAACCTTTGACATTTCTTCTGATTTGTTGATTTCATTAGTACTTCAGTAAACCTGAAATAACTTGAACTATCAGATTTGCATTGAATTGGACACATCCATCATGTGAAGACGCAATCAATCAATCTTGCATGTGTTGTGTTATTAAAATAGATTAATCACACATATCCTTTGTCATCATCAAAACTAAAGGGATGCACAACATTCTCCCCCTTTTTGATGATGACAACCATGAGTCATTGTGACAATCAGGAGATTATTTCAACCAGAAAATGCATTTGATATGCCATTCAGAAACTATCATAACATATATCATTATCACAGATTTCAGCCAGAAAATTCATTTGATATGCCTTTCAAAAGTATCATAACACGAATTACATGAATGAAAACAAAGGCAAAGACTTGACATCTAGACACACCTAGACAGACAATGACACACATAGACTCTCTCCCCCTTTGTCAACAGCAAAAAGAGGAGTATCCAGACATTCACTCCGAGGAGGACGAAGAAGTCTCGGGCTTCACGTTCTCTGCCATCCGATCCAGCTTGTCAACTATGTGTGCATAAGAAAGCCTTAGCTTCTGGATCTCGGAGATAGTAGCATGGTGATTCTGTTTAATCTGCTGGTTTGTGAACTCAATGCGTGTACCCATCTCTGCTGACACTTCAGCTAATGTGGCAACCAGTCTGTTAAACCGAGAGCTAGCATGTTCTGAGTGTTCCTGTTGCTTGATGAACCTGGTCTCCATCTGCTGCTCTAGTCTTTGGACTTTCAGCTCCAAGCGCCCGGTTGCAGCATTCATACTTTCTTGAAAGGATTGGAATTGAGTTGTGAGTGAGGTCAGCTGAGATGCTATCTGGAGAAGCACTCCGTGAGACTCAGTGTTGGAGGTGGAAGGAGGTGGTGGAGCAGAAGTAGACGGAGCGAAGGTAAAGGGAACATGGGTAGGTGGAACAGACGTAGATGGAACATGAGTGGCTGCAGTGCCTGGTTGCCATGGCACAATAGCGAGTGAAGGTGGAGGATGGGTAGCAGTGGTGGTAAAAGTGGGAGTGTGAGTGGGAATCACCTCAGGTGGAGGGGTTGCAGCAGGGCTAACATGAATTGGTGTCTGTGGTGGAGAAGAGGGAGGCAACGGTGCTTTGGATTTACCCTTGGATGGTAGGGTGCGCTGGACTTGATCTCCTACCTTCTTATAGCCCAAAAATGTGGTCACGTAATGGAACGAGTATACGTGCCGTTTGGGAATGACAACGCGCGGAGCGTGAGGAATGGGTATAGTGGCTGCTTCCAAAATGGCAGTTATGTGGGCAGCATATGGAAGAGAGTTCAGGGGATAATGCAAGAGGGTTTTGAAAGTATTCTGCATGAGCTTGGGAAGGCAGATGGGTTGGCGTGTGATGAGGCCATGGAGAAGAAATAGGTGAAGTCGACTTACATGTTCCCTGGCGCCTCCTCTTGGTTGGATTATGGTGGTAAGAAGGTGATGGAGCAATCGATGAAGAGGAGGGAAAGTGTTGGCATTGAGGGATTTTGGAAGGACCTCAGGGACTGGTTGGCCAGTGACCACGGCATATGCTGCTTTGAAGTCAAAATCCTCAGGATTGAAGGCAGTACCATGCCTGGAAATTTTCAGCGCCTTGTGGAGTAGCTTGAAGTCGAGGCTGACGACGACACCCTGAACTACTGTATAGACCTTGTCATCCACGACTTGCAGGTTGTGGTAGAACTCTTGCACAAGCTGTGGGGAATACATAGTATGTGCAGAGACAAACTCTGTCCAGCCTTGGGCGTCCAAAACTTCCAGCAGTTCTGGGAACATCTCCATCAGCTTCTGATCGGAGAAATCTACTATTCTTGGGGACAGGATGGTCCGGGGCTTCAGTGATCCAGAGACTGGATGGACGATGGGCATATCTAAGGTTGCTGTCTTATCCGTTGTCGACCGCCGAGTGGTCGATGGCTGACCCTGCGTGGCCTTCTGCTTGGAGTGCTTGGACGGCGGCGACGCTTCGGCAGGAACCTGATCCCTTGCTCGCTTGGACGACCTCTGAGCACGCGACGGATTCATGGTGGAAGGTAGCGAGAGAGTGTGTTGAGGCGAGAGAGAGGGATGCACAAGGGGTCGAAAGGGGACTGGAGACGGAGGACGACCGTGAAGGGTGAAAACGGCGAGGGTGAGAAGAGTAGGGACCCAGTCGGTTCAATTTATAGGGCAGGATATTAGTGAATGAGATCTGGGTCATAGATTCTAGGGTAGTGGAACCAGCGCAATGCTGAAAACGAAGGGCCAGGATTAAATCAGCGAATTAAATTTGGGGGATTTATTGAAGTGTACATCCGTTCCTTAATGAAGCATTTATGTAACCTCTCCACCCTTATGCAAAGACCACCTTGTAAACTAGTAGAGTGGGCCTAGTGATTCACTTGAATTTGAAAGTATTGCACCAATAAGCTTACGCCCCATATCTAATTTCCTCCACATGACCTCTTAAACTTATAATAGATTTCATGAGATGATTTTAATAGCTGTGCTTGCTGAACAGTGTTTTCAACTTTTCTTTGCATGCCATACCTTTGGTCAACCATTTTCCTCTGCCTTTTAGATAATTTTGAGTGTTTCCTTTTGGAATCATTTTGAAAGCTGTGGTCAGGTTTATCACATGCTTTTCTACACGAGGAGACACGCTTTTTACACGCCAGAAACCTCGGCTACTTAGCATGCCTAACCATTCCACTTTTAACTGGGACACACCTTTGATCCGTGAGGATATACGTTTATCAGACGCCAATATCCCCAGTTACTCAGTATGCCCAGTTTCAATAATTTTTGATAGTAGCAGAGATAGATTGATTCTTCATGACACACATGCCTCTCACTTATTTTTCATCCATTTTTTCTTAAGATGGGAGGCAGTAGTTTCTCAGAATCCAATCCATTGCTCTACCATGAAGACAGAGTTATGGCGTATTCCACGTGCATTCATGCTATATTTTTGGATTTATATTAACTGTTCAGAATGGGCACAGGTAGAGAAACCGACTTACTACTAACAATCATAAGTCTCCAAAATCATGTGACAGAATCATAGTTATGGTTTGAATTTATTGAAGTAGTACAGTCCAAATCCTCATTACTACACTCAACCTCTACTCTTATTGAATACATTGGTGATTTTATAGGAAGATATGGTTAGGTTATTCAATGTTTTATCAAGGAATGAGTTTACACTTTTTCTCCCCCTCAATTTGATAATCCATGCTGAATTAAGAAGTAATGTTGGCCAGGATGAGATAGAAAGACACAGGGAATGGGAAGTATGGATGATGGTGAATGAGTGAAGATGAATCTGAGCTCAAACAGTTTAAACAATCCAGAAGATTTCCTACCAGAACTAGTGTTAACCAGGAACCTGTTTAAAGTGGACATTTGCTTCCTTACAGATCCATTGTCGACCATGGAGCTGTCTCTGGTCGACATCTGCGCAGTCACAGACCCTGCCTGATGTTGACATCTGCTTTCTTATAAATCTATTGTCGACTATGGGACTGTCTATTGTCGACATCTGCGTAGTCACAGAACCAAACAGTTTCCTGCCTTGATGCCTTGGTCGACCAGTGCCCTGTCTTGGGTCGACCACCAGAGCTAACCAGTAGCATTGCCAGGAATTTGCAGAAAGTTGCTTGAGTAACAGCCGACACCAGAGCTTCCAAACACAATCAGTACCAGAGATCTAACTGACATATCTAATTACAGAAATGACAGAAAGCTATACAGAGAACACATGAATATGAGCATTTCAAGAATTTTCAGGAGATATTCTACATATCCCCAACTCCCTTCTTAGAGTTGAAAATCTGTCATTGTTAAGGGGTTTAGTGAAAATATCTGCCAATTGTTTTTCAGTTTCTACAAATTGAAGCATGAAATTTCCTTTGGATACCTCATCTCTCAGAAAATGATGACGGATCTCAATGTGTTTTGTCCTAGAATGTTGAATGGGGTTTTTAGACAAGTTAATAGCACTAGTGTTGTCACATAAAATGGGTGCACAGCCAAGATCTACATTGTAGTCTTGGAGTTGATGTTTTATCCACATAACCTGTGTACCACAACTCCCTACTGCGACATACTCAGCCTCAGCAGTGGAGAGTGCCACAGAGTGCTGCTTCTTAGAAGCCCATGATATTAAACATCCACCTAGGAATTGACAATAACCACTAGTACTCTTCCTATCAATTTTGCAACCAGCATAATCAGCATCCGAATATGAAATCAGATCTAGTTTGCAATATGTAGGATACCACAAACCCAATTCTTGGGTGCCGGCAAGGTATCGAAAGATACGCTTGACAGCTCCTAAATGTGATTCCCTAGGACTAGACTGATATCTAGCACACATGCATACACTGAACTGAATATCTGGCCTTGATGCAGTTAAGTATAGTAGGGATCCGATCATACCTCTGTATTTCTTGGCATCTACCATGTTACCTTTTATATCTGCTTCCAAGGTTGCACTTGTACCCATGGGTGACTCGATTGGCTTGCAGCTTTCCATGCCAAATTTCTTCAACATTTCTTTTATGTACTTGGATTGATTTATGAAATATCCTTCTCTGCATTGTGAGATCTGCAATCCAAGAAAGAATTGTAAATCACCCATTAGGCTCATTTCAAACTCATTAGTCATTAAATTTGCAAATTCAGTACACAAAGAGGTTTCAGTAGATCCAAACACGATATCATCCACATAGATTTGTACAATCAGTATATCCTTACCATGGGTCTTGGAAAATAATGTTTGATCAATTTTACCTCTTGTGTATCCCTTTTTAGTGAGGAAGGAGCTCAACCTTTCGTACCAAGCCCGAGGAGCCTGCTTTAATCCATACAAAGCTTTATGCAATTTGAACACATGATTAGTAAGTTCATCATTTTCAAAACCAGGGGGTTGTTCCACATAGACCTCTTCTTTTATAATACCATTTAGAAATGCACTTTTTACATCCATTTGTTGTAGTTTAATTCCATGAGAAGATGCAAAGGCTAATAATATCCTGATGGCTTCTAATCTAGCAACTGGAGCATATGATTCTTCAAAGTCAACTCCAAGTTCCTGGTTGTACCCTTTAGCCACCAGCCGAGCCTTGTTTCTCATTACAACCCCTTCTTCATTCAACTTGTTTTTATATACCCATTTGGTTCCAATTACAGGGTGAGATGAAGGTCTAGGGACAAGTCTCCACACCTGATTTCTTTCAAACTGATTTAGTTCTTCATGCATAGCATTTATCCATGATTCATCTTTTAAGGCTTCCTCTACAGATTTGGGCTCTATTTGGGACACAAGAGCAAGTTGATCCAGTTCATTAATGGCCTTAATCTGAGATCTAGTCTTCCTAGGATCATGTATTCCACCAATAATGTTATCTAAGGGATGATCTCTAAGAAGTCTCAAGTTTTCAAGATTGTTACCTGAGATGATCTCTCCTTCGGTCTGATCATTGGAATTACCTTGGTTTCTTTCTTGATTCTGTGCTTCTTCATTCTCCATCGGTTCTTCTTTGTCTTTCAGAAATTCTCCATCTTCTTCTTCCTTGCTGACCTGTTCATTTTTAATAAGATCATTAACTTCATCAAATGAGATATGAGGGGATTCTTCAACAATTTGATCTTTGGTGTTAAAAACCCGATAGGCTCTTGATCGGTCAGAATAGCCCAAGAATATTCCTGAGTCACTCTTTGGTTCAAATTTGTCCAAGACTCTCTTATCATTGTTATGAATGAAACATCTTGCACCAAAGATTCTAAGATGAGCTAGAGATGGTTTCTTACCTTTGAGCATTTCATATGGAGTTTTTGCACTAGATGGTCTTACCATTGCCCGGTTTACAATGTAGCATGCTGTGTTGACCGCCTCAGCCCAAAACTTCCTTGGAAGATTAGCTTCAACCAACATGGTTCTAGCCATCTCGACAAGAGTGCGGTTCCTTCTCTCTACAACTCCATTTTGCTCCGGTGTCCTTGGTGAGGAGAATCTGTGGGTTATGCCCTTGTTTCTGCAGAATACATCAAAATCAGAATTTTCAAACTCCCCCCCATGGTCAGATATGATTGTACACACTTTGGACTTACCATCCTGCTTCATTCTTTTGTAAAATTCCTGAAATTCATGAAAAGCATCACTTTTATGTGATAAGAACATTACCCATGTAAATCTGGAAAAATCATCCACTAGAACATAACCATATTTCTTACCACTAAGACTGGCAATTCTTGTTGGGCCAAAAAGGTCCATGTGTACAAGTTCTAGGGGTCTAGATGACTGACTTTCAGTTCTACCTTTGAATGATTTTCTTGTTTGCTTTCCTTGGGTGCATGCTTTACATACTTTGACATTTTGAGCAAACGAAATTTCAGGCAAACCAAGAACCATTTTATTTTTCACAAGTTTGTGCAGCACCCTATAGCTAACATGCCCTAGCCTTCGGTGCCACAACCAGGTCAAGTCCTCCTTCTTGGCGGTTAGGCACAAGTTGGAGTGGGCTGGATCATCCAAGTCTATCATGTAGACATTGTTCACTCTCTCACCCATAAACTTGACTGCATCTGAATTTGGTTCAATAATCTTGCAGGTCTTGGAGTCAAATACTACTTTATGGCCTTTGTCGCATAGTTGACTGATGCTCAATAAATTATATTCCAGTCCATCCACCAGCAAAACATTGTCAATACAGTTTGAAGGTTTCTTACCTATCTTACCTCTTCCGATAATCTTGCCTTTGTTATTTCCTCCAAACGTCACATAACCTCCATCTTTTGAGCTTAGCTGGGAGAACTTGGTCTTGTCTCCTGTCATGTGTCTTGAGCAACCACTATCTAAGTACCACTTGTTGTGCATGGCTGCCAGACATTCCTGCATCACGAATTACACAGAAACTTTTGGACCCCATTGGTACCCGGGTCCAAGATAGCTTGTGAAATCATGAAACTGCTGTAACAACATCTTGGAACCCAAATTTTGTTAGAACAGTTTGTCTTTTCGTTTCTTAACTTGTTCAGGTTGTGTTCCTTTTGATTTAATGTTCCTCTATTTTGAGTCCATTTTCTTAAATTCCAATTTCCATTCTGTTTCAGCTGAGAGAAGTTGTGAGTTCTGTTTGTGTGTCTGGTCGACATCTGGTATGTCTGTGGTCGACCAGGGTTTCTCCAGAAGCCAGCACCTGTTCTGGCAGATCCTCTGGTCGACATAGGAGGAGTCTGTTGTCGACCAGCCTGTTTCCAGACACCTTGTTTTACAGGTTTGGGTTTATTAACATGATTTAATGCTCTGTTTGTCTGGTTACTTCTGTGAATTTGACCTTCTCGTCTGATATGGCTGTTGTTTTTAAGCTGATGTAGATTGACCATTTTCCCTTTAGAGTTCCTCTCTTCCAAGGTGACATTAGTCTGTTTAGAGGAACTTTCAGCTATGTCCTTTTGTTTGTTTTGATATAGGTTTATCAAGGGGCCTTTTCCTTTTGTGTCAGCTTTTTCATTTAACGTTTTTAGTTGGAATTCCTTTTTAGCTGATGGGTTGTACCCTAATCCCTCTTTCTGAAAGTTTACTTTTATTCCCAACACCGCGTTCAAGTTTTCTTCACCCTTAGTCATTTTTTCCAACGTTTCCTGTTTGTTTTTCAGTTCACTTTGGATTCTTTCTATTTCTTTCAGAAGTTGACTGTTTTCTTCCTTGAGTGAGTTGTTTCTTTCTTGAGTTAGCTTAGTTTCCTGTTCATATTCTTGAGTCTTTATTTTTAACTCGTCAATTGTGTTTTTCAGTACTTCATTTTCTTCTAATATCCCTTTGACGTTTTCTTCATCTATCTCGCGTTGATTCAGTTTATTTTGCAAGGTGGTGATTTCCAATTCTAGTTCAGTTCTGTTGGCAATTGAGTTGCTGTCATTATTGAACTGATTAACCTTCTTCTTCAAACTTTTATTTTCCTTTCTTATTCTTTCATATGTATCAAGTAAATCTGAATAGGCTTCTTCCCAATCTGAGCTAGAAAAGTCTTGACAAGGGGAGGTTACCTCAAAATCGTTGCTGTCTCCTTTGGCCATTAGACATGTGTTTCCTTCTTCTTCCTCGGAAGTTGTTTCCTCTTCGCTGCTTTCCTCCTCCTCGCTCCATGTGCTTATCATTGCCTTTGGTTTCTTGCCTTTCCACTTGAAGCTTGATTTCTTAGGAGCCTCTGGACATTCAGCCTTCATGTGTCCTGGTTTCCTGCAGTTGTAGCAAACAAGCTTGTTAGATGAAGCTTTGTTTTTGTCAAACTTAAACTGGGATGATTTCCTTACCGTGCCCTTAGGATTTTTAAATCCCCTACCTTCCTTCCGCAGGAACCTTCTGAACTTTCTTGTTAGCATGGCTAGCTCGCCAGTTTCCTCACCTGTGCTAGATGAGTTATCAGTGTCAGATAATTCAGAGGTGCCTATTTTAGTCTTCAGGGCGAGCTGCTTCTTTTTCTTGCCCTCATCTTCCTTTCTCTTTAGATTGACCTCATAGGCCATTAGGGAACCTACCAGTTCATCCACAGTCATAGTTGTGAGGTCTTTTGAGTCCTCAATTACTGTGGCCTTGGTATGCCACATAGGTGTGAGGGACCTTAAGATTTTCCTCACAAGCTCCTGCTCTTTGTAGGTCTTCCCTAGACTCTTTAAGCTATTTGTTAGTTGTACTAGTCTGGCATACATCTCAGAAATGCTTTCGTCAGTTTTCATTCTAAACATTTCGTATTCTGAGACTAGCATATTTGCTTTGGACTCTCTTACCTCTGAAGTACCTTCATAGATGACCTTGAGTCGATCCCACATCTCCTTGGCTGTTGCACATTGTGAGACTCTTGAGAACTCCGTGGGGTGAAGTGCGCATTGCATTACGTTCATAGCTCCCCAGTTGATGGTTGATTTTCTGACCTGTTCTCTGGTCCAGGTATCCTCGTCTTCGGGCAGATCATAGGGTCCGCGGCTCACTACTCTCCACATCTCATGATCTTGTGCTCTCAAGAACACCTGCATACGATTTTTCCAGTATGAGTAATCATTTCCATCAAAGTATGGTGGTCTAGTTACTGAGTGTCCCTCAGCCATTAGACTTCTAGAGTTCAGTCCGCTAGGTCTCTCCTGGTTGTTAGACCACATTTTCGGAGAGTCTAGCTCTGATACCACGTGTTGAGTACGGACTGAATAGATCTAGAGGGGGGTGAATAGATCTAGCCCCTTTTTCGATTTATAAACCAAAGATCGACTAGACCTTAAGCAAACTATGGGTTGCAAAGATAAAACTGATAACTACCGTGACAGCAAGCAATAAGAAGAACACACACCACAAGCAAAACCACAAGACAGGATTTTTAGGTGGTTCAGTCTCTTCCCGAGACTTACGTCCACCCCTTGCTCAACTTGAGCAAGGCTTCACTAAATGAGAACTCCTGATCTCAACCAATACACCGCTGATACACAGCTTCTTCCTGCTGACACACAGCTTGTACCCGCTGCCTCACAGCTTGACACTTGATGTAATGAAAAGAACAAAAAATGCAACAGGACTGAACAAGAGCGTTTGAATCAAAGAAAAGAGTTCAGCCTGGGACTGCAGATAACAAGAATAGACTCCCTGTGGAACTTCCAGACGATTGCCTTCAGCTGCGACGCTGCTGGAGTCTTGCTTGTCTTGAGTCGGTCTTTTCTTCTGCAGCAATGAAGATGCCTTCGGTCTTGTGCAGTCTTTGTGATTTCTGAAGAGCCACTCCTTCTTTCCTTTTTCAGAGTATCTTCGTGAGTGTATCCTTTCTTTTTCTTCTACTCTGTGTTCCCCTATTCAGTTCTCTGTCTTCTTCTCCTTTTTGCACCAGTTCTTATCAAACCCGGAGCTGTTTCCCGCGCAAGTGCAAACCTGTTGGGTTACTCGCTAAAAACCAGGGAGAAGATTAAATAGAATCTTAAAAAGGTTTGACCGGTTCTTAGCAAGATTCTCTCCTTGAATCCCGTGCGGAATCTTATCCTCTGAACAGCCCAACAACCTGCAACAACAACCTGCAGGTTTCAAGGAACCGAAACTGAATTCGGTTGGAATTCGGTTCTGGACGCTATACCGCTTGTGGTCGACAACGACCCTGTCTCTGGTCGACAATGAGCAGTGTCCAGACGGCTGGTTCTTCAGGCTGATGCTCGTATCGCTCATTGTTGACAATAGCCCTGTCGCTGGTCGACAAGGGGCAATGTCCAGATGACTGGCAGTTCTGTCTGATGCTCTGTCTGTTCCGTGGTCGACAACGAGCAGGGCTCTGGTCGACAACCAGAGCACGTACAGAGGAAAAATGACTTGAGCTGTGTTTGGTTGGATTCGTTGGTCGACAATGACCACTTCTCTGGTCGACAAGCAACCTTTGACATTTCTTCTGATTTGTTGATTTCATTAGTACTTCAGTAAACTTGAAATAACTTGAACTATCAGATTTGCATTGAATTGGACACATCCATCATGTGAAGACGCAATCAATCAATCTTGCATGTGTTGTGTTATTAAAATAGATTAATCACACATATCCTTTGTCATCATCAAAACTAAAGGGATGCACAACATTATCTTTTTACAACATTCATGCATAAGTTTCATCCTCATTCTGTTGCATCTAATAAGTGTACAACCATGTTTGGGTCATGCATTCCATCCTGCATGGTTCTAGTCAATCTCTCCTTGACAATTATCTTTTCACTTGCAAACATAACTCCTTGAGTGCATTCCTTGCATATCCTTAGGGGGAGTCTTGCTGTCTTTCTTAATCTCTTGCAATCTGTGCTTCCATGGCTTATAGTCTGAATATGAGATCATGAGACCGACAGAACTATGGCGTAAGAGCTTTCTATTATATGCACTGATGATTGTGCCTTCAATGAAAATGGTTCGGATTAATGATTTCCTTGAAGTTCTGATATATCTTTTGAAATCATCTATGCTCTGTGGTTTTAATAGACCTCAACTAAATCTTGCATGTTATGCCTTGAATGACTATCTTGATATCTAAAAATTCAAAATTCATGACCATCTTGGTGATACACTCAGGCTTAGTATTGTTCTAAAACATCTTGATGATCTAGAATTCTTGGAAATCTATTTGACAGAGCAATGATATTGTTGCACGGAGAAATATGTCACGCCATCAAATCAAGTGACGAATGATATGTCATGATGTGCCCCTGTTATCTCTGTCTTAATTATATTGGGACTCTAGGCAGAGCACTGGCATAATTACAGAGAAATATATCTTCTCATCATAGAAATGAGATTGGATATGTCATGACGTGACTTTGCTATCTCTGTTCATTTTGAAGTATAACCGTCAGTCTTGCCAAATACCTAGGGATACTGACGTTTAAACAACGTGTATTCTTACGGCTATAAATAGGGGTTTGTGTGGCGCCGGGAGTTGTATGGCGCCGATAAAAGAGTGTTTCTGAGTTTTCAAGTATTATGAGGGGTTTTATGAATTCAAAGGGGTCCTTTGTGTTCAATAGGGGTTTCATGAGTTTATTCATGGTGGTATTTGAGTGGTATAGAGAGTGAGGGTAGGTTCATCCACATGAAGCCTAAGGAGACCATGTGATTGTGATGTTTATATTCCCCTTTCTCGGTGGTGGCCTGAGATGGTACAGCTCAGCTCTCTGCCACACAGTTGGGGTTAGATTCATCATTTCAATGGAAGCATTATACTGTACGATAGAGCAAAGCTCGGGGATGAATTTTGACAGCACCTCCCCTTATTTTGGAGTGTGCCAAAAGGGTATTATAGGTCATCCGCTCATGAAATGTCGGAGTGGAAACCAAAAGAAGAGCCGGGCGTGGCCCGAGATCCAGGAGGATCTAAATCTTATGGAACTTTATCCACCTATTGTGGGATTTATTGATATCCCCTGTATAGTCAATGGAGAACATACAGTGGCAGACCTCCATGACATGATGGGGTGACAGAATATAGGGGGGAATTGACCCCTTTGATGTAGCTCCCATGAAGATGGAGGGAAGGATAGTATTTCTCCTTAGAAGGACAGGGTATCGTGACCAAGGATGGCATAGCTTGAAGGCATCGGCACGAGCATATCAGGGTGGCCATCTTCAGGATGAAAGATGTGAAGGTCTCGACGCGAAAAAGAGAATAGGTTTTGGCGCGACACAAGAAGCTCAGCCGGCGTGGGCAGTCCTCAGCGCGAGACTCGCGCCGAGAGGGGCTCGGGCCGGGAGGCTAGGAAGGCTTCTGAAATGAGGGTCTCAGTAATGTTTTGAAGGGATTTTTGAGGTGAAGGCTTCAAGGGGCTCTGGGAGTCTTAAAGGAGGGTTTATTCAGGGATTTGCAAAGAAGGTTTATTCAAGGGTTTGACTACCACTGAAGGGGTTACGGAGAGGGTATAATCCAAGGGGATGGTAGCCTTCCTTCTGGGGCCTCACTGGGGGCAGAACCACGGACGGCCACTTCTGAATGTATCCCTCTTCATTTCACCGACGAGAAGCCATGAGATGGACTGTCTCAGGCTCTCGATGTGGATACGCGGTTATGAGGAAACACAGCAGAAAAGACTTCAGCAGATCTGGGAGAGTAAACTATGAGATATATGTAGCTTGCGGTATCCGTTGCATATATTAAGCCTCAGATGCAGAGGAAGAAAAAAAGATGAAAGGGGAAACTCAGCCCGCTTTTATTAACTATTTCATCTGAACGGCGTACACGAATTCAACTCAGAAGAGAATCCAACCAAAAACATATAGACAAACTCTATCCCTGATAACAGGGTTACATTAGCATTCAATGCTACTGAAGCAAAGATGCTCGAAAGCAAACACAAAAGAAGAAAGGGATACTCAAAATAAAAGATGTGGGAAAGGGAAACTGTAGCCCCTTATGGCATCTTGAAATCGATCCCAGCTTGACTCTTCCTTCGAATCACTGCCACTCTTTCTTCTCCTCAGCTTCCTTAGAGGGCTCTCGAGCTCCCTTTTCTTTCAGTGGCTACTGCTCTCTATTTTTTTCTCTCTTTGTTTTTCTGTCTCTTCTTTCTATTATCTTCCTCTTCTTTTCTGTCTCGAAGGGCAGCAGCTTTTATAGAGGGATGGCCCTCAGCCTCTCGGCAAGAGCTCCCCGGCACGCCAGCAAGAAGCTTCTCGGCACGCCTCAGCTTGTGTTGGGCTTGACCCATTTCTTCATCATCCAACACCGGGTTCAACCTAATGGGATCCCTTCATCGGCGTGGTGGGGTTCTCAGAGTAGACGCTCTGTCCGAGGTTGCCTAACGCTTTGTATTCACGACCGAGCGTGAGGCTACCTGAACCCCTTTCTGTGAGCATCAGAATTATCTGAAGATCCTTTCTAGCAGGCAGATGGTTGCCTAGATTTTGTTATAGTCTTATCAGCCTGACTATCTGAATGATAGCAGTACTGGGCAGCGGCCTAACCAGAGATGGCTTTATCCAGACAAAGTGTTAGGGGTAGTGGATCTCTTCTATTCTGATACTCAGAACTTCCAGGGATGGTGCAGGAGCCGCACCTCTGATCAGCCTTCAGAGGTCTGAGTCTGCTTTGGTCTCTCCTAGTATATTTTAGGTGTCAACAAATTCCCCCCACCCGCAGGTGGCGTAAGCGAAGGATGAGTGACACGGGACATGAGGGTGTACATCACACCGCGCTTCATAATTTCTTCAGGTCTACTCCTGTTCATTGTTCATTTTTGTGACTCTGAGTCTTCATTCTGTTTGTATAATCCCAGTATTTGTAAGCATACTCAGATAGACATCAGCATTCTTGGTTTAATCTTTTGATTGCAGCACCTTGGGTGAGCCAATCGGTGCTGTTAACGATCTCGGCATGGTCGTCTCGGCACAACACCTAACCGGCGCGAGTTTCATATCGGCACAGCACTGATTTCTGTGCGCCTCCTTCTTTGACGCTCTCGGCGTGGGGTGTTCTTCGGCGCGGCCGATATCGATGCGACCGATATCATCGCGCCTTTCTTCTGCTGTCGCTCCCGGCGCAGGCGATTGTCGGCGCGCCTTTTGTCGCGTTCCCATCCCGGTGTGGGGGTTGTCTCGGCGCGCCTTCTGACTTTGCCTATTTAGGCGCCGAGAGGACGGAGAAAGCCCATTTCGCATTGAGCTTTCTCTCTCTTCAGCCTTCTCATCTTCCACTGTAGTGGCGATCGGCGTGGAGAGCATCCCCCTCCCTTTTTCATCTCGTTCTCGCGAGGTTCCCTTCTATTTTCATTCGGGACTACGTCCCTCTTTATTACGGAGTCACCCCCTCTTGGTGGGTGTTCTCCTATTTGACTTCTGGGCATACTCCAGATAAGGGGAGATGCTGTCAAAATTTTTCTTAAAATTTTCTTTTCCATTTTCCTCTTCATATCATCTTATTTTTCCTTGATTTTATCTGCAGTTGCTGAAATGGCCTCTTCTTCCAGCCATGTTGCTTCCGGCGCTGCTGATGTTGACGCTTCTTTCCAGGGTAGGGCATCTGGCCCTATTGTGACTTGGAGGAACGTCGGACAACTGGACAAGGGTCTTGGGAGGATCGCCATAGTCGAAAAATCCTCCGACTCCGAAACAGATACAGTATCCTCATCTCGCGTTGTGACCGTCGAGGGAGGGCTGAACTTCAATCGCGATGACGGGTATCGCCCGGACTTCTCGAAGGACCGTCATCTTGCACTATTCATCTGCACTTTCAGTGTCTCGGGGAAGAGAGACGTCATGCTGGCTTGGATGGTGGAACGGGCCATGTTGGTGGACCGGGAGAGCTTGAAAGGCTCCGTGTATCGCGGAGACACCATCTATCTTCCGGGAGAGTGGCGCAAGTGGAACGCCGTCTTGGGGGTAACAGAGCTGGAGGCAGAGCAGAAAATGCTGACACGGGCTCCAGAATTCACACCAGCTAGGTGGGACACCACTGTAGGTCGGGTCAACAGAGAGAAACCCGGCTACAATTTATTCTTGGCGCCTATCAAGTGGGGCTATAGAGACGAGCCATTCATCCTGAACTACTTGGCTGTGCAGTTCAAATTCCAGTTGGCTGTTGGGTGGTTTGCTAACACGAAAGTGACCGACACCCATCTCTTCCGCGTAGGAGCGGTAGAATTCACAGAATATGTTCTGAAGGAGTATGCGCCGTTGCTGGTCAGGGCCGGGGTGTATCATAGTGTGTATGCGTCCCGTTTCAGGTACCCCATCTCAAAAGGGTTGTGCTGCGGCATGTTCGAAGTGTTCTGCCCACAGTTCAATACTTTCTATACAGCGGAGGGTGAAACTTCTCTGGACCGCTGGAGCCTGTCACAGCTGTCGGGTATGCCGATCAATGGAGAGCCCTATGAGGAGGTATGCCTCCATGACTTCATTAAGGATGAGACAGATGGTGAGGGCAAGTACTATTTTAGCTACTCATACTGGTACTTGATGAAAGCGTACCACTCCCTCTGCTTGGCGCTGAATAAGGGGTCCTCGAAGGGGTATCAGCCCTGAGAGAAGAGCAGCAAATTGAGAGTCTGAGTGGGACATTGGATTCAGTATTTCTTCGGCGGCCCTCTGAAGTACAGTGAGTTTCCCCATGTAGCTCCTGTTGCAGGTAAGCCCAGCAAACCACCCAAGTTCAAGTCGACGCTGCCTGCTTCCCTTCGACGGATTAGTCACGGAGGACCGAATCCCACTGGGGCAGATCCCCTTACGCATTGTGCGGCTTACCTCACTTTCTGGTTGTGCACTTTTACCCTCCCACAGGGAGATGAGACAGTCATTAGGCCGGAGGCAATATACCCGACTTGTCAGATGGCTTGGGGCATGCGGCTTGCTCTATGTCCTGTAGCACTTTGCCTGATTTACAAATCTATTGGAGATATTCATAGGCATCGGATCCCTCGCTCTTTCAGAATAGTGGGGCCATTTCATTTCTTCAATGCCTGGGTATGCAACCTGTTCCCAGAGCTGGCTCCTAGGACTTTGCAGACAGTGACATTGTACCCCAGGATGCTGGAATTTGCTAGTGCAGAGCCCGGTCCCATGTCTCATCAACTTTTCTCCATCCGGGGCCGGCTGACAAGGGTTCTGATGGATTCAGCGGGGACCATCCATTTTTGGAATTTGGCCATACATTCCGCTCCATTGGTGAATCGCCAGCGTGAATGTAAGCTTGAGGCAGTGGAGACTTTCACACATTTCATTTCAGGCAACACCGTGACCCGGCCAATCTTGGAGCCTGAGCTCCTTGATTGGGCTTTATCAATTCGCCCCAGTGTCTTAGTGTTTAGAAAAGGCGGTGTGGTTCATTTAAAACCCTACTATCCTTTCAGGTTTGGCTAAAATTTTGGCTATGATCAACACATCTCGCCTTCGGTTGCCCTGTTTCCTCTGGATATTAGGTCGAAGCACGGCTCGACTGTTGTAGCTGAGGGTCGCTCCTGGCGGGACTACTTTCACCGCAGGGTGTGGACACCAAAAATTACACACCCAGATATCCTGCTCGGCCCAACATCAACAACGGCACCGAGTGAGGAAGCCCCGGAGGGGCTGGTCATCCGGACTCCCCAAATATGCACACTGCCGTGAAACCGTCTCCGGAGTCACGACAGTGAAGAGAAATCAACCACCAAGAGCCCCCACAATCCATGGGCCTTGAAGAAAATTAAATGGGCCACAACTCATGCTCACAATGGGCTTAGAACTGCCCCTTTTGGGCCTTCAACGGCACGCCCTTTGGCCCTTCAGCGGTACGCCCCTGGGCCCTTCAGCGGCACACCCCATGTGCCTTCAGCGGCACACCCCATGTGCCTTCAACGGCACGCCCCATGTTCCTTCAACGGCACTTTATTTTAAGCCTTCAACGGCACACTATTTCGGGCCTTCAACGGCACACTATTTTAAGCCTTCAATGGCACACTATTTTAAGCCTTCAACGGCACACTATCTCAGGCCTTCAACGGCACGCTATTTCAAGCCTTCAATGGCACACCATTTCAAGCCTTTAGCGGCACACTTCTTGAGCCCTCCAGCGGCACAGCGTGAAGGTATTTCAACGGAACGACGTGACGCCCATGCCCTACGTATCCTTGGCACGCAGTGAGCTGTCCGAGGTATCAACTAGAGGTTGGGCCACGCAGGCTACTCCCCTGACATCCAGGACGGGGGGAAGTCAATCCCCATCATGACCAGCCGTTTCCCGCCTCCGACTGCCGTGCTCGAGGGCTCCCGCTGCTGGGAGTATAAAACCACTCCCGTTCCGGCGAAGAAGGGGGGAAGAGGCCCATACACAGAGGAAGAGGCACACAGGGAGAAGGAACGAAGAGACACAAAGCCACCTACGAGAAGAAGGAGAAGAGAGAAGAGAAGGGAGAGGGCTCCGGCATGGAGTCTTCCGACAACCACCAGGCAGAGAGAAGAGAGTAAGAGAGGGAGAAGGCTTGATGTAGCAGGGGAAGGTGGGGGAAAGAGCAGTGGACGGTCGTCCCTGCCTCGATCCCCAACACCTCCTCTTCTTTTATTCTTTGTTTTCTCCTTCTCCGTTCTTTTGTTCTTTGGTTTTCTTTCTTGCCCGTAGCTTTAGCTCGGGCGTGTTTTGTAATGCATGCGGACGGCTACGGCCCTTTGCTCCCCCATGAATGAAGATCGTCCCCCTCAGTGGGTTGTCTCTTTGTCTCGTTGGTTGTGAGCCACAGTGCGTTTGATCGTCTTTCCTTTCACTTTCCGGTGTTTGTGTTCATCCTCATGCCGACGGTTTCCTCCGGATGTGCCATCTGCTTGAATGGTTTGAGGTCGCGAACCTCCTCCTGTAAAGCCCAGTGCCTTCATCTGTGCCTGCCCCCCCCTTCTCCAGTACACCCTGTCTAGTCTTAGAGGTCTTCGACTCGTTGTTTTCCCTGTGTTTTCTGAGGTTTTATTAAGGTGTTGCCGCCCTCGGGCGCCCACCTCCAGTTGTCGGGTTCCGCCACTCCATGTGGGCGCGTTCCCTTTATCTCCCTTACGCTCGGGTCAAGGGGAGATGCTGCCGAATTTTCGTTAGAAAATAACAGGACGTTAAAAGGCAAAAGGATGCAACAAACAAATGGGATAGCAAACATATACCAAAAGACAATAAAAGCAACAAATAAATAGAGCAACAACAGACTGCAAGAAGAAGGAGAAAAGATTTGTATAAAACCACGCAAAAATCAAAGAGAAGAAGAAAAGAAAAGCCTTAAAAACAAGTAACAGAGGAGTGGACCTTCATCGGCATGTCCGTTCCAGCCTTCGCCGATACACCCTATCAGCCCTCCAGCGGCACACCCTATCAGCCCTTCAACGGCACACCTTCTTGGCTCCTCACCGGCACACTCCTCCACCGTCTCATTCTTCTCCTCGCCGGTACACCCTATCAGCCCTCCAGCGGCACACCCTATCAGCCCTTCAACGGCACACCTTCTTGGCTCCTCACCGGCACACTCCTCCACCGTCTCATTCTTCTCCTCGCCGGTACACCCTATCAGCCCTCCAGCGGCACACCCTATCAACCCTTCAACGACACACCTTATCAGCCCTTCAGCGGCACACTCTTCTCACTCTCCGAAGTGGAACCCAATGTACAGACTTTAAGGGACAATGTATAGACTTTGAGCTGCAATGTATAGACTTTGAGCTGCAGCCAATGAACAATGTATAGACTTTGAGTTAGCCAATGTACAGACTTTGGGCTGGCCAATGTACAGACTTTGAACTGCAGCCAAGGGGCAATGTATAGACTTTAAGGAACAATGTATAGACTTTGAGTTGGCCAATGTACAGACTTGGAGCTGGCCAACGTACAGACTTTGGGCTGGCCAATGTATGGACTTTGAGCTCCAATGTATATACTTTGAACTGCAATGTATAGACTTTGAGCTGGACAATGTACATACTTTGAGCCGGCCAATGTATAGACTTTAATGGACAATGTATAGACTTTGAGCCAGCCAATGTATAGACTTTAATGGCCAATGTACAGACTTTGAGCCGGCCAATGTATAGACTCCAATAGACAATGTACAGACTTTGGGCTGGCCAATGTGTGGACTTTGAGCTCCAATGTATACACTTTGAATTGCAATGTACAGACTTGGAGCTGGCCAACGTACAGACTTTGGGCTGGCCAATGTACAGACTTGGAGCTGGCCAACGTACAGACTTTGGGCTGGCCAATGTATGGACTTTGAGCTCCAATGTATAGACTTTGAGCTCCAATGTATAGACTTTGAACTGCAATGTTTAGACTCACTTTGAGCTCCAATGTATAGACTTTGAACTGTAACGTATAGACTTTGAGCTGGCCAATGTACAGACTTTGGGCTGGCCGATGCACGGACTTTGAGCTGCAATGTACAGACTTTGAACTGCGATGTATAGACTTTGAGCTGGCCAACGTACAGACTTTGGGCTGGCCAATGTACAGACTTTGGGCTGGCCAATGTGTAGACTTTGAGTTGATGAACCCAGCCAATGTACCGACTTTGAGCTGGCCAATGTACAGACTTTAAGCTGGCCAACGCATAGACTTCGAGCTGATGAATGTAGCCAATGTACAGACTTTGAGCTGATGAATGCAGCTGATGTACAGACTTTGAGCTGAAGAACATATAGACTTTGTGTGTTGGTTGAATAGACAACGTATAGACTTTGGGCTGATGAATGTACGGACTTTATGTCGCAGCGACCGGCCAATGTGCAGACACACGCCCTTTGCCGGTACACCCTACAGCGCCCTTCGCCGGCACGCCCTAGCCTAGCTTCCCCCGGCACGCCTCGTTTGGCCTTTCGCCGACACGCTCCCCCTGCGCTCAGCGGCACGCCTGCTCCAACCCTTCGGCGGTATGCCCTCAAGCTCCTTTGACAGCACGCTCTCCCCTGTTCAACCCTTCGCCGGCCCGCTTGGTCAGGCCCTTTGCCGGCACACCTAAGGCTCCTTCATCGGTACGCCTCCCATAGCCACCACACCTGCCCCTTCGCCGGTACCCTTGGCCAAGCCCTTCCCCGGTATACCTCCCGTGAACCTTCAGCGGCGCACTCCCTCAGCCCCCTCAGCGGTGCACCCTTCCACCTTCAGCGGCACGCTCCTTCAGCCCCCGTTTGGCCCCCCAGCGGCCCACTCCTTCAGCCCCCGTTTGGCCCTCCAGCGGCCCACTCTCTCTCCAGAAGAATATGTATAATAATAATAATAATAATAATAATAGTAATAATAAAATTAATAAAAACTATGATGAATAAATAAATCTGAATACATATATGAAATAAACAAAAAATGTAAAAATAATAATAAACAAAAAAGAGGAGAGAAAATATAATAGTAATAATAATAAACAAAACGGATAAATCATCCAGAATAAATACATGAGAGGGAAATAAGTAATAAATATATATATATATATAATTTAAAACTCAGATAAAAAAATGGTAAAATCCACTTTGCAGCCCCATCTCTCTCGTGACCCGGTGCTGAAGGAACAACAATGTCGCCCTTCCAGGTTGGGCCTGAGTCTTGGGAATTATCCCGAAATGGCCATGGCCCGACCTCGCCTCGGGCTGACATTCCGATTAAGCCGGACTCGTTTCTCAGGCCGGATCCCTTCCGAGCCACTACTAAAATTGCCGCACGCTCGGCAGACATTTGAACGGGTTCACCTCGGTTTTCGCCACGTTTCTATTACGGACCTGTGTCTGAACATGAAAAGACCCGTGAGCAACCAATATGGCCGACGGCTCCCTCCCCGACATGGTCGTGAGCCGGCATTGCTCCGGGCCGATAGCCCGTTAAATCGGATTCATTCTAATGGGATTCGTTCCCGTTCTTTCATTGAAATTGCTGTAAACTCTGCATACATTTGTACGGGGTCGTTTCCATCCACGTCGTACTTTCAACATGGGCCCTTGCCCGAACATGAAAAGGTCCGTAAGTGACCGACAAAATCGGAATAGAACGAGACGGTCCTCGCCACCCTGGACCCCTTCCATGGGAATATCAATAAGACCTTCGTGGGCCTCGCTTAGACCTTGGGTCCGTCCCAATTGTGGTCGCCGTTCGGCTCATATCCTCGGTCTACAGCCCGCTCCCTTCGAACACGTTTTCAATTTTGGAGTCTAGTCCTGGGACTCTCCCCCGTTGCCCTCCGACACCGGAAATATTAATGATGCCCGCGCAAGCCTCGTTCGGACCATGGGAGGCGCCCCCGGTATGGTCTTGACTCGATCTCGCACCGGGCCAATAGATTTACCGGTTTCCTGCTACACTAACCGAGATTTGATCGAATGTTTTCGGTGTCTCAGAATCATAAACTTGCCGTATCACGGCATGCATATGTCCCAGGTCCTCCCGCGACGATTACAATATTCTCAAGCCGGACTCCCGTCCGAATATTAAACAGTCTCCCGAATGACCGACACGTTTTGAACGTCCGCTTCCCTAGACACAGGGCTTTTCAGCCGATTCAAGGGATATTCCCTCGTTGCCCCTTGGCACCAGAAATATTAATGACGCTCATGCAAGTCTTGTTTCGACCACGGGGGGGCCCACCGCAGTATGGTCGCAGCTTGCTCTTGCACCGGGCCAACAGATTTACTAGTTTCTGACCGCTCTGACCGAGGTTTAGCCGAACTTTCTCCACTCTTCCGAACAATAGACTTGCCGTACCTAGGCATACATGCGTTCCGATTTTCCCACGACAACCGTGATCTTCTCGAGCCGGACATTCGTCTGAACATTAAATGGTCAGTACACGACTGACATGACCGCGAAGGGTCTTCTTCTCGCCCTCGCGCGAGGATTTCAATACCTCGTAATAGACCTTCCATGCAATTGATTTCTTGGCCATGAGGCCCTGAATCCCGGCGATTAATCAAGGGTGTTCCCTCGTATGGGGGATGTAAATGACGTAGTGACCTTTATGGCGCGGCGGGTTTTGGTCCCGACACGAACCACACAATCGTCTGACCGAGTCAGATCGAGCGCACCGTGGGCTCTTCGGAGCCCGAATAAATTGTCACTTTGTGACTGGCACGCCCACGCACTCAATAAACGAACAAACCAACAAGAGAATGAAAGACGAACGAAAAGTGCGTCCACACAGGGACGCCAATGTTTTCAGAGTGCCGGTGTCGAACCGCGTTCCCCGGGTCACTCCATAGTATATAAAGTGGTGGAATGCTCGAACGGGCTTTTATCGCAATGCCAGGGAGGCATGCTGGGATGTAGCTGAGCGCACCTTTCTGAGCCAGCAGCCTGGGCTAGTTTTCGATATTGAAGAAGCCCATTTGAAGAGGCTGTTCTCCCAACATCCGAAGGAGGTAGAGGCATATATAGCACGCAGGAAAGCCGCAAAAGAGGAAGCAACTGAACAGATGGTGCCTGTGCTTGCTGACATAGATGAAGATACTTTCACGCAGAATTTAGAACATCTGTGCAAGATTGGTGGTTTCCGCTTGGAGCTTCAGCAGTACCCATTCCCCATTGAGGAGCCGCTCTCCAAAGCAGTTTCATGGAAGTGTAAGGTTGACCACTTCTGCTCGTACCGGGTGTTTGTTAATAGAGAAGACAGAACCCTGACATATTATCCACATACGTCTTGGCTGTTCGTCTTGATTAATATCCACGGACTGACCCTTGACAGTCCCGTAGCAAGTGTTCTGGACAAGCCTTTGTTTGTATCTTTTCATTATGCCGATGTCCGGGGTTTCGACCACCTTGGCTTATATCATTGCATAGCTTCCCATGGTCACGCGGACTTGGCCGACCTAGCTGAGAAGTGCAAGAAGATTGGCGACGTTTGCTGGCTTGTTCGGGTGGCTGCATCCCGAAGCAAGGAGGTGGCTTATCAGTATTGGCCCCTCTCATCTTTTTACAACAGCCGGGCAGGTAAGTCTTCTTCAGTTGACATGTAGAGTAGTTTGTTGCTCAGTTCTTTTATAACGTGATGGGGACATCTCCGACCACTCCACCTTTTTTGGGCTCCTGATGATCGCCAGCAGTGCTACATCTTGTTTGCCACTTTATTCCGAGTCATATGATGTATTTTTTATTTTCTTATCATGTAATTTTCCTTTTATTTGAGTCTAGTACCTAGGTATATGGGTCATTTACCTAAGTATTGAGTCATAGGGTCAATTAAGTAGGCTAGTGGGCCCAATTCAATGGGCTAGGCCCATGGGCGCCCCCCCTTCCCTTGGTTTCTTGTTATTAGTCCAAAAGTCAGGAACTTATGTTAAATTGTGGGATTCCTATAAATAGGACCCCAATCCCACCATTTGAAGCTAATGAAATATTGAATGAAAATTTCCACACAAGAATTGTCTCTCTCTCTCTCTCTCTCTCTCTCTCCTGAGTGAATCTCCTCTCCCCCTCTCTCTCTCTTCTCCCTCTCTCTCTAAAAGGGGCGACCCGGCAACCCCTCCCATCTCCAAGGCCACCATTGATCCCCCACATTAAGGGAATTTCAAACTCACATTCCCTCCATCCACTTGTGCCCCCTCACCTTCCCCCTCTCCCTCCAAGCCCCAAATTCGCAGCTCCCCATTCCCCCACCTGCTAGACCCCCTTCTAGCCCCCATTCCCCCCCTCTCACCCCTTGGTTCGACCCCCATTGACCTCCCTATCAATCAGGGGACGTCACAACCACTTCCCACTCCATTTCCCCCCACCCATCTCCCCACTATCATCCCCTTCCACCATAATACCCTGTCCAGGTCGCAGGCAGCAGGCTAGCTTCTAGTTGTAGAGGCTGGCACGTCTTCTCCGAGCATCTTCTGGAGGTGTATCATATATTTCTGGAAAGCCCTTTTAGTCAGCCTCGCAGGCGAGGTGATCTCACCGCAATCCGAGTTTGGAGCTGTCCAGGAGGTTCATTCTTGTCCGATCGCGCAGCTGGCATCCGAGCAGAGATTAGAGGCCCAGATAAAGCGTGTGACCATGGCCGCTCCTATGGGAGTTTGGACGTGAATCTTTGGCTGAAGTCTCCTCCTACAAGTCCCCTAGCATTGCCAAGAAACGGAGCACCGTTTGAAGCCCGAAGCACAAAGTTCTCATTTTTCTACCCCAGGTGCGCAGGTCAGTCCAGTCAGGGCCTGAACTGACCCACCTTCACTCTACGGGCCCTATCTCCCTGCTCCGACCTTCTCTGGTGGGCTCCTTGGTTGCTGCTCGAAGAGGATCCTCCCACAGTCGTGTTAATATAAGCTACGTCACCTTCGGAGCTTAGGAGTGTTCGTGGCGGCTTCTTCATCCTGCTGTGGAGTTCTAGAGTCAATCCGAACTATAACTGAGCAGCACCGGTCCAGCCTCCACCTCAACCGACAGCGACACCCCGACATCCCTAGAACATTCAGGAGTTATTCCAGACCAGTCAGTAACAATTTGACACTGGTTTTGTCAGCTTCTGAGTTTGGGAGCGTCCTCGACAGCGTCAACAGCGAGCACCTGTCAGACGGGCAGATAGGCGGGCAGAACCGACGGTGGGATCAATCGGCTACCTCCTTAGCTATTTTCCCCTCCCCGCCTGGCCGGCTTAGCGCCCCTCCCTACCTGGAGGTAGTGTTTGAATGTAACCTCTATTTTCCCCACCCCACGATCACCCTCCTGCGCGAGGAGTAGTTTTGTACTAGCAGGTCTTCGGCCGAAGCGTCATCGGTGCGGCGTGTGGGTAGCCCACGCTTCCCCGCTCGCCCTCGTCTCCGACCGGGATCGGTGTCTTCACACCAATCAGGTGAGCTTTGAGCCCCCATCCTCTGCTGGTTTTACTATTGCTTGTCTTAGTATCGTTTCTAGTTGCCCGTCGGCGGTGAGGCGAGTGCCCGATCTCAAATTTCATCAAATTGTGTGTCCACCGTGGAAGTGAGCCGAGAGAGACCCTACATCCCACGCCTTCGGCATGCCGTCCGCCCTAGAATTGGGCATCCCTGGTCCATTGGGGCCCTCCCCAAGCTAGCCATACCCAGAGAACTCCAAGGTCCAACCTCGGACCCTCACCATCATCGCCAGTCCAACTACGGATCCGGGTGAGCGCGACGCAGGTGAACCCGCTTGTGAGAGTCCGCCGTTCAATCCAGTTGCTTGCAATTCCGGTCCAAGGGGTTGTGTCACATCAATTTGGTATCAGAGCAAGTTCATAACTTGTCTCTCTACAAGTTGGTCCTAGGGCGCATTCGCATTTTGAGTCATCATCGAGCCACCCAGTGCATCATCATGTATACTCCACATTGGTTAAGTCCCCTCAACACGGCCTTCCACAAGAGTCCGATTGACCCCCTCCTCATGGACATCATCCTAAAAGGGGACCTTAGTTTTGACGGATCTAGTCCTAATGCCTACCTAAAGTGGGAGGCTACCATGGATAAAAACTTTGATAGGACTATGGTCTATGGACACGCTAGAGTCCGCATGGCCACGGGGCGGCTTCGGGGACAAGCCAAGGAGGAGTGGGAACGCATAGTGGGCTTAAGAAGGGTTTGGAGGCAAGAACCCATAGGCTCATGGGAAGAGATGAAGATTGAGCTTAGGAAGATCTACGCTCCCCGACCTTCCCACTCCTACCTTGAGAACTATAACCCGAGGAGTACTCCCACTCCTCCTTTCTCTCCCAGTCAACCCAAGACCTCCCTTAGGGCCCAAACTCCACCACCCCAAATGATTCCAATCCCGATTACCACCACCATTCAAACCAAATTGGCCCCCACCCTCACTCCTCCACCACCGGCCGATCCCAAGGGCAAAAGACCCCTAATTGACCCGGTTCCCCCCATGAGGGCCACCACTCCCCAACCCAAAGCCACTCAACCAACCCTCACCATTCGAACCCAAGTGGAAAGCATGTCCACCCCTCCACCTAGGCCCATGACGGCCACCACCCAACCCAAAATTCTCCATCAAACCCACACCCCACAAGCCTCCATGGTCCCCACCACTACCCCTCCATCTTCCCCTAAAAGGGACACACCCCCCAAAACCAATCAACCCAATCCTCCTCAACCCACCCATCTTCCACTACCAACCCCAATCCTACCCCAACTTAGGTCTCCACTTCTTCCACTCCCAAACCCAACCCAAGTTCGAACACCCTCACCACCCCGGGTGCACCATGCCCCAACCTTCATCACCCCATCCCCAAAAGACCTTCCCATTCCCTTGGAGAGTAAAACCCCCACACCCCAAAGGGATGAGAATGTGGTTGAGGTACATGAGGCCTCCCCCGATTGGGAAGAAGAATACGAGTCACAATGTCATGAGTTAGGCCAGGAAGTTCCCATCCCATGTGTAGAAAGCATCATGGCTCACACACCCGACCACCTAGAGGAAGAGAACACCATGGTCACTATCCCAACCGTGGGGAAACACATGTCCAAGTTGAAGAAGAAACCTCGCACGGTGGTCTTCACCCTACACCACCCTCCCTAGTTGGGGCCGAGCTCATCTTAGGAGAACCCCTTTTACGTTGGCTAAAGGAGAACCCAATTAGAGATATCATAGCCCATGTTTCCCCTCCTATGGAACAAAACCTTCCTATAGTGCCCCTCTCCTATCACACCACCATCCAATCATCTTACCAAGTGGAGACATTAGGGTATCTCCTTACGGGTCTATCTTGGCAAATGGAGTTAACTGGCATGTTGACCACAGTGGCCGACCAACCTAGGAGCCTTGACCTCCAACACCTATGTGTCGGGTCCATCTCCTTGATTTACACTGTGGGTTGCTACACAAGCGACCTTCTTCTATTCCTCCCTACACCCGATGAGCCCGATGCTATCCACAAACTAGAGTTGCTTATCTCGGGTAGAACATCAAGCCCTACATTCATGGCCGACCATCCCACCAAGAACTTTGGCCCAATTATTCCATTAGGGGAGGATGACTCACCACTATGTGAGGACCATGAGGACCTAGAGTTCCTCTCCCTAGGTGACCCTTACCATGACCCCTTCGATCCCTTCCTATACCCACCCACCTTACTCACCACCAACCTTTTCGTACCCCAACCAACCATGTTAGACCAAGCCCACCTCTCTCAAAACCCGGCCCACACCAAGGGTATCATGACCATGGGCGAAATACACCTAGGAAACAATGAAGTGCTCCACTCCATAACACATACCTTCTTTGACCCCTACGACCCTTTTGAGTGGAAGCTCGAAGGCCACCCCACCACCCCACACAAGGAAGTCATCTATGGGAAAGGAATTCTTATGTCTTGGCACATCACACCACTTGGCATGAATAGAAAGTCGGGTCCTTTCATACATGACACCCAGATGTCAAGTCGGATGCATGACTGGTCCAAAGGTCCTCCCACATTCATCATTGGTCTTAAGCATGTTACGAGCATTCACGGATGTCCGGGACCCCCGGTATTTGCTATAACCATGCGCGATAGATTCCCCTACGGATGCCCCGGCCCTCCAACCATTGTTATGAAGTCCATGCATGATAGGGCCACTTGTGGCTGCCCCGGTCCACCTAAGTTCATCAAGGTCCACATGGCATCAATGCATGATAGGTCAATTTATGGTTGCCCCGGTCCACCTTTGCACACTATCCACTTTCACAACCACTCACCGCATCATAATACATGGCATGAGCATACACGCAAGAAAATCACAACGAGCGGTGAGGTTCATAAAGAGCGGGAAAAGGCTCGCGAGCGCCACTTGGAATTCTAAGTAGGCAACCTATCGATGGTGGCATTGGAGTGGCTTACCCTAGAGATACCTCCAACTTGAGGGCACGAGGACTTGGACCTTGCCAAGTTCCGAGTGGCTATGGCAACCCGACTTACGGGTTGGACTTACTAATGGATTTTGGGATTCACCCCATTTCCCACGTGACTGATCCGGCACCCTATATGGGCACCGCGGTGGATGCTAGTGAGTACCTTGAGCCTATATCTTCCCTTGTGAGTGATACCCTCGGAGAGCCACCAAAAATCAGCCTGTGAGCCCGACATGTGCACACGGAGGCAATAGTAGGCAAGCAGGGTTCCATCACCAGCAAGAGGGTGCGCTCGAGCCACCTTGAGAGGATGAAGGACCGTCCCCTGGTCACGGACGCAGGGTTGAGTTTGGAGGTTGAGGTTCACCCCAAGCTGCTTTAGAGGACCATTTCCCCCGTGGACCCATACTCGACGGAGTCGAGTTCTCCGCACCCCGGGGGTATGATGGGGACATCTCTGACCACTCCACATTTTTTGGGCTCCTGATGATCGCCAGCAGTGCTACATCTTGTTCGCCACTTTATTCCGAGTCATATGATGTATTTTTCATTTTCTTATCATGTAATTTTCCTTTTATTTGAGTCTAGTACCTAGGTATATGGGTCATTTACCTAAGTATTGAGTCATAGTGTCAATTAAGTAGGCTAGTGGGCCGAATTCAATGGGCTAGGCCCATGGGCGCCGCCCCTTCCCATGGTTTCTTGTTATTAGTCCAAAAGTCAGGGACTTATGTTAAATTGTGGGATTCCTCTAAATAGGACCCCAATCCCACCATTTGAAGCTAATGAAATATTGAATGAAAATTTCCACACAAGAATTGTGTCTCTCTCTCTCTCCTGAGTGAATCTCCTCTCCCTCTCTCTCTAAAAGGGGCGACCCTTTCTCTCTCTTCTCCCCTCTCTTTCTCTAGGTCGACCATCCCTCTCTCTCCTCCACCTCATCCTCCACATCAGCCCTCCCAACCTTTCATCTTCCCAAGACCCATTAACTCCCCTTTACTCCCACCACTTCCCAAGCAACCTTTCCCCTTCCCCATACAACCTTTCACATTCCCAAGGGAGAATCCCTTCTCCCAAGCAGCCCCTCCCCTCCCCAAGGCAACCCCTCCCATCTCCAAGGCCACCATTGATCACCCCCCATTAAGGTAATTTCAAACTCACATTCCCTCCATCCACTTGTGCCCCCTCACCTTCCCCCTCTCCCTCCAAGCCCCAAATTCGTAGCTCCCCATTCCCCCACCTGCTAGACCCCCATCCAGCCCCCATTCCCCCCCTCTCACCCCTTGGTTCGACCCCCATTGACCCCCCTATCAATCAGGGGACGCCCCAACCACTTGCCACTCCATTTCCCCCCACCTATCTCCCCACTATCATCCCCTTCCACCATATTACCCTGTCCAGGTCACAGGCAGCAGGCTAGCTGCTAGTTTCAGAGGCTGGCACGTCTTCTCCGCGCATTTTCTGGAGGCGTATCATATATTGCTGGAAAGCCCTTCCAGTCAGATTCGCAGGCGAGGTGATCTCGCATCAATCCGAGTTTGGAGCTGTCCAGGAGGTTCATTCTCGTCTGATCGCGCAGCTGGCATCCGAGCAGAGATCAGAGGCCCAGCTAAAGTGCGACCATGGCCGCTCCTATGGGAGTTTGGACGTGATTCTTTGGCTGAAGTCTCCTCCTACAATTCCCCTATCATTTCCAAGAAACGGAGCGCCGTTTGAAGCCCGAAGCACAAAGTTCTCATTTTTCTACCCCAGGTGCGTAGGTCAGTCCAGTCAGGGCCTGAACTGACCCACCTTCACTCTATGGGCCCTATCTCCCTGCTCCTACCTTCTCTTGTGGGCTCCTTGGTTGCTGCTCAAATAGGATCCTCCCACGGTCATGTTAATATAAGCTACGTCACCTTCGGAGCTCAGGAGTGTTCGTGGCGGCTTCTTCATCCTGCTGCAGAGTTCTAGAGTCAATCCGAACCAGAACCGAGCAGCACCGGTCCAGCCTCCACCTCAGCCAACAGAGACACCCCGACATCCCAAGAAAATTCAGGAGTTATCCCGGACCAGTCAGTGACAATTTGGCACTGGTTTCGTTGGCTTCTGAGTTCGAGAGCGTCCTCGGAAGTGTCAACAGCGAGCACCTGTCAGACGGGCAGACAGGCGGGCAGAACCGATGGTGGGATCAATCGGCTACCTCCTTAGCTATTTTCTCTTCCCCGCCTAGCCGGCTTAGCGCCCCTCCCTGCGTGGAGGTAGTCTTTGAATGTAACCTCTATTTTCCCCACCCCACGATCACCCTCCTGTGCGAGGAGTAGTTTTGTACTAGCAGCTCTTCGGCCGAAGCGTCATCGGCGCGGCGTGTGGGTAGCCCACGCTTCCCTGCTCGCCCTCGTCTCCAACCGGGATCGGTGTCTTCACACCGATCAGGTGAGCTTTGAGCCCCCATCCTCTACTGGTTTTACTATTGCTTGTCTTAGTATCGTTTCTAGTTACCCGTCGGCGGTGAGGCGAGTGCCCGATCTCAAATTTCATCAAATTGTGTGTTCACCGTGGAAGTGAGCCGAGAGAGACCCTACATCCCACGCCTTCGGCATGCCGGCCGCCCATGAATTGGGCATCCCTGGTCCATTGGGGCCCTCCGCAAGCTAGCCATACCCTGGGAACTCCAAGGTCCAACCTCGGACCCTCACCATCATCGCCGGTCCAACTACGGATCCGGGTGCGCGCGACACGGGTGAACCCTCTTGTGAGAGTCCGCCGTTCAGTCCAGTTGCTTGCAATTCAGGTCCAAGGGGTTGTGTCACATCATAACGGCATGTGCTCCATTTGACAGACCGTCCAGATATAAAGCAGTAGGGACTTTATAGAAAAATCATTTCCCAGGCTCAGAAGTCGGAATATTTTGAGGCTCCCGCACCGGTGTCGACCACTACTCCACTACCATCTGGTAAAAAGAGAGCAGCTTTCACGCTGAAAGTTGCAATAGGCTGAGCGAAGAAAGCTCGGAAAACTTCTTCCAAGCAGTCTTCGACTGATGCGGCTAAGTCTCCTCTACCTGAAGTGCCGTCATTTGAGCAGTTTACCGCTCAGAAAGAGGCCACTCAGCAAGCAGCTGAAGGTGACATCACTTTTCTTTGCGGTCTAAAGGAGTGTTCTCTTCATGACGTCTTCACTCCTTTGAGGTTTTCTTTGTTTGACCTCAGCTCAAGGAGCGGTTGGCACCAACACACGTGCTGAGGAGGTCGTCCTGGAGACGGGAGACATAGGGTCTTCTGTCATAGCCATGGCAGGGGTGACCAAAATAGTTGAAGCCACAGGGGAGAGTCTCCCCGCTACTGGGGAGGATGTCAGACTCCCTTCTCCCACACCTGCCAGTGAGGCCGAGGGTGAGCCAAGTGACTGCCATCCTTCCTGACTCTTCTTTCTTATTGATCCTTTTTTGCCCTGCCTTATGTGTATGTTTGTTGTAGCGGCAGGAGTGGTTAGCACAGCGGTTGAGACGTCTGCCGTGGATGTTCCTTCACAGCCTGAAGGATATAAGACTGCGCTGAAGTAGGGTGCTATCCCGCCGCGGCGTGTAATCACCCGCTCAGAGGCCCGTTGATGGGGGCATCTCTCGCCCTTCACATTTTTCCATAGCTTTGATTGCTCGTCGGCATAGCTCCATTGTGTCCGTCATATTTTTCTGAATCGAGTCATGTAATTTTCATATTTTATTTGAGTCATGTCATTGTAATTTTCCTTTTATTTGAGTCAAGTACCTAGGTCATTGAGTCATCTACCTAAGTTTGAGTGTCATTAGGATTGATTAGGTTGTTATTGGGCCCAATTCATTGGGCTGGCCCATGGGCGCCCCCACCTTCCTCGGTTATTCATCATTGAGTCAAATGTCAGGGACTTTTTGTAAAATGTGGGTTGCCTATATATAGGACCCCATTCCCCTCATTTTGAACTAATGAATCAATGAATGAAAATGTCCCATTTTGTGAGTTCTATCTTCATTTTTATGGTGGAGTGAATCCATTAGTGAGGTGAGAAGCCTTAGGGAGAGAATCCCACCCATCCCTCTCTTAATCTCTCTCTTTCACTCCCCTTTCTCTCTCCTCTACACCCAATTTCAAAAATTTTCTCTCTCCTCCCTTCCCAACCACCACTCTCTCACCTACCCCATTAAAGGCCACTCCCCTTCCCCACACATCCCATTACTCCACCCCCTAGTCCCAAGGGAGCATCCCCAATCACTAAGCCACCCTCCAACCACCTCATCCCTTACCCTAGCACCCTTCCCTCTCCCCCATGCAACCCTCCACCTCCCAAGACCATTTGAATTTGAAAATTCCCTTCCCTCCATAGCCCTTGGTCGTCCAAACCTCCTCTCCCCTAGCTCAGGTCGCCCCTCCCCTTTACTCCACCCCCATTCCACACCATTTGCCACCACAAGGTTACAACTTCATTGTAGGTCGCAGGTAGCAAATTTGGTCCCAGAAGCTGCATCATCTCCGACATTTCCCTGACTCTTCTAGTGGCAAGGCATACATATCTGGAAAGGTCGACCAGATAGCTTTCCAAGCGAGGTGGTTTCGTCCTCATCCGAGCATCGTGCTGATCGGGAGGCCCTTTCTTCCTCAACTGCACAAAGCTGCTCTGGCAGAAGACTAGAGCCGGAGTAGAAGCTCGACTGCGACGAACCTGTTGGGAATCTGATCAAGAGTTCTTCTACAAAAATCTTTTACTACGAGTCTTCTTTCATCCCCAAGAAGCAGAGCCCAGTTTGGCAACCGACCTGAGAGTTATCATTTTTTCTTCCCTGCGTATGCGGTTCTGCTCCCACTCAGTCTGCACCGACCCTGCCACAGTGTTCAGAGTCTACCGGCCTGCTCCAAAAACCTTTGGCTTCCCCGTCAGTCTTGCTTCGAAGAGGACTCATCAACAGTTCCAGAGACTCTGGTGGCACCTGATTCTGAGCTCAGGAGCGATCGTGGCATCCTCTGCTTCCTGCTTCTGAGATCCTGAGACAGTCAGAACTGTCAATCTTCTCCCCTATTCAAGCTCCTACTCCGACCAGCATCGGTGCCTGAAGAAATTATCAAAATTCAGACATCATCCCGGACCATCTACAAGCAATCTCCAAGTGGTTTCGTCATCGGAAAAATTCTATAGTGTCCACAGCGTTCATAGAGCCAACTATCTATCCTGAAGCACAGAGAGTGGACAGCATCGGCATCGGCTACCGTTCTTTACTTCTAGCTTGGTTTCTCCCCTCCCCGCTTGGCCGGCTGAAGGCCCCTCCCTGCGTGGAGGTAGTGTTTGAGTGTAGTCACTGGCTTCCCTTCCCCAAGGTCCCCCCCTTGCATGGGGTGTAGTGCATGTAATCTGAAATTTTGGGTTGAAGCTTCTCCGGCACGGCGTGCGGGTAAGCCCACGCTTCCTCGCTCGCCCTCGTCTCCGGCCGGGATCGGTGTCTTCACACCGATCAGGTGAGCCACTAAACACTCCTCTTCACTGGATTCCTTTGCTTAATTAGTATTGCATCTTAGTGCAGTCGGCGTTAAGAGAGTGCCCGAACCCGAATTAGCGTTTAATTGTGTGGCTACCGCGGGTGAGTTGTGAGAGTGATCATTCAACCCAAGCCTTCGGCGTGCTGACTGCCCGTGAATTTGGGCAACCCCTGACCCATAGGGGTCCTCCCCAAGCAAGCCGTACCCTTGGAAACCTCCGATCCAACCTCGGACCCTCACCCCATCGCCGGTCCACCTACGGACCCGAGTGTGCCAACGCGAGTGAGTCTGCTTATGTGACATGACCAAATCATTGGGATGTATGCAATTTAGGTCCTAGGTTGTGTCACATCACCCGTAAGGCGACAGAGGAGGCGGGCCGACCCGAGATCAGCATAGACATTTCCTCCGGTAGTTCTGCCACCCCTTCTGACAAAGAAATTGATTATGATTCTTCAGGTGGTGACGAACAAGCACCTGCGACAGCCAGTAAAGGGGCAGCGGCACCCTTTATATCATTGAGTGATCCTTTTATTTTTAGTCCTCCAAGGTTGCCGATGACATCATCCGAGGGAATATTGCCGGAGGAATTCGCCAGGCTAGACATGGAGGTAGAGATAACCCCTCCTTTTGTTGCTTCATCTGTAGAGTTAGAATCTTCTACCCAGGCACTTGCAGAGATGGATGATGCAGCCATAGTAAGTTCCGCCTGCCCTTCTACGGGACTGCATATCTTTTCATTCCTTTCGGCCATTTTGGTGCTTACTGGAATCTTGTTCCAGGAGTCTGACGTAGCCGATCACCCTCTGGTATCATCTTTTGGTGCCATCGTGGTTTCTTCGGAAGCTTTGGATATGCTACCACTAGCCACCATGTCTTCTTCAGAGGCAGTTACCATACTTCACCCTGTGCCAGTAAGAATACACACAGTTGCCGAAGTATCATCAATGGAGCCGAGCTCGCTGGGAGAGACTCTCGCCCTGGTGCCGGCAACAGAATTGAGAGCTGAAGCTGACCTGTCAAGGGGTTCTGCCTTTGTCCCGGCGGCCATAATGACTATTGCGCCTGACTCTACAGCTCCATCTGTGCCAGAAATAGGGTTGGAACCTCTACCTCTTCCAGCACCTGTAGGAGAGAATTCTTCAAGGAGCCCGATGGAACAAGAGCATGCTACCGCGGTACCTGCTACTTCGGCTCTGGTGGCCGTTCCATCTTCTTCTTCCGAGCCAGACATTGGCTTATGGGCTTCCATAGACAGGGAGGTGACCTTTGAGGTGGCTCCGACAGCCTCCCTGGGCTTCACTTCATTAGAGGACCTTGTGTGGCAGTATTTAGAGATGTTGCGCCAGGTTGTGGAGTCTCAGCCGACACTATCTTACCCCCAGTTGAAGGAAGTGGCCGGGCGAATGACGATCGGGCTGCAAGCATTAGGCTGTCCTTTGGACACCTGGACCCAGCGGGTGCTGTTCCTGCTAAAATTTGTAAATTGCCGAGACTTTCTTGGGAGGGTGATGAACGACCGGCTAGTGGCCCTCAAGCTGCAGAAAGCTGACTGTCAGGCAGAGCTGACGTCTCTGACCTCCGATCTTCAGAAGAGTAAGGCCCATGTTGAAACTTCAGCTGCTCGGGCACATATTCTACGTAGCCGACGGGAAGAACTCCGGGTTGAATTGGCTACCATTGAAGCTGAGATACCACGGCTGGAAGCTGCCGAAGTCCAAGGCCTCGAGGAAACTTCTTTACTGGAGGGCCGAGTCACGTCCCTAGAGACTGAGGTGACTCGCGTTCAGGAGGAAGAAATACAGCTCCGTGAACTGGGAGCGGCTCCACATGTTGGGCTCATTGACTTTACAGATATTTTTAGGCGATCTTAGCTGATCTGCCTTTGTAATTCACCCCCTATGAAGGGCCCCTTTTGTATTCATTCCCCTCCTTTTTGCAATGAAATACAAGTTTCCTTTACTGTTTTAGGTGTCCGCCTTTGCACTTGTATTCTATCATATCTTGTGGCAACTTTGGCGACCTGCTTGGAAGTGTACCCATATCTGCGCCGTAGGAGAGAGTCCACCCTTTCAAGGAAAGGATGGGGGCCTCGCTCCACCCCGTGACGGGGTTCCAGAGGTTGCCAGATTGGTGCAGATGTAAGTCTTGCCGACAAGAAATGTCGAGAATACGACTGTTGGCTGATGAGAGACCTATCCAGGATAGGATTTATTACCGCTGAGACAACTGATGGGAGTGCCACTCAGAGGCATAGCATATACTTTATAGTCATCACATTACTGACCCAAGCGCCCTTTCGGGTTTTTGCCGGGGCCAGCTTTGGGGAAATGCTGGCCGACCTTGTCGATGTTGACAAGGGTCGAAAAGGTAGTTGGTCTTGCCAATGGTGACGAAGACCGAAAAGGGTATCGGTCGATCTTGCCGATGGTGACAAGGGTCAAAAAGGTAGACGGTCTTGCCGATGGTGACAAGGACCAAAAAGGGTAGACGGTCTTGCCGATGGTGACAGAGACCGAAAAGGGTAGCGGCCGATCTTGCCGATGGTGACAAGGGTCGAAAAGGTAGACCGTCTTGCCGATGGTGACAAGGACCAAAAAGGGTAGACGATCTTGCTGATGGTGACAAGGACCGGAAAGGGTAGCGACCGATCTTGCCGATGGTGACAAAGGTCAAACACAGATTTATTAGGGGATCTCCAGTGGGACTTCTGATGGTTATCCCTTGGGAATCTCGTTGAGAGGAAGATGAAGAGAAATTTTTGGATTACCACTTTACTGACCTAGGCGCCCTTTTCGGATTTTCACCGAGGCCATCCCCCTCTTGCTTTTGCCCACGCGCCCTTTCAAGTTTTCACGTGGCGGGCTACCAGATTTTGCCTGCAGCGCCCTTTCGGGTTTTCGCCATAGCCGGGTTATAGCCATTTTTGCCCTCGTCCCCGTTTAGGAACAAGGCCGGCGGGGTATCTCCATTTTTAACCCCATTTCTGTTTCTTTCTCTTTCTTTTGAACTCATGTAGCAGAAGGATGCTGAGAGGGTCGGCTAGAACACGAAGTATCGCGCCGAAAAAAGGGGTTTATTCATTAGCAAGAAGATAATGCCAACACCAAGGGTAGATTTGTGCCGATTCGGGCGTAAGGCCCGTAATGGCAATGATGTATAAAGGTCAGCTAGGACATGGAGTCTTGCGCTGAACACGGGGTTTATTCGTTAGCAAGAAGGTAATGCTAACGCAAATGATAGATTTGTGCCGATTCGGGCGTAAGGCCTGTAATGGCAATGATGTATAAAGGTCGGCTAGGACGCGGAGTCTTACGCCGAACAAGGGGTTTATTCATTAGCAAGAAGGTAATGCTAACGCAAAGGATAGATTTGTGCCGATTCGGGCGTAAGGCCCGTAATGGCAATGATGTATAAAGGTTGGCTAGGACACGAAGTCTTGCGCCGAACAAGGGGTTTATTCGTTAGCAAGAAGGTAATGCTAACGCAAAGGATAGATTTTGTGCCGATTCAGGCGTAGGGCCCGCAATGGCAAAGTCGTAGGTATTAGGCGAGTCTGGCCAGGGCAGAGTGCCACTAGACCGAGGTAAGTATAGCTCGATCAGGACGGAATGCCACTAGACCGAGGTAAGTGTAGTTCGATCAGGGTGGAGTGCCACTAGACCAAGTTTGAGGTAGCTCGGTCAGGGCGGAGTGCCACTAGACCAAGGGTGGAGGTAGCTCGGTCAGGGCGGAGTGCCACTATACCAAGGGTGGAGGTAGTTTGGTCAGGGCGGAGTGCCACTAGCCCAAGTTTGAGGTAGCTCGATCAGGGCAGAGTGCCACTAGACCAAGGGTGGAGGTAGCTTGGTCAGGGCGGAGTGCCATTGGACCAAGGGTGGAGGTAGCTCGGTCAGGGCGGAGTGCCACTAGACCAAGGGTGGAGTAGCTCGGTCTGGGCGGAGCGCCACTATACCAAGGGTGGAGGTAGTTTGGTCAGGGCGGAGTGCCACTAGACCAAGTTTGAGGTAGCTCGGTCAGGGCGGAGTGCCACTAGACCAAGGGTGGAGGTAGCTTGGTCAGGGTGGAGTGCCACTAGACCAAGTTTGAGGTAGCTCGGTCAGGGCGGAGTGCCACTAGACCAAGTGTGGAGGTAGTTTGGTCAGGGCGGAGTGCCACTAGACCAAGTTTGAGGTAGCTCGGTCAGGGCGGAGTGCCACTAGACCAAGTGTGGAGGTAAATCATTCGGGGAACGCCGGTTGGACCGTGTGATACAGCCTCAGGTGCTTCCCATTAAGGGGAGAGAACTGGATGACTCCTTTGTGATCCACAAGGACATACGCACCCCCTTCATATATTCGATAGATGACATACAGTCCGACCCAGTTTTGAACCAACTTCCCCTCGGGGTTGGAGGCCATCACTTCTCTCTTTTAACCATTACAAGGTCACCCTTCTTGAATTCTCATCCTTTGACCAGCTTATCAAAAGCACGGGCCATGCGAGCTTGATAGAGTTGGATATTTTGTCTCGCCCGGAGACGCTTTCCTTCGAGCTCGACGAGCTCCTCCAATCTTCTTTCTATGTTGGTCTGCTCGCTGCTTACCGATCCATGCTGGATGGTGATTCGCAACGAGGGGACTTCTAGCTCAATTGGCACCACAGCCTCTGACCCATACACGAGGGAGTATGGTGAACAGTCGGTAGGGGTCTTGTAGACCGTACGGTAAGCCCACAGTGCCTCGTACATTCTTTCTTCCCAATCTCTTCTGTTAGTCTTGACAATGTTTGCCAACAGAGTGCACAGTGTCTTGTTAAAGGCCTCTGCAAGTCCGTTGGCCTGAGGGTAGTAGGGAGATGATGTTCTCCAATCAATCTTGTATTTGTCAGCTAGCCGATAAACCTTCTGATTTCTGAAGTGGCTGCCGTTGTCGGAGATGATTCGGCTGGGAATCCCGAACCGAAATATTACATTCTGCCGGAAGAATCTCGCAACTAATTCTCCTGTGACTTCTTTTAGTGCTACTGCCTCTGCCCATCTGGAGAAGTAATCTGTAGCTGCTAAGATGTATTTGCACCCTGATGAAGATGCTGGTAGTGGCCCCACCACGTCCGTGCCCCACTGGGCAAACGACCAGCTTGGTAAGGTAGGATGTAGAGGCATTGGAGGTCTTCTTGACACATTGGCGTGCTCTTGACATTTCTGACAAGCCTTGGCGAACTTACAGCAATCATCAAATATAGTGGGCCAATAATAACCCAATTTCTTTATTTCGATCTTCATTTTCGGACCGGCCTGGTGCGCCCCTGACTGATCCGACATGGACTTCTTGCATTACCTGCCTGGCTTCCCCTGGAGATAAGCATCAAAGTAATACCTTCTTTTGGGCATCTGCCATTATTCAGAACAATGTTCCATTCCTCATCTCATAAGAATCTTTGACTCTCAGGAGTCTCATTCTCTGTTCTTTCACCTTCGGGAGCTGTTGGTGCTGGAACCAATGCAGGAGGTATTCCCGCCAGTCGGGCTACTGGACTGCTTCAGCAACTGCTACTTCATTGGCTTGCTCATCGGCTAAGTCTTCTATCATACTGGGGACCTGCCGCCGGTTGATGACTGCTATGTTCAGGCTTGTATCAGGCGGGACCGCCAAGGAACTTGCCAACTTTGCGAGGCGTCAGCTTGAGCATTCTATCCTCGGTTGACGTGCTTGGCGTTAACGAAGTAGAATCTTGTCATTAGGCGCAGAGCCAGATGTTAGTAAGGGACGAGCTCCTGCTTTCGCACCTCGAACTCCCCTTCCAATTGTTTTATAACCAGCATGGAGTCCCCGAACGCTTCTAGCATTTGAATCCCCATGGACAGAGCAATCTGCAGCCCGATTATGAGGGCTTCATATTCTGCTTTATTATTTGTGCAAGGCTTGTTTATTGAGCAGGACGTGTGTATGACTTCCCCTTCAGGAGACTTCAAGACTATGCCTGCTCCTGCGCGGACTCTGGCCGATCCCGTCGCTGAGGTGTCAATTCTGGAGGCACCATAAAATACAGCTGCAATAGGGAGGGCCGCACCTAGCCGACCTCTAAAGTTTCATCTTCAGGAAGCTCTGGTTCTAGAGGGCAGTCTTCGGGTACTGGATGTTCAGTAAAGAAGTCTGCAATAGCTTGGCCCTTGACGGCCCTTTGCGGTACATAGGAGATGTCATACTCCATAAGAATCACCGCCCATTTGCCCAGGCGGCCTTTGAGGGCCGGTTGGGACATGATGTATTTAAGCGGATCCTCCCTAGAAATCAGCTTAACTTCGTGCGACAGCATGTAGTGCTGCAGCTTCTTGACCGCAAAGACCAATGCCAAGCAAATCTTCTCGATGTAGGTGTACCTTTCCTCAGTTCTGACCATTCTTCAACTGAGATAGTAGAGGGCTTGTTCTTTTCCTTCTTCATTATTCTGGGCTAGCATTGCCCCCAGAGAATTATGTGTGGCTACTATGTAGAGGATCAGTGGCCGTCCTTTCACTGGCGCACCCAGTACTGGAGGGGTTTTCAGGTAATCCTTCAGTTTATCGAAGGCTATCTGGCATTCTTCGTCCCAGTAGAAGGGAACATCCTTCATCATCAACTTGTGAAAGGGGTGGCATCGCCCCGACAAGTTGGATATAAACCGCCGACATATGCAAGGCAGCCTTGGAGAGATCTTAGCTCAGAGAGATTCCTTGGCAAGGGTAACTCCTGAATCACCTTGATCTTGGCGGGGTCTATTTCACTTCCCCGATACCTGACAATGAAACCCAAGAACTTTTCGCTCGAGACTCTGAACGTAAACTTCATAGGGTTCATCTTTAATTCATACTGCCTTAGCCTCTGGAAAATGACTCGGAGGTCTTGCAGATGGTCTTCTTTCTTTTTGGTCTTGACTACCAGGTCGTCTATGTAGCACTCGACCTTATGGTAAAGTAGCTCATCAAATATTCTAGTCATCACCCGCTGATAAGTTGCGCCGACGTTCTTTAATCCGAACGGCATTCTTTTGTAGTGATAAATGCCTTTGGGGGTCCGAAAAGTAGTGTGGATCCGGTCATGTTCCATGACCCATATCTAGTTGTAGCCAGATGACCCATCCATGAATGATAGGGCCTCATGACCAGTTGTTGCATCTATCATGACCTTTGTTATCGGCACTGGGAAGTCATCTTTAGGGCAGGCTTTATTCAGATCCCGGAAGTCAACACATATCTGGATCTGTCCGTTCTTCTTCTTCACGGGCATGATGTTAGCTAACCACATGGTATATTGATTTTCCTCGACAAAACCCACATCAATGAGCTTGTCAACCTCTTTACATATTTGTGTGATGAGCTCTGGTCTCATTCGCCGAGGGGGCTGTTTCACCGGCTCTACCCCAGGTTTTATGGTCAGCTCATGATGTGAGACTGAGGGGCTTAGTCCTGGCATCTCTCTATAGGTCCAGGCAAAGCAGTCCTGATATTCTTGTAGCAGCTGTATGTACATCCTTTGTTCTTCGGCAGACAATTAGGCGCTGAGAAGGTTGGCCTGGGGTCATCCTCGTCTCCCAAGTTGACTTCTACCAGTTCATCGACTGTTGCTTGACCTCCGTCTTCTATCTCAGGGGGTGCAGGTTGGAGGTCGACAAAGTCTGGTATATCATCTTCGAGGTCGAGGACCTCGATCCCTTCGTCTTGCTTTATTTGAGTCCTACCAGAAATCTCTTGTTCGGCTGATGATGGCTGCATGCACTGTCCTGCCAACAAGTTTACCTTACTAGCAACTTCAAGGGGCGGGTTGATTGCCTCACCCCCTGCTGAGGGGGTTGCAGTCACTAAGGGCTTGTGATTATTTGTCATGAAGTCAGAGTAGCCTTGCAGCTCCTTGGCAAGGGGTGAAGAGATATTGATCTCTTGAACCACCATGTCCTCAGTGGAGGCAACCATTTCTCTTCTAGCAGCACCTGTCTCTCGATCAGGTTTGGGGGAAGCTTCCCCGACTGGTTTGAGAAGTGCCGACATCACAAACAGAGGAGGGCCACTGGAGGGAGGCAACTCTGCTTCTTCAACATCTTCAGCTTCACTACTGCTAGCTGTGTCAAATTTGGCTTGAAGAGCTGCATCCTCCGGATAGACCTGTTCCTAGCACCGGCAAGGGAATACAACATTGGATTCCAGATTTCTTGGCCGGGCTGGCTGAATGCACTCAACTTCTATCAGGTGTTCACCAATAGTTGCCCCTAGTAGGTTATCCTCCATTGGGTAGAAAGCAGAGATGGTATCCACTTCATAGCGTCTGCTATAATAGTATTCTTCGAGGGTGAAGCTCAATCCCGAGTGCTGAGAGACACGCCTCATTTCTTTGTCTAGGCTCGGAGGGTACCATAGCTTCTGGAATGCTTCTTTCCTCTTGCGAGGCTGGCCAGAAGGGATGTGTTGCTTCTGGAACATCTTGGCCATTCGATTTGTTATAAATGTCAACCCCTGTATAGGCATTGAGGGGTTTTCTATATCTTCAGGCAGATGACAATCAGTGTCTTCCTGTGTAGGGTGCTCTTCAGCTGTGTAGAACAGGCTGCTAGGACCATCTATCTGTGTCACCTCCCAAGCTTTGAAAGGCTCGACAGTAGCACTGTCGAGGCTGAGAATTGGCTTGGTAAGACCTTCGGGGATCCCGATGTGATCGTGCTACTGGTCAACCCTGACTTTATTAGTTTCGGGGTAGATGGTAGGAGGCGCTATCCGGCCTACACCCCCGGTGACAGTGATGTGTGAAACCACCTTGGGATCGATATATCCACGTGGCGGCGGAGGGAACCATTCTGCTTTGGAAGTGCCTTTTGTTGTGCTAGAAGAGGTCTTGGTCGCAAGGGCCTTCTGCGACCATTCTGCATATAGAGGGGCGTCTGCCAAGTGGCATTTGAATACTTCGAATGGGTGGGGATTAGCAAATACTCTTTCCTCTCTCCCATCCATGCTGTATTTGATGCATTGGTGAAGTGTGGAAGGTACCACCATATTCTCATGTAGCCAAGGGCGGCCAAGCAGCGCCTTGTATGAGGTGCGAGAATCAATGACATGAAATTGCACCTTCGTGACAAAGTCCGCTTGAGTGAGTGTGAACTCTGCTACTCCTAGCGACACTTCGCACTTCTGATTGAAGTCGGCAATGCGCATATCCCCGACCTTTTGTAGGTGCACGTTGAAGTAGTGCCTCTTGTAGATTCTAATTAAAATATAAGAAAAATCTACTTAATAACAATAAGATGCTAAGGGGAAAGGTGATCGCCAGAGGGGTTACCTCAAGAAAATAAAAGTGATCACATGTACCTTGTATTGAGCGGGTGAGATTGTGGACTTTTCCTTCCTCCTATCGGCCGGCCGATGAAGGGGGTTCTTAACTTGATTACCCTTGTAAGAACACAAAACGAATGAAAAGAATGGATTAGCCAAAAGGTGTAGTATCAATGCTCTAGAAGTATGAAATCAATCAAATGAAGCATGAACACACCTTGTGTGTTTTGGTTTTTAAACCCCTTAGGAGGAGTAACAAAGGTACGGAGAATATGAATGTAATGATATATGAAAGTAAGATATGATGTGAAAGTGGCAATGTTTTCTAGCAGGATAGCTAGAAAGAAGTATGATGATGCTAATGTTAATAAGAGAGATTGAAGGCAAGATCTCCTCTCTGCTGTGCATGTAGCAGTACTGGGAGAGAAAACAAGAAGTAGTTTAACAGCAGCAGAAGACCGTATGTGGAAGAAGAATCAACCACCAGGAGGAAGAAGAAATCACTTGAGGATAGAACCTGCAAAACACAAAACTCTCCTCTCTGTTAAAACTCACAGTGGTTCTTCTCTGTTATCGTATTGTTCTTGCACTGCTCTCTCACGCGCGTGAGAGAAGAACATTAGGGGTATTTATAGCCCAAAAATCCTTACAATAATAGGATTAAAACAAGGTAATGGACCTCCAATAAGAAATCATCTTCCCAATCAAACACAAGGAGTAAAATGGGGGAAGGATCATTACAGGAAATAAACAGGCGAAAGGGAGACGGACATAGAAATGACGACCTCTCAAAGGGCGTCAATTAAAAATGATGACATCACCAAAGGCGTTAATTAAAATGACGACGTGCATTCAGCCGTCAATTCTCGATTTAATTATGGCAACAAATGATTTTCCTTATTAAAAATTCTAAAATGACGCCTTCTGATATGGGCGTTAAATAATAAGCGCCCTTCATTGGGATGTCAATTCTTTGATTTTTCATTTTGGGTAGGATTCGTAAAAATCCAGAAAATAACGTCTCTACGCGCAGTCGTCTATTTATTAAAACACGCCCCTACCATGGCCGTCAATTAAATGACGCCCCTTGTCAAGGCGTTAATTCAATTTATCAAAGAAAAATGTCAAGAAATCACAATTAACACATAGAAAATAGAAAAACTTCATATTAAACCAATATTGAAGTCCACTTTGGGGCATCACATGGTGACATGAGATTTACTCAACATAGCATAGATTTTAGCGTGTCTACAGATGCCCCGCCTTGGCGTCTGCTTTGCAAGGGAGTGAGACGGAATGAAGTGAAACAAGTGAAATGAAGTGGAACGAACTGATAAGTAGATGCCAAGGTGTGATGTGACACGCCTCCGACACTAAGCGTTAAAAATCTTTCCAGAATCCTGAATGAAACAACTCCGGATGATTACAAGAAAGCATTAATCAGCTGGATAAAAGGGACCAAACTAAAAATGTGCGCGAAGGCACGAAAGGGAAGATACCATTGGAGAGCGGTTACCAGCCAATGTGGACGTGCTACAACCAAGGTGAATTTTGTAAGGAAATAAAGTGAATTGAGATAAAGACCCAACAAATGAATGCTTTTCAAGGAACCAGCCTGAGCGGCTTCAAGGAGAATAAAGTACTTGATTTGGACTGGAATATCTCATGTCAACTCAATTAAGAGTGAGTGACCTTCATTATTGGCATAATATGATGATTTTCAACATCAAGCTCAAAGTCCTACATGATGCATGCTGGGCTAAAAGTAAAATTAAAATAAACTAAAAATATAGAAAATAATCAAGGATAATATTGCTAAACCATCTATTTTTTTTTATAAACCCCTGCCTAGGGTTGAATGGGGGACTGCACCTCAGTGGCCACTCCACCATCCACACCTAGGAGGTAAATTTTATTGAGATAATAGAATGAAAAAGTTACATCAGTCGTATGCTAGGAATTCCTAGCTTGTCCAAACGAGCTGCACCTTTAACAGTAGCAGGAAGCTCGTGATAATCAAAGAAAGAATTACATTTGGTGCTACATGCTAAGGATGCTAGTGAGTCGGCCACTGTGTTGGCTTCTCTGAAGATATGCGCAAAACAGTCAACTGCATAGGACATGCGCCATATATCTCTAATGTAAGGGAGAATGATCCATGGGCAAGGAGTTTTCTGCTGGATTGCCTGAATTAGGATCTTAGAGTCACACTCAATGATGGTGGGCTGGTCATCGAGAGTATGGAGATATTGAAGACCATCATGAAGTGCCCTTGCTTCTGCTATAAGGCTATTGGAGTTGCCATAATGGTGAGAGAAGGCAAGGAGGATCTGTCCATCAGAGTTTCTGATAACACCACCACCGCCCGAAGAGCCATCTGATTTGCAAGCACCATCAGTATTTAGTTTGATGGAAGGCCAAGGAGGATGCAACCACTTAATAATTTTTGGGCGTGGACAATCTCTAGCAGCAACCTTAATGTCGAAATCTGCCAAAATAATCCTGCTTTTGTGTGAATTTTCCTTGAGGCCTGAAAGGGCTATGACCTCCTTTGCTTGGGCAGTGATTCTGTTCAAAACAGCATGTTTCGATGCTCTCTTCCCTTCCTGTTTAGCAATGTTCCTGGATGTCCATAATTCCCACAATCCATAACCAATAGCAGCAACAGTGAAACAATCTAGCTTGGACTGTCGTCTAAGTGATTGAGTGGTATTGAGAATAATATCTTTGGCAGTTCGGCCATGAATCTGCAGGCCTTTGGATTGAAGGGCCGACCAGATAAAGGATGCAATGTCACTGGAGATGAATAAATGATTGATAGTTTCCTCAGCTGGAGTATTACAACAATGACATTTAGAGCAAAGAGGAATACCAATGGACTTTATTCTATCATTAGTTGGAATACATTGATAAATAATTTTCCATAAGTGGATTGAAATCTTGGAAGGCAACCAGCTGAACCAGAGGTTATTCCATTTCGGAATGCCTTGCTGATTTTGGGTAGAGAATTCATTCTTGCAAACAGAAGAAACAGAACAATCACCTGTGGAGGATAAACTCCAGACTTCTAGATCACTGTCATGTGAGAGAGTGGTATTCTGAACAGCAGTAAGGATGTCAAATGGGAGCAATCTGTTGAGTAGAGTACCATGGTCATTGTTGGACTGATGATAGAAGTCTTTGACTGATAGGTTGTTGTTGTGAATTAGGTCAGCAGGAACATAAGAAGCCATATTTTTATTTCCAATCCAAATGTCATGCCAAAAATTGGTGTTGCTGCCATCACCCACAATAACTAACTTGTGCTTGGTAATAAGATCTTTAGCATGTAACCAAGATTTCCGAGAGATGCCCTTCATGTTCTTGAATTGAACAGCAGAAATATGTTTACCTTGGATATATTTTGCTCTGAAATAAACTGCCCACAAAGATTCATTGTGAATGGCTCTCCATAGCATCTTGACCCTCAGAGCAGTCTCCATCTGTCGGAGGGACATAACACCCAGCCCACCCTGGGAAATAGGCTTGCAGATAGAGGTCCAAGATTTCCAATGCCTCTTGTTTCCAAACTGGGATGACCCCCAGAAAAAATTTGCAAAGCTTCTTTCCAATGCATTGTGTGTGCCCACATGAAGGGAAGAAGACGTCAGGGAATACATGGGGATAGTGGTCAGGACATGCTTGATCAAGCACAGCTTAGCTCCCTGAGATAAGAATTTTGCCGACCATCCATGGATTCTCTTCTGAATGGAGGATAAAACACCTGCAAAGTGGACTTTTTTCTTCCTGCCAATAGTCAGAGGAAACCCCAAATATTTATGAGGGAAGGTGTGCTTGTCAAAACCTGTTAGCTCATGTAGCTTCTTGACAGTGGGATCCTTCACTTTAGGGTGTAGGAAAAAACCACTTTTACCAATGCTGACTAGCTGGCCAGACACCTGTTCATATAATTGTAGTATGTGAAGGAGATTCCTGACTGAGGCAGTAGTAGCTTTGGTAAATATAAGTGTGTCATCTGCGAACAACAAATGGGAAATGTTGGGACAGCCTCTAGGACCCATAAACCATTCTACCACACCTGCATTAAAAGCTTCAGTCAAACATCTGCTAAGTGCCTCTTCGGCAATGATGAAAAGGGCAGGGGCGATGGGGTCCCCTTGCCGAATTCCTCTTGATGATTTAAAGAAACCTGCAGAGTCACCATTGAGAAGAACTGAAGACCAACAGTTACTGATCAAGTTGTGGATAAGGGAATTAAACTCCATACTGAATCCAAATTTCCTAAGCACTGCAGACAGGAAGTCCCATTCAAGTCGATCATAAGCTTTGGCCATGTCAAGCTTGAAAATCACATTATTACCTCTAGTTTTCCTTCCAAGTTCTTGCACAAGTTCTTGAGCCAATGCTATGTTCTCCACAATGTTTCTCCCCTTTACAAAAGCTGACTGTTGACATGATATAATTTTTGGGAGAATACCTGCTAATCTGTTATTTAGAATGGTTGGAACAATTTTGTAGATGAAGTTGCAAAGGCTTATAGGTCTGAATTCAGAGATTTCAGTGGCATTGCTTTTCTTAGGAATAAGAGCAATAAGGGCTGAAGTAATGCTTCTAGGTAGAGAATGTCTAGTGCTGAAGATAAACTGAATAGCAGTCACAACATCATTAGCAATTATGGACCAGGCACACTGATAAAAGGCTCCTGTAAAACCATCAGGCCCAGGGGCACTGTCAGCAGACATTTGAAAGACTGCATCTTTGATTTCTGATTCAGTTGGAATACGACAGAGCAGATCATTATCCGACCTTGTAATCAGAGAAGGAATGCAGTCAATGATACTATTATCAATATTATGATCTTGAGATGTGAAGGCTTGTCTAAAATGATCAGCAGCAATGATTTTCATTTGGTCATGCTTCGAGGTCAAGATGCCCTGAGGATCCTTCAGCTGAGGAATGATGTGCTTCCTTCTATTAGCCATGGTAGTCATATGAAAAAATTTAGTGTTCTTGTCACCTTCTCTAAGCCACTTGATTCTCGACTTCTGTCTCCAGAAGATTTCTTGTTGAAGCAAACAATTGGATTGTAAAGTCTTTGCTTTATTCAGGGCAGCAAAATTAACAGGAGAAGGGTCCAAATCATACTGGAGTTCGGTTCTCAGCACCTGGTCTTCAGCAGCAGCCAGGTTCATATGCACATTACCATACACAGTTTTGTTCCAACCAACAAGCATATTCCTCATATATTTCAATTTCAAGTGTAGGGTAGTCAGTGGTGAGGTAGCCAATGGGCTAGTCTCCCAACAGAGTTCGACATCTTTCAAGAAGTTCTCATGCAAGGTCCACATTCTCTGAAAAATAAATCTACTCTTAAATGTTCTCAAAATTGGCATCTTGATGAGGAGGGGAGCATGGTCAGAAGCTTCTCTAGAAAGGTGCTCCACAGTGATAGGAAAAACTTTAAGCCATTCAGCTGCTAAACCATCTAGACTTGGTCAAGAATCCAGATCTCTAAGCTGACACTAAGTCGAAGCCCATTTTTCCACACATCAACTCAGAAAGTGGAACCATCGTCCCAAACCTTAGATGACTCAACGGCCTATCCGTGTGATCAAGACTCTCCTGGAATTATCACTGTTTTTGATGGAGGGGAACTCAAATTCTAGGTTTACCAGGACCACAAGGTCATTGATATGTTATAATAAAGTAGAGTACCATATAGTAATCAATGCATACAAGAGAGATACAAGAGGTGAAGTGATGTTACCAATTGAATAATCCGAGCATTTCCAGACTTGCATAACCTGCACTTCTGCACTTCAAAGCTCATTAGCTCATCAAAAGAATTATCAGCTCAAGACAGTTCACAATATGATCATAAGTGCTTAATATAAATAATTCTATCATGATACAACAGCACTTAAGTTCAAAAAGTTATAAAGCAATTCAAATCGTGAGCTTCATAAATGACGACCTTTTGAAGCGGCGTCAAAACAAGAAATGACGACGGTCATGGGGGCGTTATTTAAAATAAGTGCTTGATTAGGAATTGGACTACAAATGACGCCCTCCATAGAGGCGTTAATTAAATGATGACTTTTATCAGGTCGTCAATTAAAGAAATGACGCCAAAGGGCGCGTCGTCAATTAACTATTTTCGTTTCCTGCTCGGAATTGAGCTTCCAGCAACTCGTTCTATTCAGACACAAACCGTGATACTTGTTAGCGTTCAAAACATTATAAAAAGGGCAACTGTTCGTCTTCTAAGCACATCAAAATTATTAAGCAAACAGAGCACCGAAGAACAACAGAGCAGATAGAACCAGCAGAAGAAAGATGAACATGATGATTAGAAAACCTTCTAAGAAGTCTCGGATGAGTTTTCCTAGGATCTGTGAAGTTCCCAGCCATATCAGTGGGAGAATTGCCAAAGACCCAGTAAGTATTTGTTAAAAATTTTCATTTCTTTTCTTCCTTTCTTTCCTTTTTTTTTCCAAAAATTTTGATTACATTCTTCTTCTTTCCTTCCTTCTTTTCTTTTCTTTTTTCTTTGTTTTCAGGATTACCCAAACATCCCAGGACCAAGGAGATTTTTGAAGATTAAATGGTTTCCTTTACTCCTTTCTAAACTCTCCTTAGACATGAAATCTTTTCTCTCTAGATGGCACCTTCTTGGCCTTATAACCCATGCTACTCATTACAATGACATTCACCTAGATTGGGCCTCAATTGGAGCTCTCATAGAACTATGGCACCCTCATACCCACACTTTCCTCTTTCCAACCTTTGAAGCTACCATACTCCTAGAGGAAGTAGAGATGCTCCTAGGGCTAAGAAAAATGAAACAAGGAGAAGAGTCAAAGATGGCTCATATGACCAAACCAATAAAAGCTCATGACATACTCACTAGCCTTATTCAAAGCCCAAATTTAGTGAATCAAATTAAAGCCCATAAGGGAATCAACCTTTTGAAACTAGCTTCATGGGTGTTCAAGAACATGGACAAGGCCCAAGAAGATGAAGACTTATTGGAGAGAGTAATGAAGGGGGTTGTTATATGCATAGCGGGAGCTCTACTCTTCCCTTCAATAGAAGACCATCTAGAAGAACACCACTTAAGTGCCATTGCTAGCATGTGGGAGGGAAAAAGAATAGGTCCGGCAGTACTAGCCAACCTATACAATGGGCTTACCTCGGCTTCATTGGGACGGCCCCTCTACGGGTCTATGTTACTTCTATCTTGTTGGGTAGATCTCCACTTCAAATTTGATCCTTGCCAAGCAACCCAAGCGGCCTCCAAAATCTTCTCCAAGAGCCCCCTCCGATACATGAAGGATTCTTTGGGCTTATGTGAGAGAGTAACCAATCGGGTTCCTAAACTAAAGAAACGAGGAGATTGGAGAGACTACTTCAAGACCACGCCTAAGAGAGGTTTTACTTGCACACCGGGGTTCCTCAAGACCCAAGAACCCCACTCAAGACTCTCTTCCGGCATAGAGCTTCGGTTGATCGGTGGGAGAGACTTCGTTCTTTACAATGCACACCGGTGCCTCCCACAGCTCGGGCTACCTTGGCACCTCTTTGAAGAACCTTCTCATCTACCTCCACTCAAAAGAAGGGAACTATGCTCAAGTGGAGATCAAGAAGAAGTCAAGACCATAATGGCTCAATGGAAGGTTGGACAACTCCAAAAGTCCAAAACACATGTAGAAGAAGAAGAAGACAAATGCAAGTCTTATGTACTAGCACTTAGGAAGATAAGGCCTATGATGGCTCAATAAATGTAATCATGATTTTTCCTTAATGAAATAAAGATTCTCTTCTTATTTGAGCCAAAACAATGAGTCAATATGATTATATCTTCTAATTCATGTAATTCTGTCTGATAAAAATGAGCTTCGGGTTCTCTGCCCTGGGTAGCGCTTTCATAAAGGGCGTCAATTGGTTAAATAACGCCTCAGATGATGTCATCAATTGTCATTAAATCAATTCCTTGAAACCATTCAAAAATCATAATTAACGCCCTCAGCAATAGGCGTCTCTTAATTCGCATCTCCAAATAAGGCGTTAAGCGGTTCAAATTCTTCAAATTATTTTAAAAATAATTCCTTAATCTTATATAAATAACGCCTTTATGTATGTCATGTATTAATAAACGGACGCATGCTAGCGCCGTCGTCAATTTCAAAAGTAATGATGATGATCAATCACATCAATCACTTGCCCATTAATGCACCTGACGCCGGTTACAAGTTCCCATGCAAGATTAAATGACGCCTCATCTCATGTCGTCATATCTTGAAACCACGCCTCTCCTCAAACCGTCAATTGATATAAAGACGACTTCCATTAGGGCGTCATTTCTTTTCGACCGTTAAACCCCTTTTCTCTCCTTCTTCTCCTTCCTTTTTTCACTTTCCTCTCCCCCTTCTGCAAACCCTAACCGAAAAACCCCCATTTCCCTCCACTTTATCTCTCTCATTCTCACTCTATTCTCCCTACTCTCTCTTGATCCCATGGTGGGCGGTGCTCTCAAGCGTCAAAGGGTCACAGCCCCCGACGTGGTGGACTTGGAAGACGAACACGCCGTGGAGGAGCTTCCTCCCATGGCAGCCGAGGAAGCACCGGCGGCGGAGCACGAAGAGGAAACCAATGAAGAAGAAAGGGAAGATGGAGAACAAGAAGATGATGGTGATGATGACGAAGACGAGGACGACGATGAAGAAAACGAAGGAGATGAGGAAGGAGGGGAAGAAGAACAAGGAGGAGAAGAAGGAGAACAACCGTCGGTGGCGGCGGCGGTTGCCCTACGACCCGGCCAACCCCGGCGACCACGCCATCCGAGACAAATCATCCGGGGAGGGTTGATCGTGCCCGAACGACGCAAGGTAACCCCCAAACTCTCAATTTTTGATTTTATTTTCATTTTATTTCCATTTCCATCATTTCCATAGCCCTCGGTTAAAAAAAAAATAGTCACTCAAACAAATGACGCCCCCAGGGGTGTCGTCAATTAAAACGACGCCCAAAGTAAGGTCGTCAATTCAATTCATTTAATTTTTGAAAATGATTAATGCATGAAATCACGCCCTGCAGCATGTTGTTATTTTAAAATTTATCATGTTTATCCGTCTTGCTATTAATTTCCATGCCATTTTATTTATTTTAAAGCATATGCACCTGTGTTTATGTTATTTCGCATGTTAATAACTTTGAAACCCCAGAAAAACAATGCCCCCCTCCGGGGCATCAATTCATTAAGCAACGACCACGGGTGTGGTCGTCAATTCAACATTTTCTAGAATTATATTTTAGGATAGAAAATTACCTTTTAAACAGTGCCTTCCACAGTGGCATTACTTAAACAAATGACGACCCAGGTCTGGGCGTCAATTCGAAATTTCTCAGAATGTAGGGAATTACTTTCAAAACAACACTCCCCACAGGGGCGTCATTTAAATAAACAACGACCCAGGGTGGGTCGTTGATTCAAATTGCACATGAAATTACCAGAAACCCTCTTTAGAATAACGCCTCCCTCAGGGGTGTCAATTGATAAAACCATGACCTAGGGTAGGTCGTTAATTAAAACAGAGAGCAAATGTTACAGCCAATGACCTTAAACGATTATCCACATGAAATCTTAAGAAAAATTTTATTTTGTGGCATACAGGGGTTGATGAGAATGCGGATCTCCTGGGTCCAAGTCCGAGCAGCTTATTACGGACTCCCCGAGTTCCAGAGGGCTAGGGTAGATGCTATGGGATTTGGACCTTTCCTTAGCATAGAGCCCGTGAGACCAGACTTACCCTTGATCCAGGTGCTTAGAGAGAGATAGGACAGGACTAGTAGGGCATTTCTGATGCCGTGGGGTCATATGGTTCCTAGCCAAGACGCCCAGTGAGTATAGGACCATCTACCGCACCGACCTTACTATAGCTATGGGCTTAGGTGACTCTAGGCAGAGGTCGAGGGAGTCTCTAGAGCAGTTTTCACGGAGGCTGATAGACGGGGCTAAGGCTGCCTATTGCCAGGACTCGGCTGAGAGGGAGAGAGCAGATCGAGACATGAGGCGATTTCTATTCCTGATGCTCGGGAGGTTGCTGCTCGGCACCAAGGGCGACATCATCAACTGCCGATTCCTAGGGATACTCGAGGATCTAGAGGGCGTCGGTAGATACACTTGGGGAGAAGCGCTGTTGGCGCACTTGATGGCCGACTTGTCCACAGGGACAGGTCGAGAGACGACTGTCAGTGGCTTCTCACCTTTTCTTCAGGTATGCATCTTCATTTTCATTTTTTTCTTTTTTCTTAAATGTATGCGAATGCTTTATTAATGCAATGCATAGATGCAGATATGGAGCCATTTATACATGCCGATGGGACGTGCTGACCCACGACCTGGAGATGAGGGACGCTTCCCTCTAGCACGTTGTTGGCTACCAGTGGTGACTGGAGCCCCACTCGCATACGAGCTGCGAGTGTTACGACGGGAGTTCCGCGACTTCCCCGCCTCACTGGTACGTATGCTTAATGTTATGCAAAGATTTTTTATTTTATAGAATGTGATATGATATGATGGATGATTGTGAATGCAGGTGAGGTGGAGACCCTATGAGGGTATGACCGACGAGGGCCAGCCGTGGGTCGTAGCGGGCCGACCTCGCTTCGGGCATGAGCTTTGGGTTCATTGCCTAAACGAGATTGAGCCGTTACGGCTTAGGCTGGTGATGAGGACCCTCGGCCTACACCAGGAGTGGGTCGAGGTTGGAGAGCCGCGAGGAATAGGCAAGAAGACGCGTGGTCGCACGAAGGCGATCGACTAGAGAGTCCGGTTCTTAGACCAGTACGCTGACTAGCAGCGTGGCGGGACCCGAGTCACCTCACAGGCGACAGACAGATCCGAGTACCTCCGACGCTATTGGGAGGTTTACGCCGGCCGACCCCAGATGAGGGTGTTGTGGGTACGTATGAATGCTCTTCTTTTTAATTTAAATGCAAATGCTTTGTATATCTATCATGCGACTAATATGTGATGAATGCAGGATGTGCGGGACATAGTGGCAATGGACATGCAGACCCACCTCCACAGCCTAGAGGCCCAGCTGGCTACCACGCGGGTAGACCTTGAGACCCTGGTGAGTGTTTAATTATCTACATGCAAATGAATTCCTGAATTATTGATGATTAGCCACTGACAATCTCAATAAATGCAGCGTGCCCAGCAGGGAGCAGTGGTGAGAGAGACGGGAGAGGCCTCCAGCTCGAGAGGACCTAGTGCAGAGACGACTGCACTAGCGGAGCAGTTGGCTGGAGCAGTGACACGGGCCGAGGCAACAGAGCGCGACCTCGCCACACGGGTATGCCTTAAACTTTAAACTCTCATTCAATTATTTATGTAATATGTTCATGAAAAAAATGGTGTTTACAGACTAAGGAGCTCCGGGCCTCTCTTACCTGCATCGAGGAGGGACAGCAGGCGATGGCCACCCGGGTGAGTTATTTATTTTCAGTTGTTAATTGCTTATTTCATGAATTATTGAATTATGTATATGGAACTGATGATTTGTTTAAATGTTTGCAGACCTCGGAGCTACAGGCGGCGCTGATAGGAATTGACACCGAGCATATACATTTTATTTTGCATTTGTGTCCTTTAGATTATTTTTATATCCATGGGAAAGTATAAGCGCAATTGTACGGCTTTGTAAGCCAATGCGTCATTCCCTTGGATTGTGTGGGTTTTTATGTAATTATGTAGTAGGTCTAGCTAGGGGGCCCTCAGCCCTTTCCCATTGGTCCATGTCACCTATGTGGGGCTGGTCAACCCTCCTAGGTGGCCATCTAGAAGGGTTGAATGCCAATTGACCACATGGGAGACAAAGGGGTCAAAATTTCAAAGGTTGGCCACCAACCTACCCCTTGGTCAAGGGGGCGCCCCCTTCCACTTGTAATATTTTATTTTGTGTGTGTGTGATTCACATCCAATCTAGGCCATCCATTCCCCATCCCTAGATCTAAGGGTGTAGATTAGATTAGATTCATAGCATATAAAAGGGTGTATTTTCCAATTGAAAATTAGTGAAAATAAGAAAATTCATTGTGTTCCTTGGAGCTCCTTGCGCCCCCAACTCTCTCCCTCTCGTTTTCATCTTCCCCAACCCCCATTTCTAGAGTGGATCACCTCTATCTCCTCCCCCTCAATCTCTGAGTTCATCGGTGCCGCCGCCGCCGCCGTTCGTGCCGCCATCGAGCCGCCGCGAAGCTGTCTTCAGTAATCTGTCCATCCAGGATAGAGAAAACTTCCACGAATTTCTGCTCCCACCTCCCTCCTCCTCTGGAGCTGACATTTTTAGGAGTGGTTCCCTTCTTAAACTCTTATTTTCACAAAAAATTTCAAGTCATATTTCCTTCATTTGATATTTTTCAATTTTCGTTCAAACTGTCATTCTAGTTCTGTCAGATTTCTGTCTACAGTGATAGTTTCCCTGAATATTCCATTTCCCGACCACTTTATGATTTTTCTTGGAGCCCCCAATTTTACTGGGAGTTCTGTCCACCTTCCTATATCTCTTCACATTTTCGTGGAATTTTGAAAGTTCATCTCATATTTTTAGAAATTCCTTTTCCAACTCATTTACAGTTCTGTCTGCATCAGTCCAGATCCGACCCCAGTCCAGTGTAAACACTCTAGAAAATCCAAATCACCATATTTTCCAGATCTCAAAATACCCCTGGTTTCCTCTCTTGAAGATCTACAACTTTTCTGAAGGACCCAACTTCAGATTCGGACGTCTACCTCACGGTCAAAGGCGATCCACAGGAAAGTTCTCTGCTGATCTGAGAATTTGGGTACTGTACAACAACAGCTTCAAAATTAGTTAAGACCCAGATCCGTGAAGATCCAGCTACTCTCTCTACTCCTATCTTGAAGGATTTCACGAGAGCTTTCCATTGGTACCTTCTGATCGTCGATCTGACATCAGGGTTGGTCGCAGCGAGCGATCTCGTCGGGTCACGCGCTGAAAAATAGAACCGGCAGATCCGTGGCCTGTTATTCCGACCGGTGCCGATCGGAGCCGTCCGGCCTCCGGCCGGCGAATCAGCGTGCCGCCAACCCGGGGAGCACTTCCCCAAGTGTCTCCACTACAGAGGTGCCACCGGATCCCACACGGCGCCTCCGGCCAGCACGCGGGTCCCACAGTCACGAGTTTGAGTGCTGCCGAAGCTACGCGAGAAGCCGCCCGTCAACCAGAAATCGGTCCTCCCGGGCCCCATTGTGTCGTCCTTTACCTCCCTGCGTGGAGTGGGCCGTAAATTCATTACTGTAATATTTGTGTACTAATTGTCCCGGGAGTACGAGTTTCGGCCGGGTCCCTCTTCCCCACGCCGGGAGCGTGGAGGTATCGTATTCGCTCCCTGACTCGGCATTTGCTTTACTCATATATACTTGTTTATGCCGCTGCTAGAGAGCATGTGTAGGGATATCTAGCTCGCTATATATTGTTTATTACCGCTGCTGCGAGAGAGTGCGTGACCGTCCCGTGACCCGATCCGGGCACGAAAGAGAGCCGACCACCCTAGCTCATTGCCGGTTTCTCAACCGCGCACGTCCGACATTTCCCTCGTTAAGGGACAATCGCGAGCTTGTCGTGTCCGTGGTTCGTCCCGCATCAATTTGGTATCAGAGCAAGTTTGAGTCTAGGGTGTCAAAAAAAGTGTCATTTACGTCTAGTCTTTAGTCATTGTCTAAGTCGTGTTTAGGGTCATCATTATTTTAAAACAAAAAAAGTGTCTTTTGGGTCGCATTTGCATACCATTAGTCGGTATATAAAAAGGAGTTGTCCGAACATTAGGCTACGCCTATCGGGAAGGTCGCACACTTGCGCGAGTGATCTTCAGATCGATTAACTCCGCCCCGTACCGAGTCTTGGTGTCTTGTCCTTAGTGTGCATGCATCCCAACCTTGCATAGTCGGTCTAGTGTCATATCCAAATGGCCTTGCCTATCCATTCCTAGGGATCCATTCCCACATTTTGGCAAATATGGCCAACCCATGCCGACCCGTCCAAGGCAATAGGTCCGTGTCCGAGTACATTCGGGACTATCATAAGTATTGGTTGGAATATGGCTTGGGAGAAGAGAGCACCACGACTGCCTTTCAGTTTCGGAGAGGTTTGCGGCTTTACTTTCGAATCCAATGTCTTGGCCGCGATGCATTCTCTCTGGCGCAGTCCTATAAGGTCGCTATGGAGGTCGAGCCATTTGAGTCTCAATTTAATGACGACCTACAGCGAGCCGATGCTGCCCTGGCTGCCCTTCGACAAACATCTACCTCCCAACCAAGTCCCGAGCCGATCGGACTACCTACCCCATTGTCTTTACCACCCGTGAGTGCTCCATCACCACCCTCTGTGTCTGAATGTGATTCGGAACCATCTCATTTGGAGCCACCAAGGCCCGAGCCACCCGTATTTCTAACGGGTACACTATACATCGCCGAGCCACTTTTTAGTTGGCTCAAGGATGGCTTGGTCCCACCTCCCTTTCCATCCATGGACCCCATCCTACCTATAGTGCCGGTCAACTCATTCCGTACCACATTTTGATCTAGTCACCATGTTGACACATTAGATGATCTTGTCATGGGATTAGATTCACAATGGAAGTTGACGCATCTTTTGGCGCGAGGCTTTGACCAACCCGCTAGTCTTAGCTTCACCCATCCGGCCTTCGGGTCCATTACCTCCGAGTGCACCATGGGTTGTGTCACCACGGAGGTTCTTCTACTTCTCCCGCTACCGGACGAGCCCGAATTCATACCCTTTTGTCCGAGGGAGGAATCATACTTCTTGCCTACGATCCCCGTCCCACCCGTCACAATTCAAGAAGGTGACTATCTACACCTTCAAAACTTCTACACGTGGGACCGTGACTTGTGCGAACCCACCACAAGGGGTCATACCTTCTTTGATCCCTTTGACCCATTCCCTAGTGGATCCTTAGACCCTCCATATATACTTCACTTCTTAGAGGGAGTCCACTATCACACTCCAACCGCACGGGCCGGGTCATCTACGCCCACCAAGGCCGTACACCTACAAGATACACCATCATCTAGGGGAAATACAGTTGGTCCTCCCACATCTACATCCCATATGCATGCATGGCCCACCTTAGGAGGTCTATGGTTTCCGCATGATGTCAACCACTGATTACGTCAGATGCATGCATGGCATACGTTCGGGTGTCCTGGTCCGCCATCATCCATGTACGGGTCGGACTAACCATAGATTTGTCTCGAGTCATGAGTCGGTTTCTTATTTGTGTGGTTTGCATATGTGTATTAGTGCATGGTGAGTCTGCATGTGTCGTGTGCAAGCTCGTCGATGTCAGTCTCTTATGAGTGTGAAAGCGAGTAGACTCACTCGAGGAGTTTGGGAATGGTTCTACCTCTATACCCGGATCAGTCACCTACAGGGACCCAGCGGTGATTCCTAGTGAGTCTTCGAGCCGCCTCCTCCCATTTTGAGAGTGCCCCACCCGGAGTGTCCACCTTTAGCTCATAGCAGTTTGTGCATATCGAGTATATATGGAATGAGCAGGTGACGGTCACTTGGAGTGGAGCATACCCGCGTTACTTGGCACGGTGACGGGTCCGCCGGAGTACGCGAGCATCCATACCCCTACTCGACGGGGTCGAGTTCCACCCACCCGGGGAGAGTTGATGGGAATCGACACCGAGCATATACATTTTATTTTGCATTTGTGTCCTTTAGTTTATTTTTATATCCATGGGAAAGTATAAGAGCAATTGTATGGCTTTGTAAGCCAATGCGTCATTCCCTTGGATTGTGTGGGTTTTTATGTAATTGTGTAGTAGGTCCAGCTAGGGGGCCCTCAGCCCTTTCCCATTGGTCCATGTCACCTATGTGGGGCTGGTCAACCCTCCTAGGTGGCTATCTAGAAGGGTTGAATGCCAATTGACCACATGGGAGACAAAGGGGTCAAAATTTCAAAGGTTGGCCACCCACCTACCCCTTAGTCAAGGGGGCGCCCCCTTCCACTTGTAATATTTTATTTTTTGTGTGTGTGATTCACATCCAATCTAGGCCATCCATTCCCCATCCCTAGATCTAAGGGTGTAGATTAGATTAGATTCATAGCATATAAAAGGGTGTATTTTCCAATTGAAAATTAGTGAAAAGAAGAAAATTCATTGTGTTCCTTGGAACTCCTTGCGCCCCCAACTCTCTCCCTCTGGTTTTCCTCTTCCCCAACCCCCATTTCTAGAGTGGATCACCTCTATCTCCTCCCCCTCAATCTCTGAGTTCATCGGTGCCGCCGCCGCCGCCGTTCGTGCCGCCATCGAGCCGCCGCGAAGTCATCTTCGGTATTCTGTCCATCCAAGACAGAGGAAATTTCCACGAATTTCTGCTCCCACCTCCCTCCTCCTCTGGAGCTGACATTTTTAGGAGTGGTTCCCCTCTTAAACTCTTATCTTCACAAAAAGTTTCAAGTCATATTTCCTTCATTTGATATTTTTCAATTTTTGTTCAAGCTGTCATTCCAGTTCTGTCAGATTTCTATCTACAGTGATAGTTTCCCTGAATTTTCTATTTCCCGACCACTTTATGATTTTTCTTGGAGCCCCCAATTTTACTGGGAGTTCTGTCCACCTTCCTATATCTCTCCACATTTTCGTGGAATTTTGAAAGTTCATCTCATATTTTTAGAAATTCCTTTTCCAACTCATTTACAGTTCTGTCTGCATCAGTCCAGATCCGACCCCAGTCCAGTGTAAACACTCTAGAAAATCCAAATCACCATATTTTCCAGATCTCAAAATACCCCTGGTTTCCTCTCTTGAAGATCTACAACTTTTCTGAAGGACCCAACTTCAGATTCGGACGTCTACCTCGCGGTCAAAGGTGATCCACATGAAAGTTCTCTGCTGATCTGAGAATTCGGGTACTGTACAACAGCAGCTTCAAAATTAGTTAAGGCCCAGATCCGTGAAGATCCAGCTACTCTCTCTAGTCCTATCTTGAAGGATTTCGAGAGAGCTTTCCATCGGTACCTCCTGATTGTCAATCCTACATCGGGGTTGGTCGCAGCAAGCGATCTCGTCGGGTCGCGTGCTGAAAAATAGAACCGGCAGATCCGTGGCCGGTTATTCCGACCGGTGCCGATCGGAGCCGTCCGGCCTCCGGCTGGTGAATCAGCGTGCCACCATCTCGGGGAGCGCTTCCCCAAGTGTCCCCACTATAGCGGTGCCACCGGGTCCCACACGGCCCCTCCGGCCAGCACGCGGGTCCCACAGTCACGAGTTCGGGTGCTGCCGAAGCTACGCGAGAAGCCGCCCGTCAACCCGAAATCAGTCCTCTCGGGCCCCATTGTGTCATCCTTTACCTCCCTGTGTGGAGTGGGCCGTAAATTCATTGTTGTAATATTTGTGTACTAATTGTCCTGGGAGTACGAGTTTCGGCCAGGTCCGTCTTCCCCACGCCGGGAGCGTGGAGGTATCGTATTCGCTCCCTGACTTGGCATTTGCTTTACTCATATATACTTGTTTATGCCGCTGCTAGAGAGCATGTGTAGGGATATCTAGCTCGCTATATATTGTTTATTACCGCTGCTGCGAGAGAGTGCGTGACCGTCCCGTGACCCGATCCGGGCACGAAAGAGAGCCGACCACCCTAGCTCATTGCCGATTTCTCAACCGCGCACGTCCGACGCTTCCCTCGTTAAGGGGTAATCGCGAGCTTGTCGTGTCCATGGTCCATCCCGCATCAGGCGCTTACCCAGACCGCTTTAGCTGGGGCGTAGTTGGCCATCCGTGAGTAGCACGTCACGGAGCTCGAGAGGGCCTTGAGGCGGCGAGAGGGGCTACCTCAGGACGTGGCAGAGCTACGGGTTGCCCTTGAGATGGAGCGGATGGACTGCGCTTGGGAGCGCGAGGAGCACCAGGCGGACCGTTCGGAGCTTGCGGATTTGAGGGCCCAGCTAGCCGCTACCGAGGAGCGGCTGCGGCCGACTGAGGAGCGGCTTCAGCGAGGCCGGGAGCGAGCACGGGCTGCGGGGTACGCCTTCACCAGCTCCACCTTTGTGACGGGTTCCTCTCTTCGACAGAGGAGCAAGGCAGAGGAGCAGGTTCGAGCTCCAGCTACTTCTCGGGGGTCCATGCTCCCTCCACGAGTGCCTCGTTGGGAGGACGAGAGTGAGGCCGAGAGTAGGAGAGAGGAGGGTGGAGGTGAGAGCTGAGAGAGACTTTACTTGTACTCCTCCACCCTCATACCTGTACTCAGATATTTATGATATATATATATGAGATCGATAATTTTTTTGGTTTACCTGAGCATTTGTGGACTTGTGTTTTCTTTCACTTTCTCGCTTTCCTTGCTTTTGCCCTGCGCTTGTAACTGTAATTCACACTTGAATAAACAGGTTAATCCATCTGTTCGACTTGGCCCCTTGCTCAATAAGCAAGGGGATGTCTTTACTTTGACCTTGATAACGGGTCAAGGGGCCAAGCCTTTAATCAATGAAGGCAAATGATAAATGAATATAAGGAAAATGTGACATGCAAGCAAGCAAATGCTAACTAAAAAATAAGGATGCCCACACAAAAAATGCAACCAGGCACATGCACAACAACGGCTTAAAATGTTTTTTCTCTCTTTTCTCTTTATTATATTTTTTTATTTTTTCAATTTTTAAAATGACGCCCTCGCAAACGGGCATTTATTGTGAAATTGACGCCTTCGTGGTAGGCGTTTAAACATTTTTTTTATGTTTTATTTGAAAATGACGACTTCATGAAAGTCGTTAATTTTGAAAAAGACGCCTGTTGGTAGAGGCGTTAATTCTTATTTTCCATTTTTTTATTTTTGTTTTTATTTTTGAAAATGACGACTTAATTAAGGACGTTAATTTTGAGAATGACGCCTATTTGAAGAGTCGTGACTTTTATCTTCCATTTTTTTCATTTTTTTTTGAAAGCAAGCATAATACATGGCTTTAAACCTTACACCATCGCGATCTTAAATTCATTAATCTTTCTCAAAAAACTTAACAAAGGGGTCAACATGCTTAAGGACTTATGCTTCGACTCATTTTCTCTTGCAGCCCATCCTTCTTAGTCAGTCTTTACCATTCTTCGAGTTTACAACCCACCATGAGGGGAGAATAGAAGAATAAGTTAAGGAAGCTCACGAAAGGTTTTCAAGAATGGGGAACGCTCCTCCCCTGCCCTAATGCCTGTTGGGATTCGGTCTTTAGCTTAGGAAAATTTTGTTGCTCTTTTTGCCCTTATTCATGCATACTTACGACCAGGGTTTTCCCTGCGGGGACTTTGCCCTCTTGACATGCTTTCTTTTGTAACTTTCTTTTTATTTTCCTCTTTTCCTTTCAAAAGTGGAGACCTAATTGTACTTGGGCTTTAAGCACTTTGTTCCCTTTTGGGCCCTGACTTCCACCTACTAGGGCGGCAGGCAGGTTTGGTTAGTAACCCTTGACTCGTACTCCCTCTCGTGAGCCGAAGAGAAGAGAATAGGTAAGGTTTTTACACTCTTAGTTTGAGTCGGACTTTCCTTGAATTCCGGGCTGCTTGAGTTCAAAGAGTAGAGCGTGTAGTGTGTGAGGGAGTTGACCCCAAAGTTAAACCATCAAGACTGAAGAATGAATTAAGGATTTTGATTTTTCGGGCTCGTGGCCCATGTACCATGTCTGCCTGCAATTTTTAATTTTTTTATTTTGTTTTGTTTTATTTTTCTTCTTTTTTCTTTTTTTAGGGGTAGTATTTCTTTAAATAGAGACCATTCCAAGGATGAGTTAGCTCTTCACCTTCAGCATTAATTAATCTGTAAGCATTGCCAGGATGAACATCTTTTATAACAAAGGGACCTTCCTAGTTTGGTTGAAGTTTTGAACGAGGTCCACCCAGTTTTACGAAGATTCTTTTAATTACCATCTCACCAATTTTAAATTTTCTTTCAATCACTTTCTTTTGGTAAAAACGTGAAAGCCTGTTTTGATATATACGCGCATGCTCGGCGGCGGCCAAACACTTCTCGTCTAGGAGTTCCAGCTGAGCAAGGAGAGATTCACGACGCTCATCGATGGGGAGCTCCTTGTCCAATTGTACTCATAGAGAAAGGATAAGAATCTCGTAAGGGACTACCGCCTCCATTCCATAAGTAAGGGTGAAAGGGGTCTGCCCAGTAGGGGTACGAATAGAAGTACGATAGGCCCAAAGAGCTTCAACTAGCTTTTCCGGCCAATTCGCAAATTTATTAGCCTCACACGTTTTCTTGATAATTTTAATCAAAGTTTTATTAGTTGCCTCTGCTTGACCATTACCTTGCGAATAATAAGGAGATGAATGATGCAATGCAATGTTATACCTGTTACAGAGGTCCTGAAGCTCCTGAGAGATGAATTATGGCCCATTATCTGTGACGATGGTACTCGGGATGCCGAACCTTGCAATGATGTTCTTCATCATAAATTTGCAAACGGTTGACGCTTTTATCTCCACGTAAGCTTCCGCTTCCGCCCACTTGGTGAAGTACTCCGTCACCGTGAGTATGAATGACTTCGATTTTGTGAGGAGGGTCAGATCACCAAGAGGTCCAATGATATCGAAAGCCCACATGGAGAAAGGCCATGGGGAGGACATAGGATGGAGTGAAGAAGCAGGAGAGTGGATTTTGCGTGCAGTTGGCACTTAACACACCTTCGAACATAGATGGAGCAGTCCTCTTCTAGAGTGGGCCAATAGAAACCTAGCCTAAGGATCTTCTTAGCAAGCATCTGGCTATTGACATGACCATCACACACTCCGGAATGCGCTTCTTCCATGACCTTCCAAGATTCATCATCATCTAGGCATCTTAACAAAACACCGGTAAGACCTCTTCTATAAAGCACACCTCCAATCAAAGTGTATCGCTGAGCAACTCTTCGAATGGCTTTCTTTTCTTCAGCCGTGGCCTCTTCGGGATAGGATTGATCTTGGCAATACTTAACAATCTCGTAATACCACGGCTTTTCTTCATCGTCCAATTCTTCCTCTAAATCCAACAGCATGACTACTTTATTCTCAATGATTCCACCTTGCTTAACCTTCATGAGCATCTCCTCCTTAACACTAAGGAAAGCTGGATCCTTGATAGCTGGAGTGAGCCGCTTGTGAATAATGATAGAATGGGAATCCCTTTCGGGAGGGAAAGCCAAGGAAGATGCAAGAGAAGCGAGGGCATCAGCTAAAATGTTATGTTCGCGAGGATCGTGAATGAAGATTAATTTAGTGAAAAGCTTGGTATAAGCGGAAGTCAATTCTTGATAGGGTTTGAGTTTAGGATCGAGCGTGCGGCACTTGGTGAGCACTTGGCGAAGAATAAGCTGACTATCACCTACAATTCGCAAATGAGTAACACCAAATTGATGAGCGGCCTCTAGTCCGGCCAGAAGAGCCTCATACTCAGCTATATTATTTGTAACTGGAAATGCAAGCTGAGAGGCGAGTGGAATAGTGATACCCTCCGGTGATAGAAGAATAATGCCAATCCCTTTTCCTTTCGAATTCAAAGCTCCATCAAAATGTAACGTCCACATCGAATCGGTCTGATTGACGGACATTAGTTCCTCATCTGGAAACTCTGAGCGAACATGGTCAAATCTAGGGAGAGGGTGGTGAGCAAGATGTTCTGCTATGGCATAGCCTTTAATCGCTTTTTGCTGAATGTAGATGATATCGAATTGAGAAAGGAAGCTTTGCCATCATGCTAATCGGTCGGTGAGAACGGATTTTTCAAGAAGGAATTTGATTGGATTCATACGGGCGATGAGATGAACTTCGTGAGCTAAGAAATAATGCTTGAGTTTCTGAACTACCCAGACTAAAGCAGCACAAGTCTTTTCTATAGCTGAGTACCTCTGCTCACAGGGGTTGAAAAGCTTTGACAAATAGTAGGCTGCCCTTTCTTTTCCTTCTTCGTCAACTTGGGCTAGGACAGAGCCTATAGAGTCATCCAGGACGGAAATATAAAGAACAAGCGGTTTGCCTGGAACTGGCGGCCTCAGGACAGGAGGATTTGAGAGATAATCCTTCAATCCGTCAAAAGCTGCTTGACATTTGTCATCCCAAACAAACTTGACTCCCGGCTTAGTAAGCTCGTGGAACGGCCTACATCTTTCTTAATGCTGGGAAACAAATCGGCGAATAAATTGTAACCTCCCGATCAATCCTCGAACCTCTTTCAAATTCTTGGGAGGAGGCATTTCTCTTATAGCCTTTGCCTTGTTGGGATCAATCTCAATACCCCTCTTACTTACGATGAATCCAAGTAACTTTTTTGATGAAACACCAAATACGCATTTCTTAGGATTCATTTTCAATTGATACTCTCGTGCTCTTTGCAAAACCTTAGTCAGAACTCTGGGATGCTCAATCCTTGTCCTTGATTTCACTACCAGGTCATCAACATACACCTCAATGTAAATGTGGATCATATCATGAAAAATTACCATCATAGCCCTTTGATAGGTGGCTCCAGCATTCTTAAGTCCAAAGGGCATGACCACATAGCAATAAGTTCCTCATGGTGTAGTGAACGAGGTTTTCTCTTGATCTTCCTCAGCCAGGCGAATCTGATTATAACCTGAAAACCATCCATAAAGGAGAGAGTCTCATATCCTGCCGTATTGTCAATTAAAACATCAATATGAGGGAGTGGGAAGTCGTCTTTAGGACACGCGCAGTTGAGGTCCCGAAAGTCTATACAAATTCGCACCTTTCCATCTTTCTTCATGACTGGGACGATGTTAGCCACCTAATTGGGATAGAGGACAACCCTGACGAATCTAGCCTTATGGAGCTTATCGACCTCTTCTTTCATTTTTAATGCCATATTAGGGTGGAAACGTCTCAACCACTGTTTGACCGGAACTGACCTTGGCTTAAGTGTAAGTCGATGTTCGACGAGCGCAAGGTCTAGTCCATGCATATCTTCATAACTCCACGCGAACGTGTCCTTATATTCTTGAAGAACCAAAATAAGCACCTCCTCTTCGGAGGGCGGCAAGTTCTTACTAATGAGGACAATCCTAGGGTCTTCTTCAGTACCGAGATTTATTTCTTTGGTAGGCTCTTCTACTGAGGCTGATGGCTCATCAAATCTTCTCATACCACTAGCAAAAGCTTCAGCCTCGTCCTCATATTCTTCGTAACTTTCATCCCCCTCTTCAATAGGGTCGTCATCGTTCATAATCTCATAAACACCAAAACCCTCATTAAAAACACAAGTATCCTCATATTCTACTTCCGGCAGGATAATCGGATTCTCCAGATATTCGGGAAGAGCTAAGCATGCCCGGGACCTTCTAGCTAATTCCAACAAGAATCTACGGGGAATCTGCTTACCCTTGGATCTCTTATATGAAGCTACCTCGTGAATCTTAAAACTAGAAGAATAAGAACAACTAGCATGATCACTAGAATTTGACAAAGATGAAGGAGGTGGGGAAAAGATGGGTACAAAAGGAGATACAGATGAAGACCCCTCACCGGAGGGGTAGGTAAGGTCCCCTAATGAATCCGGGAAGAGCGGCCTCTGGGTCGGGACACACTCAGGAAGAAGATAGGAGGTCTCCTCAATGGAGATAAAAGATTGGAAAATTTAAAATTTGGCATTTTTTTTCGTCATTTTTGTTTTCAAGAAGAAGGCAATGAGAGGGAGGAATAGGGGGTGGAGTCGAAATTGAAAGATTGGCAAAAGATTGAATGGGTGATGGCTCGCGCGGAGGCGTGGTGGAGAGTTTAGAAAATTGCTCGAGGAGCAAGGGAGGAATTAATGAATTTGGAGAAAAAGTTATTAAGACCGCGGGTGGTCTAGGGATGTCTGAGCAAAACATTTTATTAAATAAACGGACCAAAGCCGTTGGATGAATGGTCTTGACAAAGAAGAGGCCGTCCCACAGCCTGTCTATGTTGAAGCCCTCCTCAAATGGAACATCAGGCACTCCAGTATCTGTATAATTACTTAACAACTGCCTCTTATCTGTAATTACTGCTGGCTTCTCAATTAGCTCATGAATCAACGACGACCATTCTGGATCAGTTGGCATAAACAGTCAGCTCAAGGCAATGGTAATGTCATTCATATCAAACCATCTATACCAGTGACATTCGGGGTCATCCATATTTCTTCTTTTATCAGGCCGTAAGGATTCCAGGGCCTTGTAGGTAGCCAGTGGGGCTATGTGACGAGCAAACTGTCTTGCATGTATGTCTTGATAATCCAGTATTGAAGTAATTAATGTAGTTTGCTGGCCATTTTGGATGCCACCCTTGATGAAGTGTGTTTGTAGAGTCCATGTAAGAGGTTGGCGATCCGTTTTAAGTGTAGAAGTCATGACGACCCATGGCTGATCTTCATCCTTATCTTTACTTGACCCTTTGTATCCTAGGCCTCTCGGGGAATCATCTTATGGTGCCTGATGGGCTTGACCCGCCCTTGGAGATTGACCCCCAAGCCCTTACCAGTCTTATACCCCATCTTTAATAAGATATTCCATCCTGGCGTGTTCATCATGCTCTTCTTTTTCTTTCCTTGGGAAGGCAGGGGTGTCATTAAAGGTGAAGCTGGTTTAGTCATTGGGGGTCTTAACAAATCTCGCCGCGGGTCGACAACATCCAAGACTGAAAGCAAAGGCCTGTTGGAAGGCCACATGGAAGGCACTGAAGTTGCTGAATGTATGTCTTCCGTCGACAAGATGGGCATGCTAGTAACTTTGATAATGCGCCCTTTGTGTGGAAACTTTATGCATTGATGGTTTATGGAGGGTACAGCATCAAGTTCTTGAATATAGGGACGGCCCAAGATGCTATTGAATGTCGGATCCATGTCTAAAATGTGGAAACCTGTCGTGACTGTCACTGGTCCCAAACCAACTCTTAGAGGCGGCTTCTTGGTATTATCATAAGCTGTGACGGTAATTGTAGATGGCCGGATTTGACTTTCTGGAATGCCACACATCTTCAAGGTGCTTGGCGGTATAACATTAATGGATGCCCCAGTATCAACCAAACATTGCTTTACAGCTACCTTATTGATATCAATAGTGATACACAATGCATATTTCCTGGCCAGCTGAGGAGCTAATTCATGTTCATAAAAAGTAATAGCCGGTTGATTGCTGGCCGGATTCAAAACTGCAGTAACTTGTTCAGCAGGAATATCTTCATTGACCATTACTTTTTGCAAGTATTGTTTCAGAGCCAGCTGATGTGTGGTCGATCTCTTAATCAATTCCAAAATAGAATTCGGGCCGGCTGATGCGGGACGGACTAAGGAGACGACGCTATATGAGACGGGCACGACTCGACCAGCAAAGACACGACTACTAGAGCAACCTCGGCTCGACACTAAGAGCTCCTACGGGCTACACATCGCTAACAGAAGTGCAAACTGACTCGTCATCCCAGGCGAGGGAAAGCGTGGATCGTGCGCAGTTAAGGAACCGGCAGAGTTCAAGGTAGTCTGACTGAACTTCCTGACTCAGATCGAGTCGCGGGACGGGTCACTCTCACACTCACAGCGGCGACATGAACACACGGGCTAGGAACCTACACTCTCGCAGTGGCATAAGACCATATACTAGCTAAGCAAGTAACGCCGAGAAGTTTAGACCGTTACCTCCACGCACCCGGCGTGGCGAAGACAACCCCGGCCGATTTACGGACTCCCGGTTAAACAATATTACAGCGGTACAAATATTTGACCCACTCCACGCAGGGAGGTAAAAGGTCACATGCGGGGCCCGGGAATCACGTGAATCGGGTTGACGGGCAGCATCTTGATGTCGCCCGGCGGTGCCGAACACGTGTCTAAAGTGCTGTCCGGACGGCGCGATCTATGGGTCCGTGGGGCCCACGGATGGCGCTGTCCTCCCGGCCTGCTGGGGTGGGGCCCGCTGTGATGGGGACCCCTTGTGGCGCACCTCCCTGGATGGCGGTCGGCCGGAAACTCCAGTCGGTGGCCGATCGGCTCCGATCTCCACGTTATGAAGTGGCTGCCCACGGATTCTGGTTTCTATTTTTCGGCGTGCGCTCCGGCGAGATCGGCCGCTGCGACCAATCCCGATGTCGGATCGGGGCACATGAGCTATAGTTGGAAAGCTCTCTTGAAATCCTTCAATCTAGACCCAAAAGGAGGGCCTGGATCTGCGCGGATCTAGATATTTTTGA